>JAEAOA010000153.1:0-10961 GCA_016746295.1 Potamilus streckersoni
TAGCTGAAAATAATAAACCCTCGACTGTAAACTACAAACAAAATCAGTGTGTCTTTGTCTCAAGGGATTTAATGTGAGCTTCACTTGCATGTCCAAAAAACTCAGGGTTTCTTTGTCTCAAGGGGATTTATTTTTGAGGCTTCAACTGCAGTCCTTTTAAAAATTGTTTTCAAGAATAAAGATAAACAAAAAAACCTATATTTTTGCAGCAGACTTTCTTCTGACTGAAATTTACGTTTATAATTCAAAGAATTGGTTGGCTTTTAAACTGCAATGTACCAGATTTGCTGTTGCATAATGCTCTGGTAGATGTGTGTGCATTTGGTTAGGTGTAATCACTGGAAACAAACAATATCGACCCTGGACCTGCAGGTGAATTATGATATGCAGATCAGTGTCTTATTGTTTTGCGAGTTTTAACAGTATTTATTTGTATTTGCATATATTCTTTGGCTTCTAAAAACATTTTTAATAACCAAACATATATGTATGGTTCCTGTGAAAAGCTGTAACATTAACAACCTTTATATATAAGTGTCTTTATCAATCAAAAAAAAAGGTTTTATTTGAAAAATGTATAAATATATTCTCTAGCAGCAGAGAGGGTGAACCCTACAACAATATATTTGCGACAAAATCGATTAAAGCCTCAGAATGCCAATGGAGCCTTCCTACGAAATCTCATATTTTAACCAAAAAAAATTAAAGGTCCCATCTTAGCGATTTTGTCGTGAATACATTGTCATAACCACACTCAAATTGCTGCCATCTACGTCTACAAATTTTTGCGACAGAATCGATTAAAGCCTCAGAATGCCAATGGAACCTTCCTACGAAATCTCATATTTCAACCAAAAAAAAAATAAAGACCCCATCTTAGCGATTTTGTCGCAAATACATTGTCATAACCACACTCAAATTGCTGCCATCTACGGTCGCAAATATGTTGTCATTTCACCCTCTCTGCTGCTGATTAATACAAATTATTTAACCAAATATTTGATCAAGTCCAATACGATATCGTGACCGAGGGTCGTGTAAATTTATTGTTATAAATCCATATGGGGCAGACTGAGCATGACTAAAGTAATTTTTAAATCCATTGAAGTCCATATCGGAACACCATGTCTGCCAAATATTTCGTAGCGTATGTGTATCAACGCCATTGAATACAGCAAGAATATTGCAGTTATCGCGAATCACTTTTGGAATTTGAGTATATCGTTGAGTGACATATATCACGTCAGTGTTTTTATGCCTACCTCGGGAAAATATTCTAGCAGGGTTCTTTTGATTATCTAACATTACATCATCGTACACTACAAGATTGTTTATGTCTCCATCGAGATCTTCTACTGATGGTGCATCATCAATATCAGTAATAAAGTCGATTACACTTTCACCTTTAATTTCTGATGCTTTTTCATTATAATCTTTTAGCACTTCATAGCACCGTTGATCATCTACGGATGGGGCAACTAAATATAATTTATCCCACTTCATAAATCGCATTATCAAATTAAGCAGTAATTGTGTTTTGCCTGATCCAGATGGTCCGATTATAATGGCACGGACAGAATTCGGAAGCGCTGCGTGGTGTTTTACCGGTTCTCTTCTTTTAGTCGCTGAAAAATCAATTATATTCATAACGCTATATATAAATTATGGATCTATATTGTGTTAAGTGTAAACAGCGTACTGATACAACCGATCAGACAACCATTACAACTAAAAACAATAGACTAGCGCTTACTGGTAAGTGTGTAACATGTGGTATAAAAAAATTTAGATTTTTAAAAAAAAGCAACTCGGAGGTGATATTGCCGCAAAACTTGGAAAACTCCCCGGAACCCCATGGGCAAAATACCCCGGAGAAAAACACCTTCCAGGATATAGCTACTGTGGTCCCGGAACGAGATTAGATATCAGACTTGATGATCAAAATCAGCCCCGGCCTGGTGAGTATCCGATAAATGCTATTGATAAGGCATGTCATGCTCATGATGTTGCATATAAAAGCAATAATTTGCAACAAAGACATATCGCGGATGTAAAATTAATTCATGCCTTAAATGCTATTCCCGATAAATCCTTCAAAGAAAAATTGGCTTCATGGTTGGTCAAATCAGCTATGAAAGGCAAATTAGTGTTAGGTGCTGGTAATTGAAAACACCAGTGTTTTTATAGTATGGAATCTATTTATTATTCTCCGAAAGGATACTGGAGGGGTAAAGCAGCAATCAGTAAACTCGCTAACGCTGCAAAAGTGAAAAAATCCACTGCAAAAGATTGGTTATCCAAACAAGCTATATGGCAAATTTATCTACCACCGCCTAAACAAATTAATTATTCTCATTTTGATGTTACCGTACCCAATGAAGTTCATCAGGCTGATTTATTGTTTTTACCACATGACCATGGTTACAAATACGCGCTAACTGTAGTTGATATTGCGAGTCGATTTAAACAAGCAGAACCATTGAAAACAAAGTCAGCTTCTGAAGTCGCTTCTGCATTTGAAAGGATTTATCGACGAGGTCCTCTAAGATGGCCAAATCTATTACAAGTTGATCCTGGCAAAGAGTTTCAAGGTGCTGTTCTATCAACAATGAAAACTCATAGTGTTACAATACGACGGGGACATACTGCGTTACATCGTGATCAGGCAATTGTAGAACGATTTAATCGAACTCTTGCAGAACGGTTATTTGGATATCAATATGCAAAAGAATTCATCCAAGAAAAACGATCTCGTGAATGGGTCCAAAGGTTACCGAGTGTAGTTGCAGCGTTAAATAACGAGATTACTCGAACTATTAATATGAAACCAAATATTGCAATAAAAAAGAATATATTCCCGAACAACCGCAGCGGGTTAGCACTCAGCCACTTCTCGGTGATGTTACTGTGAGATATTTATACGAACCAGGAGAGCTTGAAGGCGGTAAAAGAAGAGCTACTGATCCTATATGGAGTGTTACTACGCATAAAATTTCAACTATAACGCGATCAACTGGTAGACCTCCAATCTACAGATTGGATTCAACTGCACCTCAGCGTGGTTTTACACGCGAACAACTACAAGTCATTCCGGACGATACTCAATTACCGCCACATGGTCTTAACTAGCTCCGTTACGTCTATTACACTCAAGACAGGTCAACATCACATTGTTTCTGACATGACCAAGACTGTTATTTTTTCTGTCTACGGTGAATTGTCGAGGGTCTTTATCCGAATACTGCCAGTGCATTATACAATTGCAACTGGCGCAGTGATTATTCTGTTGTTCTTTTAATGCAATTATTACTTCAGCATCAATATCAAATTCTCGTTGTTTTTTTTTGTCCTGCTGTTTGTAGCCAGAGAGTTTTTTATTAATGATGCTAATATCAGTGTTATCATCGTTTGCATTAAAATCATCATCGAAAACAATCCTTCGTAGTTGATTTATTCGTCGTACTCTGGACACTGCGAGATAGACTAAATTTGACCATTCAATGCGATTATCAACTATCCAAACAATTGTATCCGTGATGGTCAATCCTTGTGACGAGTGTATTGTTGTTACATAACCAAGCGTCCATGGTGATTTATCAGCGCATAATGCATCTTCTACAGTATTGATATCAACTAGCACAATATCATTTAACACTAGAATCTGTTTCTCCGTCTGGCCTGGAATTTCAACTTCAATATTCTGCTTTCGTGTATCCAATGGTCTATAACACAATGGTACTGGAAACGTTGGGAATTTTTTCTTGTGTAGCTCAAACAACTTTTTCTGAAGTGCGTCTCTGACTATCTTTCTACTTGCTACTACAAAATCATTTGGCTTCCATGTTTCCCAAAAATCATTCAAAGGTGTTTCAGAAATTATTTCACGCGCTACTTCACATTGAATTCTATCGGGTTGTAATCTAATTAGTTTTTTAAACTCACGTAACTGCTCATCGAGTGCTCTATAGTCAGTATCAATTTCTTCGTAATAATCAACAAATCCTTTTAACCAATTATGTGGACTTCTACCAACAAATGGTGGTGGTTGACCATGATCGCCGCACAATATAATTTTTGTATTTTTTTGCAATAACCAATCAAGAAACATTTTTAATACATCTTCTGAAACAGTACATGCTTCATCCCAAATAATAACCGCTGGAATAAATTTCTCACCCATTCGCTCAGGAGTCCAAGCATCGCCCTTGTATCGAAAAAAACTATGATACGTGCAAGCTTCAACATTTCGTTGTTTGATCTCTCTCGCTAGTCTATGGGTTGGTGTGAGTACAATCATGGACGTTCTCTCTCGATATAATTCTATCGCACGTGTTGTCTTTCCAGATCCACCACAACCGTTTAAATAAACTGTTTTATATCTACAAATTGGATCTGATATCGGTGGTGCTTTAGACATAGATTTTTCACTGATAGAATTATCGTTCTTCAGGTAACTGCTTTTAATCTCAACGTCTGCTGATTCAGAATAATCGCGTTGTATTTCTTGTTTAATTCGCCATGTTCCCCAAGTCTCTTCGCTATTAGTAAATTTAGTTATCTCTTTGATATATTTTTTATCGACATACATTGAATCAATTGCAACTCTGACTGCTATACTAGGAAATCTATTTATCATTGCAAATAAATTGATAGATGCATAACCCAGCATAGAAGCTCTCAAATGTAGATATGCAGAGCTTTCTCCATCACTGTAAGTAACAATTCTACCTAACTTTGTTTTATTGGACAAGAAGGCTGTTTTACAATTTGCGTATCTATTTTTCTCTACTGCATCTTTAATAACGAAGTCGTATTCGGCATCATCTATAATCAATCGTGAGGATTGTTTTTAAAGTTAAATTTTTTTCCACCCTGTGTAAATTTACCGATTATTCTTCGGCCGAGATCCTTTGCTTCATTATTTCGTTGATTAAATATCCTTTTTGACCATTCAATAATGTACTCCTCGTCAGCATCAATATGTTTTCTAGACTTATCGATTATACTATCAAGACATTCTGGTTCTGGTAACCAGACATTGGTTTGTTTTCGATATGAGATAATCGCTTCGCTGACAATCAACGAAACTAACACTTTACAATCAATCATATATCGCAATAACACTATTGGTAACCACATCCTTTCAGCCATGTGTCTACCAATCCAAACATAACAACACGGATGAAGTCCTTCAGCGAATTCAAATGATACTACGCAAGCAAAACCGGTCAAATCAAAATCAGGCAGTGGTCCATTAATAGCAACGCGAGTCATTTCATGTGTGGGGTGTCCAAACCGTTTAAAATACTCACCAGCGAATCCATATCCTAGAAAACTTCCTGGATAACAGGCAACGATATCAACTGATATCATATTCTCACGATTGTACTTAACGTTCCATAGACCGCCATGATAATATTCCAAACAGCTGGATTGAACATCCTGTAAAAACTCTTTTCGTGTTGGTTTCCAATTATTTTTCTTTCTTGCAAAATGAGCTGCAACTGATGGAATTGTAAAACAATTTGTAAGTAACTGTTCGTAATCTTCGGATTTTTCATTAAAAACGCTAGCGTTTTCACTGAGACTTATTGCTAGATTTTTCATCCTATTATGTAGACTTTCACTACGATATAATTCACCGTTAGGTTTCACAAATTGATTGAATTGACATTCTTCATCTTCAAAACTATGAAGTAGCCATACTGATACAGGGTCGTTTTTACACAAACTAGCAATAGCATCGAATAATCTTTCTTCAGTGAGAATACCATCCTTGATGAATTCTTCTGGGATATACTTCACTGTTCTGTCTCGCGGGAATATTGTAACCGCGGATGTCCATGCGTGCTTGTTATGATCAATAATTTTGATTGGAGCTCCGTTTTTATTGTATTTCGATTCGTATAATACTTCGCCAGTTATCGTTAAAACGGTTATCGGAAATCTCAACGACTTTTCCAATCTAGCTATATCGGAAATAGTTGCTCCGTTCTCTTTCACTGTTAGCTCCCATTCATCTATTTTTTTATGTCTTAGATCGGTTAATTTATTCCCACGGAGTGCATTTGTAAAATGTTCTAAGACTCTTTGTGCCACACAGTTGAGTGGCTTTTCCGCTGACGTTGACTGTTTCATTGGTGCTAGTTTTCCAATGTCAGGGTTATTTAACGGATACATCCCATAAACGACTGCTGTTTCTGGATACGCTTTTTCATAGTATGGTTTATCAATTCCAGTTAACAGCCCTGGTCTGGAATAACGGCTAACAATGACTGATGTCCCATCTTTGAGAATTGGAACAAATTTGTCTCTTATAATATATTCGCCCGATTCTAATTTGATAATGAATTTCACTCTGATAAAATACCGTTTATTGCCAAGTTGTGATAGTATCATAGCTGCTGTTTCATCATTCATTCTAGCATCAACAACACCATCAATTCTAAATGTTGACCAGGTGTGTGATGCATCATCCTGTTTAAACTCATGAACACAATCTCGTATTTTTCTAATCAGAATTCTATTAGTTATTCTCTCTTTTGGTACGTCTTCGAGAGTTCTATCAAGATTGAATTTAATATTTTTCCGAGGCTTGATTGCCGATAATCTCTTGAATTCTTCATTCATATAAATAAGACAAGTATTTAAATAGAAAAGTTTGTTTATATATAATGAATCACTGCAAATGGCTTATGATCGGATCAGTAACCCCATGCAATAAATCGTGTAGAGGTGAATTCTGTGGATATCACTTACAGAGTGTCAGAAATAATTCGACAGGCCCGTCCCCATGCATAAATTGTGGGGTGGGTGTGAGAGGAAAATCACAATTATGTATCAATTGTGGGGGTAAGCGGTTTAGAGAATTGAAACGTTATTATGATAAACGAATAAAAAACGCCATCATTGACCCTAACCATGACTCTGTCAAAGACAAAATCATAAAAACCCCTCAAGACTACATTAATAGATTTATAATTAAAGCAAATGATGAATTAGACAAATAGTATTATTATATATAAATGGAGCAAGAATTCAGACCACATCCAATACTCGTTAATTATGAAATATCTCGTAATGGTGTTGTTAGACACTGTAGACTAAAGAAACCAATTGGTTTTGTTAATAATCAGGGATACTTGCAATTTACTGCTGGAGGAAAGGGATATCTCTGTCATAGGGCAGTCTTTGAGTGTTATATGGGACCGATTAAAGATGGCTGTGTTATTGATCACATTGATTCTAATATTCAAAATAACGCGATTTCCAATTTACAGTGTATTTCTCAAAGAGAGAATATAAAAAAAGGAAAGACAGGGACTTGTAAGTCAGTTGGAAAGAGACCAGTACAGTCATTTGATACAACGACGAATGAAGAAAGAGTTTTTCATTCAATGAATGCTGCAGGGAAATATTTTGAAATATGTATGCCTTCAGTACGAAAAGTTGCTGAAGGGATTTGTCAAACAGCTATCTCAAAGAAAAATGGACATAGAATAAAGTTTTCTTATTTACAAGATAACTCTTAATAATTACTATTTTGTTCCGTATTTCCCCTCATTACTACTGATCGTCACGTGACTATCCTACTTTCGATATTGATTCCCGGATATGAAATTCGTCCGAGAATACATGTGAAATTGGATTGAATTAATGATGTGTGTGATCTCATGTACGTATTTAATGGTTAACTCGGTATACGTAATCAGGTATGTACGGATTTTGATTTTGTGTTATTGTTTCTTGTTTCTAAAGACTGTATTGAGAACAGCAGTTAGGGTTTTGTTGGAAAAACCTATACAGGGTAGACAATTTATTTGACAGAGATCCAAGGCCAGGGGTCTATTAATAGATTTTTTAAAAATCCCAATTACAAAGACGGCGTTAACAGCGTTTGTATGAAAATGAAATTACTTTAAAATTACAAATTAGTGAGGTCAGGGTAGTAAAACGCGCTACATGTAGTTTAGTTTTTTTAGTGTGGCTATGTGTAATAAAATTCAGAAAAATATCATTCTCGATTCAAGAAATAGCAGGTCCTGAATTGACAGGGATCCCCATTACGGAGTTATCTTGTCATGTAAATCCATTATTACTACGATTATTTAATCGTAATATTATAGAAATTAATAAAAAAATTGCTATTATTTAACAGTTGTATTTCTTGTTTTAATGTTTTATTTAAATACTTAGCTTCCATTGAAATTACTACACAGTATTCATTATGAAATGCTAGGAAATAAATACACACCTACACATTGACACTGCAGTATTAGTTCACCTTATATATAATATGAGCCGTAATAAGTTTGGGGCTTTAAAACGAAGCCCACTTTGCCAATTAAAACTCCCACGCCATTGACATGGTGTGGTTGAATTTTTTCAACTGCAACCAGGGTTAATTTCTTGGGTTGCTTTTGATTGGCAAATGGGTGTAGGTCCGCCCCGTCGTTTCATGTTTGTATCGTCCTGTACTGTCCCTATCATACCTCATATAACCATCCTATCATTTTACCATCCTTTATTATCGCTTTGTATATATAACCTTTAATCGCATTGTTTTTTCTCTTTCATTGTAAATACTCATTCATTGTAAATATTCATTCATTCGCATTGTAAATACTCATTCATTGTAAATACTCTATTCATTGTAAATACTCATTCATTGATATATCATCCTATATGTAATGTACTGTCCCACCCACAACATATCTTCCGGAAGACCTAATATAGCATTTTGTTACGTTAGAGCTTCCAATTGGGAGATCTATGTTTGTGGCCCTTGGGCTTATATAATGCGAAGGCACTAAATGAGTTCCAAGAATGTGCTGTCCCCCCTCTGGGCCTCTTTGACGTCGTTTGGCGCGAAAGAGGTTCCAATGAGGCTTTATGTTATATGTTCAATGTTTGTAAAGAAATCACTTGGATTTCACGTCTATTACCCATATAACCCGCCCTTGAACTCGATTGGGGGGTTAGGGTATTGTATAAGTCTTTAATGTATGTGCCCTTTCTTGCCTCGAAACTCGAATGAGGAAGAGACGGGCATTGTATATGTTTTGTTTTTTTGTATATAAAAATATTTTAAAGATACAAATACATTAGTAATAATAATAAATGGAATTTCAAGATATTACATCTATCATCACAGAAATATCAATTTAAGAAATCAAGGAATCGTACTTTCTGAATTTTTGAATGAAGACAGACTTTTGAATGAATTTGAACAAATTGATATACAATTGAAACATGGAAGATATGTTCTACCTAAAATGTATTCACTGATAAAAAGAATCCAAAAAGCGGTTAATGCTTCTTTGTATAACAATGATATTAATTTATTCATTCGGCTATTTAGTATAGTTGAAGCCATTAGAAAGAAACTCGGGGAACAGTACCAAGTTCGGTCAGAGATTGCTTTGAAAGTGAAATCTATAAGACGTTTGATTGATGCAAGCATGAAACCGACAATTGAAAAATCGTTAGCATTTCCAATAATGACATCAGAAGCATTAACTACCAGACTA
Source organism: Potamilus streckersoni (assembly GCA_016746295.1). Classification (NCBI taxonomy): domain Eukaryota; kingdom Metazoa; phylum Mollusca; class Bivalvia; order Unionida; family Unionidae; genus Potamilus; species Potamilus streckersoni. The sequence goes on from JAEAOA010000153.1 coordinate 9,531, forward strand.
GCCCGTGAGAGGTTAGCATTACTGAAAAAGTTTATACCAATTCGAGATAACGTGCGAGATAAACTACAACTTAGACAGCAAGCGCAGACTGACTTTTCTATTGGAAGCGAACAACTTTTTGCCCCTGTAACTAAAGCCACTAAAGATATGAAACTTGCAACAGAACGTGCTATATACGGCGACATCCCTAAGAGGGAGCAGTACCTATTATTGATGTATTAGGAAAGATTGCTACAGAAACTGAAAAAACTCAAAGGGGAATAAAACAGCTTTCAGGTGAGTTACAAACTCAGCGAGAAATACAACAAATGGGTAATATTGATACTGATGATAACCCCGTTGAAGATGCTAGTGTTTCCGTTAAAAAAAGTGTTCCTTTTAACGAGAAATTCACTGATGAAGCTATAGAAAAAATCAGACAAATTCAATTGTTGAAAAATGAAGACTATATAAAATTTGGTGACCTTGCTGTCAAAAGTTATTATAACAGGGGGGAATTTTTAAAAGACGAGTATAAAAAAAACACAATAAAACGAGATGACTGGGTGGATTGGTTATTTAAAATTAATAAAAATGAACCCGGAAAATTAAAAAAGGATACATTGGAATACAGAGCTTTTAAAATGGGAGTTGATGCGTATGGTATAGAACAACAACAACTAAAAGAACAACGAAAGAACAACAACAAGGTCGAGTCGAGGTCGAGGTCGAGGTCGAGTTCGAGTTCGAGGTCGAAGTCGAGGTCGAGGTCAAGGACGACAATCTCCAGACTTCAAAACGTTTCCGAACCAGAAAGTTCTTCAGGAGAGGGTTATGGAAGTTCTCATCATGATTCTCATATGTGTCCTAGTAATATCATTAATGATATATCACGACTTGAGGTTCTTATGGGAGGTAAGCGAGCTGGAAATAACTCAGTCGAAATAACTAATGAAGCATTTGATATTTGCAGACGATTATTCCAAGGTGGGATAATTGATATTCATACGTATCGAGAACTCTTGGATGAGTTAATGGTCGGAATTCCGGGGGAATTTAGTGATTGAAATTGTATTTAGAAATTACAAAGTCATTTCAAATAAGATGATAGTACACTATAATCACAATAAACCAACAAACGTGTATGTTGTTAACTCAAGATTGCCCGTTTATAAGGCATACTACGGTGACGGCCTTGGAAATACCATGGCTGGTTTATTCACAAGAATAGCCCCAAAAGTAGCACCAATTGCTAAACAATTAGCGATGAAAGCCATTGATGTTATTCGTAAAAGGGGAATTAACGCTGTTGGAGATCTTGCAGGAACGGCCTTTTCTACCGCAAAGAATAGAATAACGTCATTGGTGAAATCTAGATTCGACGAAAACCACCACCACCGCTACCTTCAACAACAATGATGCCTGCAAATGTCAGTAAAGTGATAAATAACG
>JAEAOA010001529.1:0-44003 GCA_016746295.1 Potamilus streckersoni
AGTAAATTTCATGACGACACAAATAAAAAGGTGATTGGTAAGTTTAAAGATGAAATGAACTCGAGCGCTATCAAATACTTTATCGGATTATGCAGCAAAATGTATGCCATATTGTTAGACAACAATAAAATAACGAAAAAAGCCAAAGTTCTGCCTCGTAATTTTGTTAAAATGTTTTTAAAATTTGATGACTATAAGTACGCGCTTGATGGCGGTGTTAGTTTTATGAGAGCTATGACAATTCGAACTAATCATCATAAGCTTGAAACAGATGTCATTATCAAACGTGGTCTGTGTAATTTTGATTACAAACGTTATTGTGAAAATGGAGTAGATACATTTGCCTTTGGGTATTTTCATTTTGACTAAAATTTTATCTAAACTTATAAAATAATGTTTGCAAATTTGACAATGACAAATAGCTACAATAGTAACATCAAATATCTAAAGATGGACGGTAAACAATTGACAGTTGAATTTAATAATGAAACATCAGGTATATGTTTTAATGGAACACGTGACAAGTTAAAACTTTCGCTCATCAGATCTGATAACAGCGTGTATTTCAATATTCTCGAACAATTGTATCAAAAGTTGCTAGCGGAATTTAAAAACTTTCACAGCCCCATTAGCCAAAAAAACTATACTAAACTCACAATTGGTCTCGATCGGTCAAAGGTATATTTTATCAACAAACAAAATCCTCTGAACAAACCAGAAATGAAAGATTTGTTTGAGTCCCATCGCTGTGTGAGCGGTAAAGTAAAATTTAGTATCTATAGTCGTGATAGTGAAGTATTTTTAATATCAACAGTTGAAACATTAATCATTGGTAATGATATATAAAATAATATCATTTTCATTCTAATGCTAGTTTAATTTCCACCTTGTTAACTGAAACGTTCTAATGCACAGTTTAATTTTCATCCTGTTATCTGATAAAAAACTTGTGGTAAAACCTATTTGCCGTCTTTAGAATAATCGTATTCCACGCATACGCTGTTCTAACAAATTCATCGCTTCTGTTGACAGAGCTTATCGCATTCCAACACCTGTTGTTTTGTCTGGTTACAAAATACCTGTCTACATAGTAGTAGTAGAGGAAAATGAGGGTTTGGTGGGGGTGGGGGAGGAGGTGTGGGAGGGGGTGGTGGGCCAAAACCCTCATTTCCCTCTACTGCTCACATGCTGATACATAATGGAGACAAGTAAGAGTCATGCAATGGAAGGATTTTGTGATTGTGTACTCCTGAAGTAGCAGATGAGGGTGCATACCAGAAGCAAAAGACTTTGAAACGCAAAGTCTGTGATAAAAGGTTTAGTAGCAATATAAATATGAAGGTTCACACGCGTACACATGCTTGGGAGGAATCATTTTAGTGTGAATTGTGTTGTAAAATGTTTTTTATAGTAGACATTTGTCGATGAAAAAGACCATTTAAGTGTGCAGCTTGTGTTGAAAGTTTTAGCCTTAGTGGAAACCTGGGTAACCCTATAAGGATACATAGAGGTGTAAAATGTTTTAAATGTAACGTATATGATAAGATGTTTATTCTCAATGGATATTTGCATAAATACATGAGAAAACATTGAAGGTAAAAACCATTTAAATGTGACTTACGCAATGAACGATATAAGCACAGTGGAAGTTTGTATAAGCATATGATCATGCATGCCAGATGAAGAAACATTCAATTGTAAATCATGAAATGGAAGGGTTCGTATTATATATGCCAGAGAGACAATATCGGGATGCATAGAGGAGAACATTCTTTTCGGTGGAAAGTCTTTGATGCACGCTTCGTAAATAGTACAGTTTCTCGTGCATTCAAGAAACCATTCAAGTATATAGTAACATGTTTTGTCAGAGTGGACATTGTACAATGCATAATAAGATACATACTACAGAACAAAAACATTGTCAGTGTAAAGTATGTGATGAGAGTTTTAGTCGCAGTAGAACTAAGAATACAGGTATGAGAAAACATACTGGATAAAATCATGTAAAATATGACATATGTAAGATGCTGCATTGAGTTGTAGATTGACTGATACAATTAAAAATATATTTCATGAAAACCATATAAGCGTTTAATAAATCATAAAAATATATTGTCAGCGTGGAGATCTGATAATGTATATGATGATATGTACTGCAGAAAGAAAATTAAAGTGTGACGGTAGGTAACATGTGAAATCTAAAGAACAACAGGATGAAACGTAAGTGGGTCATTGAGGCATTTTGATTATGTATATTTAATTTAATGTTTTCTTTTTTAGTTTTAAATTTGTTTTATTCCATTACATGTTTTTATAAGGTAACGTTGTTTACTGGATGTGAACTTTTCCAGAAATTATGTTCAGTTATGTTCTACCTGTCAGTAATCATAACAAAAACACTGTATATACTTGCTGACCTTGATACAAAAACAGTAACGGATTTGTTTAACTACTTTTCTTTATTTTTTTTTTATTTATTCTTTCCCTGAGTTAGAAGAAATTGATTTCATGTAAGTCCATACTAGGAGTAAGAGATATTAGGAATGCAAAAGTCTTATATTTTGTTCTAGATGAATGACCTTGTGACCATCATCAGAAAATCTTATTTTTTCGCCATAAATTAGAGTAAAACTGTAGTCTTGATAGGATTTGATCATTCGGATCTCCAAATCATTGACACTTAAAGGTGCTTGGTTGTAGCCAGTCTGTGTCGAAATTGTTTTTTTTATGGAATTAGTGATTATATTTCCTTTGATTATGTGTTTGATTCGCAAAACCGTAATTTCTTATTCTCACTTTTACCTTCTTTCTAGAGAAACAAATTATATGTAACTTTTACAAAGCGTGTTATTATCATTATTTTCTGTTATATTTTGTAAGAGTCTAACCTCGTAGCATAAAAAGTGTGGTATCCTCCTTAGGATATATGAATCTGGGATAAAATGTTCAAAATAATTGTTTTATTTGAAATTTTAAAATCCCCTACTTTAAGATTTTTTAAAAATCCCAAGCAAATTTTTCATTTAAATAAAATGAGCAATTGAAATGAATATAATATTTACAAATATAATCAAAAGATGAGAAGGTTTATCTATTACCAAGGGAAGGTTGGAAAATTTGAAAATAGAAGAACAGCTAAAAATGTTGGAATTAGAGATAAGACAGGTTCAGTTTCAAATAAAGATGATACAAAATGGAAATAAAAAGCGCGAGACAATTGCAGCTTTACTAACTGGAACATGAAAGACAAATGCAATCTAGGAAAGAAAAACACGATATGTGAATGCAAAGAGAAAATGAGGAAAGGAAGTTTAAAATTAAGTTAAAATTATCAGAGGTGGCACAGAAAAGAGAATTCCCTTCTTTTGAAGTTTAAAGTGATATTAGCTTAATGTCCGTTTTTCTAGAAAATCAAGTAGACACATATTTTTCTCGTTTTGAAAAACATTGCTCCAAATTTAATTTGCCAAGGGATTATTAGCCTCTATTACAAATTGTGTAGTTACTGGTAAAGCTAGTAATATTTACCATTCACTGCTGCTGCATGAAAATGCTGACTATGATCTGGTTAAGGAATGCATGATGAGAAGGTATGCGTTAGAGGTTTATCGACACTGATTTAGAAATTCTAGAAAATCAACTGAAAAGACATATTTTGAATTTGCATGGGAAAGGCACGAAAATTTGATAAGTGGTGCATTTTTACAAAGTTTAACAAAAATTAGGAAACTCTCAAACAACTCGTGCTAATGTAAAAGTCCAAGAACTGTGTCCATGGTGGCATTATGATTTATCTTGATGAGCATATACCTTGAAAAATGCTGATCATGCCACTGACAAGTATTCTTTAACTTATCAACTCCCTTTTGTATGAGAGTCTTCCGCTCAGCATTTTTCTGGCATATAGATATTTCAGAATAATACGAAGCCTTCTAAACTTAAATCTGGCATAACTTTTAGAAATCAAGTTTCTTATACGTTTTATCATGCATACTTTTCTCGTCTTACATTTACCTATTGCAAAAAGAAAAGACCTTATTTCTTATTGCTACAAATTGAAAGGTAACCATGTGAATCAATAACGATCTATTTCAAATAATCTTAGTTCTACGAGGTCAAGGTTACGATCACGTATTGAAAGCAATATAATTACTGGGTCTCATAAACCCCAGTCTAATTTTATTATGGAGAAATATAAATCATTATTGTCGAGGGGTTCTATATCAATCCTGGATCACTCGAGCCATTACTATCCCTGTTAAAAGTCTAAGGGACAAAAAAACTTCCAATGGTCTTTTATTATCAGGTGCATTGTCTTTTCTGAGACGTTATCTTCTAATTAAAGTGCTCTCTTTTCATGGAGTAGCGTGCGGTTGTGTTTATGTTCCATTCTGTTGTATGAATTTAATATTAGAGTTAGTGATAGGACGAATGTAAGTAGGAATAGTGTACTTTTCCAGCCCAATATATTACATTATTACTAAACAATGATCTAGAAGTTTATAAGTTTGTAATTAATCTACTTGGCATTGACAAGCCTGTTTGGATCAGAAAGTCAAGTCTATCGAAAAAGAATAATGTATACCCAGCATGTGTGGTTACTTGAGCTAAATGCATTGAAAACAGTCACACTCGTCTAACTACGCATTTTCCTTATTTTAATCAGGGTGAGAAAGGATCATCAAATGTTGTCGAACACGAATAATAATGAGATCTACCGTTTGCTTTTTAAAAGAGCGATTAGAGAAGGTGACGCAACTTAAGTACCAGATTTGTTATTTAATTAAAAATATAATTCTTTAAAGAAAATGCGGACAGCACGATGTACCTGCCGGTAATAAGAGATAATTGAACTATCAAAATGTAGTTCCAAAATAGTACAGACACTGATATTCTTAGTGTCATTCATTGAAATTCTTTGGCTAGTAATTTATTGATTGATAAGATTTATCTCAAGACATTCACTCACTTCTACGGGCCTAAACTTGAAAGTGGCATTTGTGACTATAGCAGATCTTGTCGTACTTATCAAATGGTAGAAAAACCAAGTCAGTAGATATCGAATTCTCACATGCGACCTATTTCTGCATTGGACGAACCATTTAGCAGAATAATGGTAGATTGTGTTGATCCCATACCTAAGGCCACATCAGGTAACCATTACATGTTCACCATTCTGTTTGTGTGTCAACAAGATTCCCAGAGGAAAATCCTATGTGGAATATTAAGAGTAAATTAAAGTAAAAGCTTTGACAGGGACATTTTTTTACTCAATTTGGCCTTCCTAAATCTATCCATGTTGATGAAATATCATATATTGTATGTCCGAAATTTTCCAGCTAGTCATGATTGAAATATGGCATTCACCAATTCAAGCCAAATCTGAGATTATAACTTGACGTACATTCAATGAAGAGAACGTTTGAATGTCATGATAGAGTTCGGTCTATCCTTCTCAGGTTCAAATTTTCTTCGGTTTAGTTATTATTGTCCTTAAAAAGTTATAAGGAAAATTAATGAGGTAAATAATCATAATAATACAACTGGAATATAAATAAATTAAATGTGTACCAGTATATTGAGACAGACAGCCATGAAAATTATGCAATTGATTATTGTACCTGTCCAAATCAACGAAGGAATGTAATCGCTATCTATTGTTTTTGGAGCAAAAATCTTTGGAAATTAGAAATTATGAATAATTTCAACCAGAAACGTTCACATTTCCAACAGCAAGAAACGAATCATCTTACACTTTTATTATTTGAATATGAGCATATATTTTTGAAATGTAACTACGAGAATAAAAGAAATATATCATTACACGGAAATTATAAATTACAAACCTGTGAAACAACACCCAAACATGATGAACTTTCTCAAATAGAAATACTTGCAAAAGGAAACGCAGAATTTGCTGAAAAATAATTTAATAGAGCTTTTTTAAATGTCTAGATTTCACCATGCATAATGGTCCCTAAACCAGATAAAACTTTCCAAATATGCATGGATTATAGAAAGGTGAACAGTGTTACAAAAACAGACTGATTTAAATTAACAATAACCGACGAGAGTATTGATAAAATTGAAAATACAAAGTATATCTCCAACTTTGACCCTCTGAAATGACATTGTTAAATTCCACTGACTGAAAGGGCAAATAAATTTTCAGCATTAGTGTTTTTATATGGATTTAGTCAGTATAAATTAATTCCGTTTGAGACGAAAGGTTTGCCAAGTACATTTCAAAATTTCGTAAACAAGGTTACCTCTGGTATAGTTAATTGTGATGGTTAGATCGATGATATAATCATCTACAACGACAACTGGAAGGAACATCTATCAACGATACAGAAATTCTTTTACTGACTCATTGATGCAAGTTGGGCAATTATTTTATCCAAAAGTGACTTATGCCATGATAGTGTAACATATTTATTTCATTTTGTGGGACATGGATAAAGTAATAGTTTAGATAGTAAGATCAAGGCTATCGCTGAATTTTATTTTCTGTCAGTAAAATGCAGCTGTTGCAATTGTTTTGTTTTATAATTGCTGAACTTCTGACAAATATATTGAGAAGTGAAATCAAGTTTAAATGGACTGAGAAATGTCAGAAGGCATTTGATAAAATAAGAACCATACTTAAATTTGCACCAATTCTTAAAGCTCCAAATTTCAGTAAATCATTTAAAATGTATGTTGATGCAAATTATGTTGGGCTTGATATAATGTTGATTCAATAAGAGACAAATGGTATTGATCATCCAGTGTGCTGTTTGTCTAAGGAAATATATAAGAGCTAAAGAAATTATTCAAGAATATAGAAGGACCATATAGCTTTGATATTGCCAATAGAACATTTTAAAGTTTACAATAGGTAACCTACTTCTCGGATTACTATGCTTAGTGATTACATCCCACTTATTGTCAGAGGCATGATGAATAAAAAATAGAGATTATTATGGATGGAGTTTGTTGTTTCAGGAATATGATATTGGCATCTGGCGCCTCAAAGAAAACGAAAAACAGTTTAATAACAGACGCATTTTCTCGTGTACAGAAAACAATATTTAGTTTGCAATTTGTATCATTTGAATCATAAGAAACTTGTTTTATCTGCTTTAAAATCCTCACATAAATCATTTTTTCTAAGATGTGGAAAAGTGTTATGTAATATTCAATTTAATGCTTTGTTTGCTTGTTTTAATTTTGTTTATTCTATTACATGCTATTATACATTAGCTTTTTTTACTGGATTTGATATTTTCCAGAAATTCAGTTAAGTCTATTTGCCTTGACTATTATAATAACAGACAAACTATATCTAGTTCCTGACCTTTACTCAGAGACAGTAACCGTTTTGATAAACAATTATATTTTTAATTGTTTTAGTTCTTATTTACCAGAGTTAGAAACATTGATTTCAATTAAGTCCATACTTGGAATACGTGCTATTAGGCAAAAACTTTATATTTTCTTCTAGTAGGATGAACAAGCGACCCTCTTCCGAGAATATGTTTTGCGTCTTAAATTATTGTATAGCTGTTGTCTACATATACCTTTTTCATTCGAGGCTGTAAATCAATGACACCTAAAGCGTTTTCTTCTGACCATCTAAAGTTGAAATTTATTTTATGTAATGGGTGATTATTTTCTTAGGAAATATACTACTAATTTCTTTGATACAGACGTTTATTGAAATTTATTCGAAATTCGAAACTGGAATAATATCTTCTCTGATTCAATATATAACTGTTGACTCATCTATACCTTGATAGTTATGACGGACGTCGTCGCATCCTTTTTGTCCATTTCATCGGGTCTCAAGCTAAGTTTCATATAGGATTTTTATAATAGGACTTATACATTTGGAATTTCCCCTTTGATTCGTAAAACCGTTAATTTTTTTATTTTACTTTCGTTTTCTGCTGATATGAATCATTTGTTGCATTTTTAAATCTTGTTGTCTTCAATCTTTTCTGTTACGTTTTGTAAAAGTTTAACTCGTAACACATGAGGTATATAAATGATACAAAGAGGTTTATTGTGTATCTGTGAAATTTATCCATAGACTATAAAACAGGTTAGTAATGCAAAGAGAATGGTAATGCTGGGATAAGGCATGTGAAATAGCCTGCGATAACTGTACATATTTTATAAATTTGACGCTTTTGTGGAAAAGCAGTGTGGGCTAATCATCAATCACACACACACACACACACAAAAAGTGAAATATATGGTATTAAAGTAATTCAATGAGAAGCCAATGTACTTGTGTTTAGTAATGAATGTGACGTTTTGTGATATAAATACTAGAACGAATAGAGGGAGATATTACAGTTTATTTTAGGTGTTTATTTAATCATCTTAATTCTATATCAGATCAATTAATTGCATAGACAATACACTAAGAAATAGATGATGATGTTCAATTGTTTCCTTTGCACCCTTAAGCAACATTACCCAATATACCGTACTCACTTTTTCAATTAAAACTTGAACAAACCTCATCACAGTTTATTTAAAATTAATAACCCCAAGCTCAGGACCATCCTCCTTTGCACTCACAAATATCGTTACAGCTTCTACTTTAAAATGTTTCAGATCTGGGGTCACACTACCATGTCACGTCGGTTACTTAGTTGCCTTATAAGTATAAACTTGGCCCACTTCAATTTGGAAAGAGAAAACGACTTCGCCTCGTAAGTTTCAGACATACATTGATTGTAGTTTATAATTTTGATATACTCCCTAGCTGTGACTAGGATGTTATTGATCTGTTCCAGTTCAATACCAAATGTGTTTATGAGGCGTTGTTACTAGTTACACAGGACACAAACTTTTGCACATTCACAGGTATGCATCTTAAAAGCTACCTAACTATTAACTCTTTCCCCAAACATGATCTCTCTGCTCAAGATCTTAATATTAGATTTACAGTAATATTTAATAATGAAAACTTTACCCACTTTTTAAGCAATGAAGATTTTCAATGCTGTGTTTTAATTTTTTTCTTTGTAAAACAATTAGAAGCCGGAAATAATTCCCTAATGGCAGATATCATGTGTCTGAATAATACAACTTCATAAGATTTTCTTTTTTACAACTTATTGGGCAAGTAATTAAGCAAACTATATAATTTAAAGACAGTTTAAAAATTATGTGATTTAGCCTAAATAATTAGTCACCTAGGACAGAAACATATGGGACATTGTTTTTCAAAACAACGCTCTAAAGACATCGACGTTTTCTGACGTTCAACTTTATAAAAATGTGAAAACGATAGTGTATGAAATAATTTTAACCAATGCAAGTCATTATTACAAGTACGTAGACGAATAACAAAACCATAAATATTCATTAATATCAAAAGGTTATTATAATGAAGCAAGTAAGTGAGTGTTTATATTATGAATATCTCATTTTCTAAGTACAGATGCACTCATATGGCGTATGCTCGTAGTTGTAACAATTTAGTTGTAAAGACAGGACTAGTTCTGTCTTTTGGCAGTTTTAATGCTCCAGTGTTTTGTTGTTGTATATTTACAGTATTGTTTTATTGGCATCACAGAAGTTATGTTGCACATGATGGATTGCATTCACTTTTGTATTTGCAGAATTTACAGAGTTTGTTTCAAAATTGTTAAAAACTCATTTTGGCTGCAATTATATTAACGATCAGAAAATTAGAAATATAATAAGTGAGTTTATATATTTTAAGGACATGTAGTTACAAGACTCGAATGTTGTTATTCTTAATAACTAAAATTATTTACAATGATATTGCGGGGAAAGTAAAGATACATGTATAAGTATAAGCATAACGGATATAAATATACTAATTTATATACACATAAAAAATGAGTTGATACTGAACATAAAATAATTGATTTTTAAAGTTTAACTCCATGAACATAAAATAATACTTTAAAACTGATGGTAAATGTATCCTGAAATTCAAGTTTAACTTGACCATAGTATGATTGTTAAGTGGAGAATGTTTTATTTTGTGATACCTAATCTCTTTGAAATGCTAAATTTTAAATGATTACCTGCAAAACTGTGCAGACATGGCAAAATTTCGCTTACACAAATGTGAACAGAAGGACATACAGTTGCAATTTCACAGGACAACAAATGTTTAGAAAATTTTTTCTTCCTGAGAAGGTTTTGGTGATTATGATCAATGTGAACACAAACATAATTTCAAATTGATACTATCAAGTAAGAAGTTTGAAAAACATGAAATTAACTTGTTTAATACATTTTCTGATACGCTGCATAAGTTTAATGCGGCTGAATGTGGTTTGCTCATGATTTTCGTTTGTAATCAATATCCGGTCCATCTCGAAGCAGTGTCCAACAATAGTCATCAAGCATTGATGGATTCCAGTTGCCCTTGTGGCAATGTTCTGGTGGAATCTTTCACCATGTTCATCACTGACTTCTCCAAAATTTTTGGCGAAGATATCCAAGTGTGAATGCAGAAAATGAATCTTCAGTGAAATATTGCACTTCATGGTTTTCTATGCTTTAAGAAATTTTTCAATCAGCCTAATGTAGCTTGGTGTTCTGTGGTTGCCAAGAAAATTCTCAACGATATCCTTGAATGCTTTCCAGGCGTTTATCTTTGGCTCTACTAACAGATCTTCGAACCGCTTGGCATTGAATAAGTGTCCGATATGTGGTCCAATGAAAATGCCTTCTTTAATCTTGACATTAGTTATTCTTGGAAATATTTGTCTCAAATAACGTAAACCTTCACCTTCCTTGCTCATCGCTTTCACTAAGTTTCTTATTAGTCCCATTTTTATGTTAAGAGGAGGCAAACATTTCTTTGTAAGATCAAAAAGTGATTCATATGCCAAATGTTTGTCCTGGATACAATTCTTACGGAGTGGCCAGTCCTTTTTAATATAATGTGACGCTCTATTACGGCTGTCTCATTCGCAAATGAAACACTAGTACTAGGTATATCCGAGCAGTATTCCAGGTAGCAAAGCCACTACCTTTAGATCTCCACAAATGTTCCAGCTGTACATGTTCCATGTTTTTATGTTTCTTTCATGTGTGCAAAATAGCCAACACAACATGTAATGAAGAGTGGACATTGTCATTGTATAACGGTACAGCCTTGAAGCTTAACTGTGATTAAACAAGAATGAGACGCCATTCTTGCGGGTCATACTCGCAATCCAAAGATGTGGAAAACAGTTCGTTGTCAGTACAGGACACCAGGTTGTCAGTCTGTGTAAGAGGGCTTTGCTAAATCATCTTGGTGGCTTCGAAAAACAGAAATTTTTGTATTTTTTGACAGCAAACGCCATCCTTGTAGTCTTGAATCCAGTAGTTCTGCTTTTGCTTTTAACAAACCTAAGTCCATCACCAGGTCATCTAAGTCGGACTGTGTTGTTAGATGATGTTCACCAGAAATGTGTGGTTCAAAGTCTGGATCAATTTCACTCTCCGTGCACAGGTGGTGCAATTCAGCAGCTTTATTTGTTTCGTCTGTTGCTTGTACGGGCATGACAAAACTGTATCAGTTCCACAAAAACTTACAAATCCTGCCCTGAGTACATGCCTGAACAAAATATATAAACTTACAATGTGACAAGCAATCGCAAACAAATTAGGATATTTATTTAAAAAACGGTACTGTATAGTTTCAGAATAAATTGATAATTTTTAGATAATTTGAAAACGATTTTTGTGATCAGCAGGCACAAATCTATAAAATACACTCAAGAGTGTCCAAGAAGCAAAATCTATGTTGTATATTGATTTCAAAGTTCCAAGTGCTATTGGGCAGACATTTGCACATATTTCTGTAACCTAAAAAATAATGTTAAGGAATTTTAGCTTGGTCAAATATAATCTAGTTGATAGCTGAAATGTATTCACGGCATTTATAGAAATGGATAGGATGGGCAAAATTAACATTTGTATTTACATGTTTCTATCCAGAAAAGTAGTTACATTTTCTCGTTGTCTTGTTGATCAAATTAATGGATCTCTTCTGAACTAGGTCAGATAATTGATATGAAAGTTTATGATATTTATTACTATTGTGTTAAAGATTAGCCCATAGTTTTTTTTACCATTCAGTATTCTAAGATGATTAGTTACATGCAATCTCATAAACCAATTTGATATCATCAACATTGTTATCAACGTGTGTAACGTATTTGAGACTATGGCAAAATGTGTACAGATTGTTTTTTATTGGCTTGTGTCTTCCACTGTCTCTTCTAACAAAAGCAAGTTATATTGGTGGAGCAAGTATTCTGGGAATTGGCTGCTGCATATGAGGGTTCAAGGAAATGTTCTGGCTCACTTGCATTGCTTTAAAAGGGCATATGCCATATTTACGTATAATCCAGAGATACTTGCTCCTCCGATTATGTTAGATGTAATGATCTCGTCCTCATAAAATGCAAGTAAAATCCAGCTGAATTAACGTCTGTGCTATCATTGGTAAAAAGAAAATGAGTTGCTGCGTTAGTTTACAATTTATTTGCGTTTGCCCAATAAGATGGTATAATTCCATTTAGGGTGTTGTTTTAACTTTCTAACGGTGAGCTGGCTTAATAATTTTCATGCTGACCGGTAGCGTAAGAAAATGGTCTGACATTCAATAAAGGTATGAACGAATGCCAAACTCTAGATCAGCCTATAAAGTCAAATGCCTGAGGGAAATGCCAAACTTATTTCTCTACGGGAAATATCCTCCATTGTATTTTTATAATGATGTATGTCTAATACGTAAATTATAAGCACACATGGAATAACCTGTGGACCTACCATCTTCGTTCCCTTAACGTGAGTTGTAAGGCTTATATTTTAATATTGCGTAAAACTGTTAAATCCTCCGTAATACTTGCTTAATTTATATACTGTTGATAATGTTTATAGACTCATCAAATATTTGGCCAGTTACCTTTGCAACACTTTTTACAAATGTATCAAGATTTGTCTATCTCTGAAAGCATTTATATGGTCCTTCCTTGTGACATATATGCCACGTGACACAAGACTGCAATGTGTTAATTAGGCAAATATATACATTTCTAGGCTGATGCCGTTCATCTTAGCTGTGAAAGCCTATTCACAGTGATATACTCCTTCGCCTACAGTAGAAATACAAATCTCTAAATAAACCTCGAGTGAATACCGTTGGTGAAAAAGTCTAATAATATCACCCATTTAACAAATTGCTTACATTACTCATTCACAACACACAACTATGTCCGAATGATTTGGCTAGCTTTAATATAGTACGCAACTGAAAATAACAGATTACTTAGATACGTCAGCTGCTTACCGTTTAGTTTTTGCTGGAGTATATTCATAGTATCATAAGTCTTCCTAATATAAAGGTAACAAAGCATACCTTTAAAATATCAGTTTGAACTGTATCTGAGAGTAATGTAATTATTTTATAATTCAAGATAAGAATTTACAAAAGATACATTAAAAATAACATGAAACCTCAGACAGTGGGATTTCGACTCAATCTCAGTACTGTTTCTTCATAACATTTCTCCGCTTTTCTTATGCTTGTCTATTCATGACAAAACCAAATTTTTTTTTTATTATTGAAAGTTTGCATTGTACAATATTCTCCTAGGGATAACCATTGATTCACCTGTATGCCTCTGATTGATTGCACACCATATCATAACCATTCTAATTCAAACTGAGACACATCCCTTACTATTGGTAACGAACAGTAGACGTGTTAAAGTGCCACCATACGAAATGTGGACTAATAAACAATTTCCTTTGTTTGTAAATGATGTACAACAACGAATCGGTTAAAAAAAACTTGCAAGAATAATAATGATAATGTGCTATATTTTTGTAATTTTTTGTTTTAAAACTGACAGTCGTTTTTACTAGTCCCTAATTTGTTGACCAGTCGCCGAGTGGATAGGCTTTTCTATTAGGACAATGCGGCGGCAGTGCCAGTAGTCTTTTTCCACACGGTCGTGCGAATAATCTTTCCAGTGATTGTTACAATGGGGCCGTGCGAAAAGTAACATAAATTTTGCATTGTCATTGCTGTCAAAAACACCTTCTTGGGTTTCCCACTAATGAAAAGGTTTATTAAATCGACGTCAACAGCGATGCCGACTTGAGAGGCAAATACTCGCTCCAGGGCCACAAACTTAATTTTAAAAAATGGCCTTAGTTAAGTTCAGTATTTCAGTTGTGCTTTCTTTTTTTCCCATTTATGGTACGCAATTAAATTTTGTATGATCGAATATTTCTTAACTAGGACTTACTGTGGCTGTCGACAAAATCTTTGACCCAGCTACCAAGTAAAGTAAAAGAGGTTGCTAGAAACGAGATGCACGAAAAAAAAACAATTTGTTAAGAAGGATAAGAAGGACAACTAAATCTAGAGAGTTATTTCTCTTATTTGAACCCTAGTGTGCTATTCAAATGTATATAGTCGAATATTTCGTAGTCAATAATATTCTCATTGTTAACGAAATGTATTGACTTTTTTCATTACAACATGACCTCACGATTAGAGCGAGGTGCACGAAACATGTACTGGTAAGGTCGGAGGACGTTGTGCTAAGAAGATTTGCACATGCAGGAGGAATAAACAACATTAGTGTGAAGTATGCAGTGTATCAATCTGTGTATGCTTTTCAAGGGATTGTGAAAAAATGTGTGCAAATTATAAGTATTAGAAAATATCTTTGTCTCCTGAAGATTCTCTTAGTTTTATTTAATTTATATTAGTATGATTGTTTTCCTATATTTATACACATGGAAGAAGTACGAGACAAATCAGAGGCTACAAAATGTTTAAGAAAAAAAAAATATGATGTATAAATGAAATCTAAAATTATATCATTGCATGATTTAGTGATGTACCGGATCACGCGTTGGACAACATTTGCGAGATCTAATCCTCCTAGCGTAACAGTATCATTTGTTTGTTATTGGAAGTCGTCTTCATCAGTTAGAAAGTGTTAGCAAAAACATAAATAATGTTACAAAGATTCATTAATTTGTACTTAACAGTTTTAAGAGCTGTTCTATAAATATCTCTTGTGTTTGACATGACATACGTATCTCTCTCTCTGTCTCTCTCTCTCTGTCTCTCTCTCTCTCTCTCTCGTATGCAGTTAACGACGTGAAAGCTAGGTAGATGTGAAATAAAAGCAATACCTAAATATATGTTTCCTTAAGTGTTCTTATAATAATACATGAATTGTTGATTTAACGTTGAAAAGAGATGATGTGTGGTTTTATTGTTTAGGAGTTTCTTCTGGATATTCGTATGTATACAAGATGAATATTTTATAGATATCATGTATCGGAATGTTTACACAGAACACCCGTGATGCATAGTTTGTACACCACCACTAATTATCAGATTTATCACATTCCTTTAATATCGTAGAGATATTTATGAGCCTTGTTTAGGTGATGGAGAGAATTGTGGATTAGAATGATGCTGTAGCAAACAGGTCCACAACATATGCATCAGCCAAGACACCTTTTAAATTCAGTTGTACAGGAATAACTATTTGCGACCTACAAAATACATACTCTGGGAATTAAGAATGACATTTCACTGTGCTGGACTGTATACAAATATTGTTATGATTTCGGTGTAATGATGACAATGTTGGCAAGGCGACTCTTTATCATTAGTAGTTTGTCATTAAAGGGTTATGCTAAATAGATTCAGCACCACTTTCAAAAACATATGATCAAAGTCATTTCGACTAAAATCTAATTTTTGCATAAATATGGAACCATGTATATTTATAATCTATTTATGATTTATGTTTATTGCTTAGGGAAGCTGCATGACTGATTAAGTGCAATGAATCCATTTAATTTTATAAGAAATTCGGAATGTCAAAACTATAAGTGAACCTTGGGTCCTGAATAAACATCATCAAAATGCATTAGTTTGTTTGTTTTTTCAGATGTTGCTTTTGATCTTTTCAGGACAGATTGATTTCTACCTACACCGAAAGCACAGTTCATGCATATTACTGGTGCTCTCGGGGAAAAGATGAATGTTAAGAACGATAATGAGAAGTTTTATCCCAGAGAAACTGCTGCCTTTGAGAGGAGATCATTGACCTAAAGGTTCCAGCACGGTTCCCATATGTTGATAGGAACAGTCTGTATTCCTACACTTTATACAATGTAAAAGACTATTAATAATAACAACACCATATAATTACAATAACAAAGTAATGGAGAAATTGTATAAAACTATTTGTATGTAGACCTTTAAACACAATTCAAGAGAGGCAATGTTTTATAATATGCCAATGTTTGTGCCTATGTATGTCATTCATCCTTCGTAGAATACATAATTTTCATATACATATTTTGTTTCAGAGGGGATGAGAATTTTTCTTATTTTTTCAAACAAACATTGCCAATATTAAGACACAAATATATAAATGCCGAGAGAGATCGCTATATGTACAATTTGACATGTCTGCTGGTATATATGAAACATAATATATAAATCCCGAGAGAGATCGCTTTATGTACAACTTGACATCTATGCTGGTATATATGACATATAAAATAGAAATGCCGAGAGAGATCGCTTTACGTACCACTTGACATATATGCTGGTATATATTGAATAAATTACTTTAACTCCTAAGACCACATTCCCATGGGTGATAAAATATTTAAAACAACTTTTATTTCTTCGTCACCTTCAAGGTGTAGATACATAACAAATTTGGAAGGCATCTCACCTTGAGGCTGAAGTCGCCACCCAGGACTTGTAAACGTACAATACGTTCTTGAAATGTGCGTTATTTGTCTTTGTGATATGTATAACACTGTCAGTAGGAATAAAATAAAAAGTTTTAAAACCATCAGATAGTTGTTGCTATTTTGACTTTGAACTACATATTGAATGACAATCATGTAATTAAGTCAGATTTCTTTCGGCAATTTCTTTCTTGTAACCTTTTTAGCAATAGATGCCAGTGTTTATATTGTCATCAAGATGTTATACTCATTTGTTGTAAACTCGTGTATGGAAGATATCTAAAGAAACACAATATTTATTTCAATATTTTTGTACGTTTACATCCTTACTTTATTGGGTCAACTAATCGTAGATCATTTTATACAACATCTCCACTCAAGCCTTTCCTAAGTTTACACTAGTACTTTTGTATTTAAATTCCATATGAGATATGCAATCATCATGCAATAACTTGGAGCAAACTCCATGTCTGTGAAATATAATCCGACTCTGTGATATTATCAATCGCTTTAAATTTTTATTATCATCCGAATATTACTTTTATGCAACAACTCCATTCAAGACCTTACTTGACTTTAAATTAATTATTCTAGGACTAACTTGCAAGATATGACATGCAAGGTTGGTGCAATAGCTTGGAATGACCCTTATAGGAATTGGACCTGAAGATTCGCTATCTCCTTCACATATTCACTGTATGCATCAACTCCAATGAATACCTTTCTTTCCTTTAAATTAGACTTTTTGAGATTATTTTTTAAAACAAGTATGCGGAAATAATGAAACTACATGGAATAACCCCATAACTGTGATATTGAACACTATTTAAGGAAAATGATCAATTTCGTTAGATTGTAATATAATATGAGTATCAAAATTATCCAACTGCTCTCCACATTACCTTTTCTCATTTAAAGTCGTCTTTGAGTACTATATTAGAGAACATTCCACTAACATTCAATTAATTGCTTAGACAATACACTAAGAAATAGATCATGATGTCCAATTGTTACCTTTACACCTTTACGCAACACAGCCTAACATACTATAATCACTTTTTCAATTAAAAGTTGAATAAACCTCATCACAGTAGATTTAGAATTAATAACCCCAACCTCTGGACTACCCTCCGTCAGACTCAGAAATATCATTACACATTCTACTTTAAAATGTTTCAAATCAGGGATCACACTACAATGTCACATGGGTAACTTAGTTGCCTTAAAAGTGTACACTTTGCCCTTTTTAATTAGGAAAGTGAAAACAACTTCACCTCGTAAGTTTTAGACATACATTGATTGTAGTCTTTGATTTTCATATTCTCCCTAGCTGTGGCCAGGATGTTATTGCTCTGTTCCAGTTCAATGCCATATGTATTTATGCAGCGTTGTTACCTGTTACATAGAAAACAAACTCTTCCACATTCACTGGCATGTGTCGTAATAGCTACCTGACCATTAACCCTTTCCCAAAAAAGATCTCGCTGCTCAATGTCATGATACAAGGTTTAAAGTCCTATTTTATTAATGAAAATTTACCCACTCTTTTAAACAATTAAGATTTTAAATGATGAGTTCGCATTTTATTTCTTTGTAAAACATTTTGATACTGTAAGTGAAACACTAGTGGCAGATATGTGTCTAAGTAATACTACTTGATAAGATTATCTTTAATTACAAATAATTAGGCAAGTTGATTAAGAAATCTATATAAGTCAAGGACAGCCTAAATATTATTTAATTTAACCTAAATATTAGGTCAACTAAGACAGAAACCCAATTGTCATTGTTTTTCTATGTAATCCAAAACAACACTGTAAAGACCAGATTGTTTTATAACGTGCAACTTTGTAAAAATGTGAAAACGATAGTGAAGGAAATATTATTATCCATGCAAGTCATTACTACTAGTAAGTAGGCAAATAACAAAACTATAAATAAACACTTGTATCAATAGACTCTTGTAATGAAGCTAGTAAGTGAGTCCTTATGTTAACAAAATCTCCCTCTCTAAGTACAGATGCAATCATATGGCGTATGCTCGTTGTTGTATCAAATTCGTTGGAAAAAAGGCCTGGTTCAGTCATTTGTCTGCGTTAATGTTAATGTTTAAGTGTTTTGTTCTTGTATATTTACAGTACTGTTTTAAGGGCAGCACATAAAAATGTTGCACACGATATATTCAGCATTCAGAACGAAAAAGAAAAGTAATAGTTTATTAATTAATTTTACTGACTTGCAATTACAGGATGTTATAGCAGGGAAATTAAAGATACATGCATGAGTATACTTATAGTGAGTATAGCTATACTAATCTATATACACATAAAACATGAGTTGATAATGAAAATATAGCAATTTATATATATCTCCCACACCGCCCTCTTCTGTCCAAAAGTAAGGGTGACCTAGACATAAAAATTCAAGTCTATCGAAACCTTCCATGATTATTATTTTGAGAAAGATTTATCTTGTGCAACTTCACCTAATCTCTCTTCAATAGCTAGATCTTTGCATGATTACCTGCACAACTGTGTAGAACTAGCACGATTTCGCTGACACAAATGTGTACAGAGGGACATATCGTTTGCATTTAAAAAGGTCCAAATCTTCAAGTAGGCGCATCATTTGCACTGATTTCTGAACCAAATATATATAAAATAGGTATATGGATATGTGAAATGGATATTCAGCATTTATAGAAATGCATATTATGGCCAAGACGAATCTTTGTATTTACATGATTGTATCCGAAAAAAGTAGCTGCATTTTCTCCTGATCTTGTTGATTAAATTAATGGATATCTTCTGAACAAGGTCACATAAATGATAAGAACCTTATGATATGTATTGATATTGTTAATAATTAATCCATAGTTTCAATGTCATTCAGTAGGCTAAGATGATTAGCTACATAAACTCTCATAAACCAACTTGCTGACATTACATTTTATACTGAGAAATCTAGTTCAAGAAAGTATTATAAAGAAAATTCCAGGCTCACGTGCTTTTTTAAATGGGCACATATCCTATTTTCGTATAATCCTGAGATACTTAGTCATCCGATTAGGTCAGATGTAATGATCGCGTCCTCATAAAATGCAAACAAACTCCAGGTAAATGAAATTCGGTCATATCGCTGGTTAAAAGAAAATGAGATGCTGCATAAATGTACAACTTGTTTTCATTTGGCCAATGAGAATGAAGGTAGAATTCCATTCAGGGCGTTGATCAAACATAACGAGCTGGCGCAATAGAGTAGATGATGAGTAGTAGTGTGATAAATGGTCTGATATTATGTAAAAGTGTGAAAGTAAGCCAAACTGTGGATAGGCGTACAAAGTCGAATGCCTGAGGGAAATATATGTGCTAAATTTAATACTCTACGAAAAGTATCCTCCACTGCTTTTTTTATTACGTATGACTGACAGTCAAATTGCAAACAATCAAACAAGAACCTGTGGATCTACCAATGACTTAACGTGACTCGTAAGGCTTATATTTTAATATTGCATAAACTGTTAAATCCTCCATATTACTTGCTTAATTTATATATAGTTGATAAATGTTTATAGACTCATAAATTTTTGTCCAATTATCTTTGCTACCGTTTTTACAAATGTATCAAAACTTGTCTGTTTTTGGAAGCATTTCTATGCTTAGTCCCTACGACATAAATGCCGCTGGACCTAAGATTGCAATGTGTCAATTAGGCCAATATGTACAATTGTAGGCCGAGGTTATTCGCACGAACGCCCTGCACCATTGCTGCGAAAGCCTATTCACAGTGATATACACCTTCGTATGCAGTAGCAATATAAAGTTTTAAATAAATATAATGAATATCGTGAGTGAAAAAGTCCAATACTGTCACCATTAAAAAAAACCGTGTTCCATTACTCATTCACAACACACAAAAAAAACATACACACACAACTATAATTTTGATATCCGGATGAGTTGGCTTGCTTCACTATAGTAACACATTGAAAATGCTACTTTTTTAGATATGTCAGCTGCTTATCATTTATTTTCTGATTTGTTAATGTACATTCATAGTACCATAATTCTTTCTGATATAAAGGTAACAAAGCATACGTTTCAAATGTCAGTTTGTACTATAACTGAGAATAATGTAATCATTTTATAAATCAATATAAGAATTTACAAAACGTACATTAAAAAATAACATGAAACCTCTGATAGTGGGATTTTGACTCGATCACAGTGTTAACTGTTTCTCGATAACATTTCTCTACTTTTCCTATGCTTGTGTATTCATGACAAATACAAAATTTGGTATTAATGGAAGTTTGTATTGTACAATATTCTCATAGAGAAAACTGTAGATTCACATGTCAGTCTCTGATTCTTTGCGCACCATATCATAACCATTCTAATTCAAACTGGGGGCCCCGAGTGGCCGAGTGGTCTAAAGCGCTGTCCGTTACGGATCACTGCCATCTCACCTCTGTCTGCGTGTGTTCGAGTCTAGGATTCGGCGAATGTGGATATGTGAGAAAGCTTGCCAGTAGCTTCTCGTGGGTCGGTGGTTCTTTCCGGTGATTTCCCGGTTTCTTCCTCCACCATTAATACTGGCCGCCATGAATAGCCTATCGTGTGCTGAAAAATGGCGTTAAGCCCAACAACAACAACAACTAATTCAAACTGAGAAACATCAATTACCGTGCAAATAATGTTAACGAACAATAGACGTGTGAAAGTGAGTACATGGCCGCCATACGAAATGTGTACTATTAAACTTTTTCCTTTGTAATTTATGTAGACCACGAAATCGGTTAACAAACTTGCAAGAATAATAATGATAATGCGCTATGCCTTTGCCCATTTTGTTTTTAAAACTGCCAATCTTTTTTGCTGGTCCCTAATTCGCCAAGCAGATAAGCTTTTATATTGTGACCATGCGGATGCAGGGTGAATAATCCCTCAAAAGGACGGTACACGGTCATGCGAATAATCTTTCCAGATGGTGATTCATAGGGACCGTGTAAATAGGCACTTTTATAATTCGATCTTTTATTGTGTATTGTATTATTAATATTCGTATTATCATGTATTTATTCCTCTTTACACGAATATGATCTGCAATAAAACAATGATGACAGAGTTTCGAGGAAAAAAATATGCATTATTACTTTCTTCTTTCAAAATTTCGTGGTGAGTATTTGTACGATTTTCTGTTCAATATTAATGAAAAACACAGATCATTAGCCTTATATGTATACCATGATGTGAAACAATTCTGTATTATTCTTTATTTGCTTCATTTTTTTCTTAGATATTATAAGAACGTAATGTTTAGTAACATGAATTTTGCATTGCCATTGCGGTATAAAAATACCTGTTTTGGGTTTCCCACTAATAAAAGGGTCTAGTAAATCAATGCGAGCAGCGATGCGGACTTGAAAGGATAATACTCTCTCCAGGGCCACAAACTTAATTTCGTGGTGAGTATTTGTAAGAGTCTCTGTTCAATGTTATTGAGAAACATCGATCATTAGCCTTATATCTAAATATTTATGTGAAAGATTTCATTCTGTATTAGTTTATTATTTGCTTCATTTTTTCTTAAATGTTATAAAAAATAAATGTTTTACTAAAATAAATTTTGCATTGTTATTGCCGTCCAAAATACCTATTTTGGGTTCCACACTTATAAATAGGTCTAGTAAATCAATGCAAACAGCGATGGGCAATTGAGAGAATAATACTCGCTCCAGGGCCACAATCTTAATTTTAAGAAATTGCATCAGTTAATTCCGATATTTCTATTGCACTTTTTTCAAATTATAGTACGTTACTAACTTTATTGAGATCGAATATTTCTAACCAGTACTTACTGTAACTGTCGAGGAATTCATTGATCAAACTACTGAGTAAAGAAACCGAGGTCACTAGAAACGAGTTAATTTAACCAAGAAACGCCAATTTGTCAATAAGTTCAACTAAATGGATTAAATTGCTGCTCTTATTGGAACCACTGTGTGTTATTCAAATTTATATTGTCGAATATTTCGTAGTCAATACTTTTGTCATTTTCAACGAAGGGTATTGACCCATTTCATTACATCAGGATCTCACGATTAGAGCGTGAGAACGCGAGAAGCGTGGCGCACGAACCAGATACAAGCATGTATATAAGACAGTGAAACTTCAGCTTCGAATGTTTGCACATGCTGGAGACAAAAAAAAAAAAACATTAGTGTGAATTATGCCGTGTATTATCGAGGGATTGAAAACAAAATTCATCTTAGTGGCAGCGGATCAGATTGAGTAGAAAAATCTTAATGTAAAAGCTGCGGGTGATGTTAAAATGCTCTTATGTACAGACGAGTGTAAAGGGAAACATTTTCTGACTGATGGTTCAGTAACTGTACAACTTTTGACTTGCATATCACGAATTACAGGAGAAATTATACTAAGAGTGAGGTATCGAAAAAAAAGTGGACATCAAACGAGGACTCCTACAAAAGAAGACATATTGAAGTGTGAAGTATGTGATAAAAGGTTTTGTTGCAGCTGACGTTTAAAAACGCACATTAGGGTTCATACTGGACAAATTCCCATTCAAATGTAAAGTATTTAACAACAGATTTAGTCACAGTGGACGTCGTTATCGGCACATAAACATACATACTGGTGAAAAGCCATTTAACTGTGAAGTATGTGATAGTTTGCTCTTAGTGAAATTCTGAACTGGCAAAAGAGAATGCGTATTGGAGAAAAACCATTTAAGTGTGAAATATGTGATGAAAGGTTCTATAACCAAGAAATTTTGAGGAAACACAAGAAAATACACACTGAGAAATTGTTTAAGTGTGCAGTATGTGATACACGTTTTATTCGGTTTGAACATTTAAAAGTGCACATGAGAACACATACTTGGAAAAAAACATTTATGTTTGAAGCATGTGATAAAGAATTTAGCCAAAGTCAAATTCGGAAGTTGCATAAGCGGGTACATACCGGAGAAAAATCATTCAAGTGTGAAATATGTTATAAACGGTTCTGTACCTCGGTAAATCTGAGCAGGCATAAGCGGATACATTCTGTACAGACGTTATTTAATTGCGCAATATGTAATAAAAGTTTTAAACGGCGTGATCGTATGAAAGTGCACTTCAGAACACATACTGGGGAAAAACCATTCAAGTGTGAAGTATGTGATAAACGATTTCATAGCCCTGACATTTTCAAGAATCACGAGAGAATACATAGTGTCGAGAAATTGTTTCATTGTGCAGTATGTAATAAAGGGTTTAATCGTAGTGGATATTTAAAAGTGCACATGAGAATACATACTGGAGAAAAGCCATTTAAGTGCGAAGTATGTTATAAACAGTTTAGACACAGAGGCGGTCTGAATTCTCACAAAAGGATACATACTGAAGAAAAACTATTCAGGTGTGAAGCATGTGATAAATGGTTCCGTTTTTCTGGAGATCTCAGCAGGCACAAGAAGATACATTCTGGAGAGAAAACTTTTAAGTGTTCAGTATGTGATAAAGGGTTTTTTCGGAGTGAATATCTAAAAAGGCACATGGGAACACATACTGGGAAAGAAACTATGTAATGTGAAGCATGTGATAAAGGGTTTAGTCAGAATGGAAGTCTTCTAGCGCACATGAAGATACATACGGTAAAAAAATATTGATTGTAAAGCATGTGATAAGATTCATTGAACGTAGATGTTAGAAGAAGCACAATAGACGCATCCAAGAGTGGAAAAAAAATAATAGTGAAGTATGTGATAATGGGTTTAATCAAAGTGGAGGTTTGAGGACACAATATTATGCATACTGGAGAAACACAGTTTAAGTAGTAGGTATGTAATAAAATGTTATTTGGAGTGGTTGACTCGTGATGCACATGAAGATACATACTGGAGAGAATACATAAATATGAAGTATGTGGTCAGTCTTTTGTGAGCATGGAGATCTAATTAAGCATATGAAGTATCTAATAAACTGTAAGTCAAAGTTCATAATGTGTTTAAATTCAACTCCGTTCTTTTTTGGTGAATCGAAATCCTAGAAGCTCTGAAATGATTAAAATTGAAAACACTTTTACATGCCTGAATTCAACCCCTATTGGAGTACCTTGATAGAAAGAGACACTATGTATTTATGCCTGTTGTTGAGGACATTAGCATAGTGAAGGAAAATGTTTTCATTTTCTTTCAGTGCTTGATAAGGTATATTTTAGCATAGTATGAAAACATAAACAATGAAACTGTTTTTAGTAACTTGATTACGTCAAGACGTAACCTGACTCCCATCAGAAAGAAAATGAATTGTATCTCCTCATTATGGTGTTAGAAAATCGGTATGCACCCATATTACAAGCATAGAAGTAAGTTCAAAACTGTTTCATCTCTACGACCATTTAAAAAATGTTGCATATTTATACTTAGACACAAATGAGACCATGAGATGAAAATATGTACATGACTTTTTTTTTTAATGGCCTGGCCATATTATTCTTGAAATGAAAATTACGTTCCTCTTACCAAGAACAGTTTTAAAGATTTTTTTATATGTTGCATAGGAACTTTTTATTTTGATGGCATGGCACACAGTAAACTGCACTTTTTTAAACTATGAATTGGATGAAGAATGAAAAAAGGAAGACATGAGCTGTTTTATGACATATCAATGTATGGAATAAAATTTGTGTGTTTTTAATATGAATTATTACGCCATGAATTATGTATCTTTTAAACTGCACTTTAATTATAGCAATGACTATTTTTGTTTTGTTTTATTGTATATTTATTACACCGTGACTCATAAAATATGAACCAAATGTAAATATGTTTACCTCTGGTTCACTTCTCGCAATTCTCAACAGCTATGTCTGCGTCTTTATCTTTCTCTGTTCTCGATGTGACTGACAAAGTTTAGATCATCAGGGTTGGGGGCTCTTTGGTTTCATTATCACTTTGACATATTGATTACTGGACCATGCGATTCGGAAAAAAAACAACTGAATGTGTAGAATGTTACACAATAAATGAATGTATCGAGCACACATCACATTTGTTCGGTCATCCACCTGTGTAATTTCTGGTGTTATGAAGAATGGAAATTGGCTAACACGATAATTCAACAAGGTTAAGGAGAATATATTTGATTTGAAGAAGTCATTTTCGCAAAGAAGATAGGATTATATATGACTAGTCAAACACCTTATGAACTTGGAAGACATTTTAGGAGAAGACGAAGAAATTAATTTAGTTTACATGAAAGAGACATGATTGTAACACTAGTATCATTTCCATTACACAAACATTTCATCCAAGCAAAGCACACCACACCATTAGTCTCAATGTCCATTATAAGCTCTTGTTTAAAACTCAAGAGATAAATCTAAAGTGCAAGTGTTAGTCTTACAGTTAGGAATTTCTTGCCCGAATTGTGCATATATTGACGTCACTCAAGCACTTTATGCGTATCAATTAACAAATAACCATCCCGGATATTATTGCGTAGGAATCGAAAACCTGTCTCGCCTGATATTTTTTTAAGGCTGCATACCAATCAGTTTCACTACAGGTCTCCAGCAAGACTGCCCATCATTGTCATGCCCCAATAATTTGTGAAACAAAATCCCGCACAAGCATCCTACAAATTTAATCTCTTTTTAGGTAATCATTGGTAATGGTTGTCTTTCAAAAACATACTACTGTCAAATTAACGTGTATATTGTACTGGTCAATACATCATTTGTAAAAAAGATTGCACACGGTCGTGCAAATTTATTAGAAGCCTTCCAGATATATTTTTTGAACAACATAAACTACATTGTCACTACTAACAGATCCAAGTATCAAAACTCTGACATAACAACAACTTATTTTGAAACCTTGTGGTATGGCTTCTATAGGTGGTGGCGCGTGTGCGCGTGTGAGTATAAGAAGACTTTTAATGTAGCTTTAGCAATTGTTTAAATCGCTTAAGATGTCTGCAGTGTTTCGATTGATAGTGACTTCTAGCATTGGTGTATTATTCACCATACATGTATCATGTTGTCCCACTTAATTACATTACCCAGACACCACGCCGACCAGTTCTAAAACTAACATCTTAAAGCTGAGCACCTAGCGAGGTAGCTCTTCGTACCATTTTTATAACACTTTGGTATAACTTGTCCGGATTAGAATCGGCGACATCCAACATCCGTGGCGGACGCTCTAAGCGCTATGCATCAATAGCAGTCTCTAGTGCGTTTATTCATCTGTATATGCAATGTGATCGTTTTCCTGAAGCGCACATAAATAATTCAAAATGTCCAAAGTGATGTGGTTGTGGTGGTAGGGTATGTTCACAAAGGAAAGAAAAGTAAACAGACGAAAAGCCGAAAAAAGATAGCTCCCGGTGGGTAGAGAGAATGTACTTCTGTTAGGATGAATATTCCAGAAAAGCACTTGCTAATGGCATCTCTTACTTTTAATTTATCATTGACTATGATGCTTGCCAATCCTGAATTCACCTAATTTGATAACCCAGAGTTGGAAACCCAGTTATAAATCAACTTCTCCCTTCCTGACAGCAGGGACGTCTTCTACTGCTTTTTTCCCTGCCACTGCATCTACCATGATAGTCTACTCTACCAAAAACTATATAACCAATAATGTTTATTACATTTAGCCAAATAACAACTCACGCTCCTATATCAACCTATCTTGGTGACAATGACAAGTCACGTGCCACATACAGGCCTTCCGACCACGATGTTAAATTCAAAGTAAGGCAGGGAAAAATATTTTTTTACATTTTCTGGAGTATAACTTTTCAACTAAATTAAATAGAGATATTTTACTGTTACAATAATGAAGTATACACTATAACAGATATCATAGTCATGACCAACAATCATAGAACACAATTAATTTTACTATATAGTCACTACATTTGTTTCTCAGTACTGAATTTGTAATTTTGTGACAAGCAATACAAATCATGTTAATTTAAAATACCTTGAAAGATAACGTTACCACTATGTTCTTACCAAGGGTTGGCCTGCATTGTTTGAGATGCTGCAGTATAAACAAAACACTATGCAACGGAACACAGATTTCACTTTCAAATCATCACCCTGGCTTTATTATTCACTGTGCACTGTCGCCGAAATGCACACTGGCAACCACACTGTAAGCTCACGTTCTAAAGAATAAACAATTGTCTTTAAATCCCTATCAATAATGCCTAAATCTAACTCTTGTATCACCAAAAGGACACACGAACAAATGTTCTAAAAATAGACTGAGACTACATTCTTGGGTATTGAACCGGAATTATTAATTGTGGCTTGATTCATGACAGGACCAATTTGTAGTCAAACTTTTATATTAGCATGCCACTACTAATTCAACTTCATACATTAAGTATTTTGAAATTTCCTTGGAAGCAAGACGTGTGACAGCTGTCAGAATGTGTGTAGTACTGGTGTTCCACAGGGAGAAAGTTGTCATCCAAGTCTTCCAGAGATATCAACACTAAATTTGCTATAACCTTTTTAATTTATACATTTTTCAATGCAGTAAAAACCTATTTGTAATAGGTGATAAGTCCTGTTTAAAATATGTTAGGTGTTACTAAATATTGATATTTTACATTTTTAAGGAAATTTAAATATTAAAATATTAAAAGCTAATTATTTATTACAAATTAAATTTTCCTACTAGTTGTGACATTCAGTTTGACAAATTTAAAGCAGCAAAATTGAAAAATGAATGGTATTTAAACATAATGACATTTTGTTTCTGAACAACTGGTAACGTTGTTCCCATTACTGAACCGGAATTGGGGGCCCCGAGTGGCCGAGTGGTCTAAAGCGCTGTCCGTTACGGATCACTGCCATCACACCTCTGTCTGCGTTTGTTCGAGTCTAGGATTCGGCAAATGCGGATATGTGAGAAAGCAGGCCAGTAGCTTCTCGTGGGTCGGTGGTTCTTTCCGGTGATTTCCCGGCTTCTTCCTCCACCATTAATACTGGCCGCCATGAATAGCCTATCATGTGCTGAAAAATGGCGTTAATCACCACCACAACAACAACAACAACAACTGAACCGGAATTATCAATTGTGTCCGGACTCCAACTGGTGGAGGGAGAGCCCGGGAAAACAAAGGAAAGATTCGCCGATCCACGAGAAGCTACGGGAAAACTTTCTCATATACCCACATTATCCGAACCATAGACTCGAACCCATGTTGACAGAGGTAAGATAGCTTTGACCATAATGACGAGCTCTTTAGACCACTTGGCCTCCAGATATTTAGTGCCATCTTCAATATAACAATTATAAAAAGAAGAAACTGCTAAGAGACGAATCACTTATTTCGGCAAATCAAAGTGTGAGGTGTGCACCTTTGAATTTCTTTCAGACCATGTTTTCTATTATCTTAAGATATCTATTTTTAGTAACTACCTATACAAAGAATTTTGTCCACATCTAAAAAAGAAAATCGTTTCAAGAGGACTGGACATTTTTTATTTCGGGAGTGAAATATTATAGTCCCCTTCGAATATTTTATAGCAGCCCACATAAGTTAATGCAATGAAAAGAAATATCTGATTATTTAAGTGTTGCTCTTACTTCATTATTATAATGCTAAGCAATACTTCATGCATTTAGATTAAATTTAATTAACCCCAACATCAGCCAATTAATTTCTATAAAAATAATTAGAGTAGTGACCTGTTCATAATATTTGTCTTTATTCTTTCATGTCAGTAAGCTGGTGGTAGTTCGGATTATTTTGTTGTCCATCTATGAGAGTGGGTCTATTTGTCTTCCATGTTTATGCTAACAATTCTTTACAGCGCCACTGATTATAATGGTTCATTCACTATTGGTAAACCTGGGCTTAGTATTTAATAACAATAAAAGATACATTGTTCATCCTTTTATTTGTTATCAGAGAGAGAGAGAGAGAGAGAGAGAGAGAGAGAGAGAGAGAGAGAGAGAGAGAGAGAGAGATGTGATAACATCAACAATCCCATTACACTATACGTTACTTGTTTTATGGACTGCTCTAAACCTACATACGCATACGAACTGTTTTCAATTAAAGAGTATATGTTACTATGTAATAAAACTCTTTCAGACCATGGGTAACAGCAGTGGATAGTCATTTGATATCAGATACATTTACATGAAGGCAGCTAACGGCTGTCTCGCTTTATGTTCAGCATTGAGGTTAGTTTTATGACTAACTAAGTAACTAACTGCTTTCTCACTAACTAACTAAGTTTTATGACTAGTTTTATGACTGATAGTCAGGATAATCTGACTGGTGTGACATCATGCTACGACATCATGCTACATATCTGCCAAATGATGCTCCAGTGCTTGACATCACTATGCACTGTCACACTGCAGAGATCGTCGCTATTGTTAAAGCTACGTTAAAAGTCTAAATCAAACACCTACACACAAACATGAAGGTATTAGACTAACTCACACCTTCTGCACTATTTTGAGTTTCACATGACCATATTAAACATTAAAAATTACATACTACTTTATTACATCGTGCTGATTAAATGGTAATTTAACATTTAGTAAAATAACTGTAATCGAACCCTTCCAAAATGATGAAAAGAATGTGAAGGGAAAGTTCCAATGAAACATTAAATGCTGAACCATCATCTTGATCATCAAGACAGCCACCACTTTGATAATTAACTTGTTCTAATAACGATCTGTACGCATATGAAATGTATTCTTCAATTTCAAATGGTTTTAAAATTCGAAAATGGAATATGTCATAAAAATGTAAATACCAACCCATGACCATGAACACAGGATACCCTAATGTAATAGGTGACACACCATAGTGATGACGTATATCAAATTGCAACTCATAATTTCAAACAGATTTACAAATAATGAGTAGAACGAGAAAACACAAGGGAAAAGTACTAATATCAAGTAATCCCTTATCCCTGTAATTAAGCACCCAACCCAATATTAAATGTAACACGCAGTCTTCTGCTGATGTACGTGCATACCACGTTTCATCCCCAATCTAAAAGTAGTTCAAAGGTCACAAGTGAAAGGAGTGTATGATATATCAACAAAACGTATTAACAGCGAACCTGGCTTTTAAGACAGAACCCGAAATATATCATGTGACATGCCCTTTTAGTGATGATATACAAATATACCATATTTCATTCCTTAATTTCAAATGGCTTTGAAGTAACAGAGGCAGGACAAGTGGAAAGATGAAAGTATAGACACTATCTCTCCCTCTTTATTCCCCACAACGGTAGGGGACATAAACAGGACAACGATGTTGGGTGGATATCACTCACCTATCAGACATCTCTCTAAAATCTCTCATGACATAAAATGAAAACATGCATTTAATTCAAGGCCACACTAAATTTCTAAATTCTGGTAACAACTTAAAAATTTTCAGAGCAAACGCATTACGTACTTACCTCCCATGAAACAGAATAGGTGTAACTATTCTTGATGTTATCCTTCAGATTCTCACATGGTAACCCCAAATGTGTAATTTCAACACATTCTTTGTCTTTAGGCCTTTATTGTCAATACTGAAAGTTCACTTATACATATGATTTCATCAACACCATTTTCATTCAGTTATAACTTCTTAAAGAGACTTAGAGCTTCCACATCACATGTAACTGCACTGCATCAAACTAAAACTTGTGTATAAACAATAATTAATTAATGTGTCCGGACATTAAAAAAATCCTTTTCTTTCTACTCGGATAATTTAAGTGCTAATGAAAAAAAAATACTAATTTCGCTGAAATCTTATACAGATAATTAACATCTCTCTTATTGCAACTATGCACTGATGTGCCTGGCAAGTTCAATGCAATTTTGAAGTTGATTACTACATGCCTGTCACATACAGTAAATATTTATCGTAAAAAGACATGATTTTACCTGATGTAAAATTATCCTCTTGGTAGTTTAAATAGTTACAAAAGTTCTTAATTTGAAAAATTATATGTATTCATTTTTATTGTTTCCGATCCACCTCCAACAGCAGAAATATTCAAGGAGGTACTGACAAATATTTCATACTCTTTTCAAATTCAAGTAGTTTCCAATGTAACTCTTCAAATTCAAGTTTGTTTTAAGACTAAATATTATGATAGCCCCCAAATATGGAAATAATAGTTATAAGGCTACTGCATTTTTACACTATAATAAAAATAATAATAGAATCATGATACAAAAGCATAATAAGTTTCATGATTGGACATTAGCATATCTCAAAGAGCTTAGGAGGTCAATAAAAGATACGAGGTCAATAAAAGTGCGACGGTCAAACTGCAGTTTATCCTCCAGACTTTATAAGCAGAGATATACAAAAAGAATTATACAAACTAATCGTCCTTGCAGATTTTCCAACAGCAAACAAAACAGGAGGAGCTGCATATTCTAAGAGATAATTGATCAAAGACCCAGCTGTAAAACCGGCCACTTGCCCATTGTTTGTCATCCTAACAATGACAGTCGGGATACCATCAACATAGATTTTGACATTTTATGCATCTTGTTATTTCTAATGTAGATGAACACACCATCTTTATGACATGTTTCCCAGATTTGCCATTTCTTTCACTGTTTTATATTACGTGACAACAGATACAACAGTTAACCTGTGGGCTTGATAATTGTTTCATTATTTATCATACAGATACTTGAATTCAATGACATCTGCTTCTGAAGGCTTAATAAATGGTGAGAACATTGGGATGCTGTATCTTTGTCTATAAAACAGATACTTTGAACTACTCTATTGAAATTTTCTGATGAAAATAAGGTAACATTGTAATTTCAAACTCCTCTTATACAGAAAAAGAAGGCAGCTAATGAATATAATATAAGGAGAGCTTTACCTTTATGAGGAATTTACAGTTTTTGCTCCCATTTAATAGATTATTTTTTTTAAAATTCTTTTCTTAAAGTCAAACAAGGCTCTAATCAATGCAAGAGGGCCATTATCTACTGTAATGGTCAGAGCTCAAAGAGGTATGTATGTATGTTTGAGCTAAATCAGGAATTATCTCCCCTCTTACTCTGTATCTAGATTTTAACTTTGAGTGAATGAACTTTGATCAATCACATTATTGGAGACCCTCCAGGTTTTGGTTATCGATTCTGATATCAAGACGAGTTTCAGGACCACAATAATTATATCCAGGAATGTTTTTCTCACCACGGTATTAAGCTCATCAATCTCCTGGCAATTTAGTTAACGAAGCAGAGATATAACCACCACGCGATATTTGCGACAAGATAATTTATTTGTATTTTATTGTACCACATTTCACACAGTTGCCGGTAAATGAGCGTCTCTTTTTTTGCTGTCATTATTGTAAATTCAACGGTGGTGGTGGTGGTGGGGGTTGATGCTCTACATTGAATGCAATATAAACTCATATCATTATTATATGGATATAATTGACATTTCAGCGACACGAAAACAAGAGCCAGTAAGGCACCATCAAGCGCTACCATATTCTCCCAAAATGATTATAATAGGTCCATCTGGATCTGGTAAGATACAGTTATTGCTTAATCTGATAATGCGATGGCTCAGTTGTATTAAATTATATTTAGTAGTGCCTTAAGTAGATGATAAAAGATGATGCGAAGTACTTAAATATTTTAATCAAAATTCAAAATTACTGGACGAAGACAAAAACGGTATACACCGATAAACAGTTTCAACAGATAAACAGTTTCAACAGCGCTGCCATCTTGCTTAGTAGAGCCCGGATGTACGCGTAACTTTCAGGCTCTGTATAAACTTCCTGTAAACAAGAAGTTGTTAACTTGTGATCTTGCAGTAGTTCTAAATAAACACAAACAACTTTCATGATATTTGAAAGTAATTTTTGTTTCGTTTTTAAATACTAGCACGAAATGCTATTTAGACATAAATTAGTAAAAGCAATATACCTTCTGAAATAAAATATTGTTTTGACTAAAAAGGCTTAGGCATAGTATTTCGCTTGATAGAGTGATCCATGAATCCAACATTCACTGTTTGAGAAAGTTTAATGTTAATAAGTAAAACTGTATAAGAATTTCAGAGTGAACACCGAATAATGATTAACCCACACACATAGATGAACTAATGCCATGTAATGACTGTTTTGACATACTGTTTTGTTTCCATGACATGCCATTCCCCCCACAAACACCTCGTTTAGATTGGTCAATGACCTTTTCATGTCTCATTATCACAAATGGCTTTTGTGTATTAATGAAGAGCAAATGCATGTCACTGACATTAAATTATGTACAAAGTAGTTGTATGCACGTTTACATGTAGCATAAGTGCACGAAATAATTAATTCATAACGTAGCAAATAGGTAATTATGCATTTTTGGCATTGTTTATATTTTACAATATGAATAGGCAATCATCTCTCCTCGTAACATCAACGTATAAATCATAAAAAGTTGGTTGCTTGGTTGGTTGAATTTTTACGGCACACCAGCCCAATGAGGATATTTAACGCCATACAAAAGGTTATATCTTTAATTATTTAAAAGTGGTACGTACCAGCGATACGAAACCAAATAGTTAAAGGTAAAACGATAAAAATGGTAACGGTGATAAATTAATAAAATTTCAAGATCAACGGGGTGGGCAAATTATGCATTACAACAATAGATGAAAATTAAAATCTAGCGACGGTATATATATATATATATATATATATATATATATATATATATATATATATATATATGTATGTATGTATGTATGTATGTATGTATGTATGTATGTATGTATGTATGTATGTATGTATGTATGTATGTATGTATGTATGTATGTATGTATGTATGTATGTATGTATGTATGTATGTATGTATGTATGTATGTATGTGTGTGTGTGTGTGTGTGTGTGTGTGTGTGTGTCATAAAAGTTATAACTTATGATAAATGTTTACTTTCTTCAGATGTGTGTTTCCTATTTCACTGGTATTAAAATTGGGTTAGACGGTTTTTAATTTTGTTTTGCAAACTTTATATATAACTCAAATATTTCCAACACTTCAAATTACTGCATAAAACCGACTCAGATACTCAAATCAATTTCGGCCAAACATTTTTTGTTGTACTATTGGGAAAAAAGTCGAGAATCGGCAGTGAGAAACAGGGACATTCCATCAACTGGAAAAATATATATTATATTATATTTTTTCGTTTGCCTAATCAAATATATGACTTAACTTCCTACAGATAAAGCTTCACAGCATACATTACACCAGTTCTTACTCGCAATTCAAGAAAAATAATTTTTGCCTAACTCTAAGTGTGCGCATGCGCACTTTGAAACTGTTGATCGGTGTTTTGTTGATTTTATTACTGTTATTGAAGACCCATCCATAGATGATTTAGATGGGTTGATTAATAATATGATAATGTGATGCTAAAGGAAGAGTCCAATCCAGATCGAAATTTTTCTCCAGGTCGCAACAAAAACACAGATGTGATATTTATACACAAATACCTTAGGTGGTGAGAGACAACTGCAATATTTAGTCGTGTTTAATGGCGTTGATAATTATACTCTACAAAATATTTATATACTCGGTGTTCAGGGAACATGGACAGGATTAAATTTAAAAATTTATTTTTCAAAGCTGTTCTGTCTGTATTTATAACGATAAACTAACATGATCCAAGATCTAGGTATCGTGCAAGCCGCGATAAACTCTTTGGTCCTTGTTTATCAAGGTAGCAACAGAGAGGGTAACCGACGTTAAGTGACCAGCGCATGAAAATGTACCTAAAACTTTGTTGCAGATAAAGTAACAAAATAATTTAAACCAATTAGAAAACTTTTGGGCTTAACACTATCTACATTATTTTTCAGCCTCGTAGGAAGCTTTATTTTTCGTAAATAAGGTCTCAGACAAAGTGGTTTGTTCACCCCCTCTGCTTCTCTATATTAAGCATCTTTCATAATACCATCTGTCATTTTTAACATTTTTGCTTTTGTGGGCGATATGCAAGCACTTCCATTGGAGCCATTTCTTATATTAATCACAAGAAACAGTGCTTTTACCCTTATCATCAGGTTCCTTGCACACGGAATCACAAATTATGCATTATATTAATGCAAGTTTCTCCTTTGTTCATTTTTCATGGGACTCCAGTTGCCTTTGCATTAAGATTGTGGACCATCGGTTTCATTGGGTTTTGGTAAGCATGGTAAACGAAGTCTGCAGTGTGACAGTTTTTAGTGATTTCTAGCATTGGGGCATCATGTCACATACATGTGGCATGTCTCACCCAGTCACATTATCCTGGCACCGGGACAACCAGTCATATAACTAACCTCTTAATGCTGAGCGAAAAGTGAGGCAGCTGTTAGTACCAGTTTTTAAAGAATCGACCTGCATTCAAGACCTCCTGTACCAGTAGGACACTGGAGCGGTTCATAAAATAACGAAGTCTATTTCGTATGCAAGAAAAACAAAAATGAATATATATATATATATATATATATATATATATATATATATATATATATATATATATATATATATATATATATATATATATATATATATATATAAAGATTTTGGAAACTAAGTTTTATAGTAAACTGGAGGCATTTCATAATCAGTACTTGTAATATTTGATTGTGTTATTTTAAAAATAAACTTATAAGTTGTAGAACCACTCAAGTGGCTGAAGTGGTTAGAGCGTCGGACGCGGATGCGGATTCAAACTCCGAGTCACACGCTTGACTTATAAAATTAGTACAAGCAGCTGCATAGCTTGGTAATTAGGAGGTTAGTGTTATAATTGGTTGGCCTGGTGTCAGGGTAATGTGACTGATTGGGATATGCTGCTACATGTTTTTAAATGGACATGCTGCAGACAACGAGTCAATATGACTAAAATTGTTAAAGCAAATTTAAAGTTGAAATCTAAAATTAATGTAAAAAGGAACAACTGAAAACAGAATTATGATACATATTGGATACATACAGTGTTGGATAAAGAGGCCTAGTGGGGGAACAGATTCATAGATTGTCAGTTATCTATGCAGTAATAGATAGGTTTGGGAGATAATATGGTTGGACAAGTCCTTAGAACAAGTGAGATCGAACAATTTATAACGATTCATATTGTTACTTGAATTTTTCCAGTACTTTAAAAGCATGTATGACTAAGATACATAATCTGGGTGCTTATGATACTTATGGGTCCTTTTGTCAACAAAGTTACCCTTAGATATCAAACGCTTAGGTTAGCAAGCAAGTTGCTGCATTATGATTGCCATATTTACTTGGATTCAATTTTTACACAGGAAACAGCATTTCACAAAAATTCACTTGACTTGAAAGTGTTACTTGTCATTATCTCAACTGAAAATAAAAAATGTTACTGCTAGTGAATTCTGTTGCCATACTGTATGTATTCGCTCATTAACGTAACTTAAGACCAACACAGACCCATAATCACAGGCGTGTAACGAACAGGCACACAACGATCAATGTGTTCTTTTTGAAGATAATTTTATGCAAAATACATACACCCAGGATAAAAAAGGTGTACTTGACTTGTAATAGCACTGAAGTTATCAAAATGAAGTCTTGAAGTCACTACTAGTTCATGTGTATAGGTTTTGGCTACACAAACCAAGACGTGCACCTCTTTATGACCTGATAGAAATTGGTACAGCCTATGCGAAATCAGGCAAGGCAAGTGGGAAAGCAAGGAACCAGCAATGCATGAAAAGGAACAAGAGCGGAGAGCAACAAAGAACTAATCACGAAGAGAAGCAATGAAGAAGGAGTAGACAAGAAAAAAAAAAACAGATTAAAGATAATGCTAGAAAGAATAAAAGGAAGATGAATAAGAGGAAAGTTGACGTGAAAAGACAGAAAAAGAAGAAAGTCTGCAGCAAAAATACCAGCAAGAAACAAGCGTATATTTAAAACAAAAAGGACCTTCTGCAGCAGCCCCCCCCCTTGACATAAAGGAAATCCAAATGACCCCCACCACTATAAGTATTTACCAATATCAATATATGCACAGGGCCGCACCTACTCTCCGAAGAAAATATCACATGTATCAGGCACATATTAAAAAAACTAGAACGTTAGAAAACAATACAATTAACACATACGTGGCAACCTCCCTCAACACACACACACACACACACACACACACACATATATATATATATATATATATATATATATATATATATATATATATATATATATATATATATATATATATACAAACACACACACACACACACAGAGTATATAGATAGAGAGAGAGAGCGAGAGATTGATTTTGTTGTATGCCTCCATTTTCTAACGATTTTTAGACGAAGTATATAAATGCATATAATACATAGAATCACGAAAATAGTGGATTAATTGCTTATGAAGTCTTCTGAATTATTTGTAGTAGAAAACTAATACACATATTGAAACCATTACTAAACTAGATAGATTACAATGTATTTCTGCTTTAAAATAAATATAACTACGAAGAAAATATGTTTCAACGTTTGAAAATAGAACCACACTACAAAAATAGGTAGTATCCCAATCCCTTTGTAGTCCAACACCAGTATTTCTTTCTTATTTTCTGTGTAAATATCCTATTGAATCGAAAATATAATATCATTTATCTTAATGAAATGAAACAGTTGGTAAATTGCCTCGTCACATTAATCCATGCATCAAATTCCAAACGAAGAGAGAGAGAGAGAGAGAGAGAGAGAGAGAGAGAGAGAGAGAGAGAGAGAGAGAGAGAGAGAGACGTAGAATTACAGCATAGATTTTGCATTCTACCTGCTTCAGAATATCAATAATAACCCAATCAGGATGTAGTTCAAAAAGTGAATCTACAGTGTTGTGAAGCACAAATTAAAAGCACAAGCTCGTATGATTACTCTAAGTCAACCTCATTTGGTACATTTTAGGAAAATACCAAGGACACTCAGTGCGCCAAAAAGAGGGAAGAATACCTAATGAAAAATTTCACCACAGGGGATTCTATGATATGGAATTTGACGACAGCATTTTATGGGCTTTGGGCCACATAACACCCATATTAAAATACAAAAAGTCCTAGATTTGACCCAAGAGAATAATATACCATTAAGATAAAATATGGCATGATATCGGACCAGGTAGATTGAGGTTGTGGATTACTTAGAGATGCCTCTGACATCTGCGGATTGACCAGTGCGATTTCTAGCCAGCGAGGTAGGCAAAGAATGAAACATAACACCAAACATTGTAATAAAAAGCAGCAGTACAATGAATTAACAGGTAATATTGTCATTGACACTATCTTGTGAGCAGGACTGTCCGTCTGAATACAACTCTTACATACATCAAAAGAAACCCTGTTTTGCTGTAAATATAAGCTGCTGCAGTTGATTGGCCAATAAGCCATGCCATGTTTAAAATGGTGAAGAAAGGAACTGTGAATGAAGTCTTTTTTTGAGTCTAATATGGACAGTATCATTAAATCATCGATATGCCACAATAATAATTATATTTTAACATGTGTGTTTTCAACAGGGCACTACAGCATCACTCGGAAGACTTTTGTAAAAAGTGCATTTAAATTTATTGATTCATACAAATATATTATCCAAAATCTTTAATTTTTTGAGAAATATACTTTTTATTACAATATGGTGGAACTTCTTTTTTATTGTTTATACACGAGGTGTTTTACATAACAAAATGTATTTAGTGAAAGATGTTTGTGGCATAAATAACCCCCATTTTCTTTACACAATTTGTGATGTCTCTGTCCCGTGGGAGTGTGTATACAAAGTAGCTATTAAACCATTTTGGCAAAAAACTAGTATATGATAAAATAAATGGGTTGTATATTACTATCATCTGACGTAATGCACATAAACAGAACCTTGTGGAAAGCA
Source organism: Potamilus streckersoni (assembly GCA_016746295.1). Classification (NCBI taxonomy): domain Eukaryota; kingdom Metazoa; phylum Mollusca; class Bivalvia; order Unionida; family Unionidae; genus Potamilus; species Potamilus streckersoni. The sequence goes on from JAEAOA010001529.1 coordinate 39,741, forward strand.
ATTTTTATAACGTGTTACACGATGGAGTTTTTGATTACATATTCACTATTGCATGTATAGAAGCTCTATATCGCTTTATCTTGTTTAGATTTTGTGGAATTTATGATTGCAGATGCACTATTGCATTAAGGAAGCACTATATTGCTTTATTTTGTTTAAATTTTGTGTAATTTATGTGTGGTGTCATTGATAAGAGATTTTCTTTATGCGGTTTTAACCATCACCACAGGACATGTTTATTTGACAAATATATAAAATATAAAAGAAAGCTTTTATAAATTGTCATAGCAGCAGATAAGCAAGTAAAATGTTTCTCATGCTTTTATCTCTTTACCTTCATGTTAAGTACATACTAATCCCCAGGGGTCAAGCTAGACTTAAATTGTAGGGAGAAGTGACTTTGACTTTGGTCAGAACAGGGAGAAGTGGGAGCTAAACAGAAAGAAATGGAAGCTAAACTGGGAGAAGTGAGACCAAAGCAAGAAATGTGAAATTTATGTGATATAATATTTATTTATGGTTTCAAACTGATTTTATGAAGAAAATACGCAAATACGGCCGTTAAAATAAATATTAATAAAAACAATAAATACATAAGAATACATTCTTCGTCGATCACAATGACTACTTATATATTAATGCATTTCACCTTGGATTACAACAGTGCCAGAACTTGGTGGCTACTGCTAGGGGGCATCTCAACAGTCGTAATATACAGCCATTTACGTCCGAAATATCGATGGCGAAGTCATTTTCGTTTTCCTTACAGAAAAATGCTATGTTTTCAGTTCTTAGGCGACTTTTTTCCTCCACTTCGCCTGAAAGAGTGACCCATGAATCCCACATTCACTGTTAGTGAGAGTTTAATGTTAATAAGTAAAGTTGCATAACAGTTTCAGCGTGGACACTGAATACCACACACATAGATGACAAGGTAAATTCCATATATTCCCAGCTTGTTCACAGGAAAAAAAAACAACAATAAAACAATTTGAGCAAGTAACAACATTTGACATACTTTCCATGAAATTAAGTTAATTAATTGGGGTTAATGGGACAAACTTTGAAAGAATCAAGTACATAAATGAAGATATATTAAATCTTTATACTTTTACAAACAATAACTATTCCCAAACCTTGTTCAATCCCAAGAGTTAAGACGACAATTGTAATCTCATAAATTACAACTTAAGACTATCTGAGGTCTTATTCCAAAATTTCAACCTGTATTCAGTAGTTTAGGAGAGAAGTTACATTATTGTTATAGAGACAGAGACATGAAGACATAGTACCAATACTTTTGCTAAGCTTTTATGGCTAGTTTTACGTATTTCAAAGATGTAACTGTTAAAAAAAACCCTCAAATTATATATCTCTAAATGTAATGACTTACATGGAAGTTAGTAATAATCATGGAGGAGAAACCTATCAAAAAACTTTGAGAGAACCACAACCTACAAGAAGCTACTGACAACCTTTCTCACTTTAAAATATTCTTTATCCATTATATTGAATACATATCCATTCCTCCATTATTTGTTTATGGAAAACTATCACTATTTAAATTTGCTGCAAACATCAATTTGAATTCATGCTATAAAACAGATCATTAATAATCTAGCATCTGTAGTTAACTGTTTAAAGACACCCTTCTTTTCCCTGTATCAACTTACTTCTGCCCATTTACCATAGATTGGAAGTATGCATTTTTTCTGTTGTAGTTCCAGATGTGTGTTCTTTCCATTTTGTTCATGAAACAGATCCCATCTGACTGTTTTTACATCAAAGCACATTTACATATCTTGGATGTGAGTTTTCATTATGCTAGTGTTTACATGCAATTATATATATATAATCATGTTGCAGCTGAATTTGTAGAAAACCTCTCAATATCAACAGTACACAAAATCCTTTGTTACTTCATTGTACCAAACATTTTATAATAAACTTCACATTTGAATAGGTAAGATTCAGTATGTATTCTCATGCCGCCCCTGCTTAAAGATTTTAACCAACTTAATATTTCCATGGTTAGTCTCCAATACTCATCTTCCTGTGGTACCCCAAAGCATTTTTGGCCGTAAAATCTGATCACCAAAATCACACGTGAATGGTTTATCTCAGGTGCCTCTTTAAACACCTCTCTAAACTTTCAATCAAAAATATTACCTTTGATTTGTTTTGTATATCTCCTGTACGATTTCTCATGTGCTTCATCAAATTACAACTTTTTCTAAAGCTTGTATCACAGATTTCACATCAGAATGGTTTATCTCCAGTATGTATCCTTATGTGGTCTTTCAAAGTACTGCTATGTCTAAATATTTTAAAAACAAACTTCACATTTGAATGGTTTATCTCCAGTATGTATCCTCATGTGGTCTTTCAAAGTACTGCTATGTCTAAACATTTTACAACAAACTTCACATTTGAATGGTTTATCTCCAGTATGTGTAATTATGTGGCGCTTCATATTACTACTCTGGCTAAACATTTTATCACAGAGTTTATATTTCATTGGTTTATCTCTTGTATGGATCCTCATGTGGTTCTTCAGATTATTTCTCTGTCCAAACATTTTATTACAAACTTCACATTTGAATGGTTTATCTACAGTATGAATTCTTGTGTGTCGCTTCAAGTCACCACTTTGTGTAAACATTTTATCACAAAGCCTACATTTGTATGGTTGATCTCCAGTGTGTATCCTCATGTGGCGCTTCAAATTACAACTATGTCCAAACATTTTATCACAAACTTCACATTTGAATGGTTTATCTCCTTTATGTATTTTCATGTTACTCTTCACACTGGAACACGTGCAAACATTTTATCATAAACTTCACCTTTAAATCCGTCCTTCCAAATCTTGGGTCAATGTTGGATAAATGGATCTCAGTAATTATCTCAGTAACTCAATCTTCATTACATTTTGTGTATGTTATAAGACTTTTGATTTATTTTACAACAACTATGCATACCTCTAAGCTTACGCATGCGCACTTTGAAATTGTTAATCGGTCTATATTGATTACACATGTTAGCTGATATCCAACTCTTTGAAAATATGGTCCAAATTTACAATAAACAGTATTCCGTTGAGTGGAATTTCGCATCATTCCAGATACAGTCGCCATATTGTATCGTGGAAACCTTGTAGTTGGCCAGAGAACAGAATTAATTTTACTATATTGTCTCTACATTTGTTTCTAAGTACTGAACTTTCCACTGTATGAAAATCAATACAAATCATATGTTAATCTAAACTACCTTCAAAGATGACTTTACGGTGAAACTTTTGTCAAGGGTTGATCTGCATTTTTTGAGAGGCTGAATTGTAAACAAAACACCAAGCAACGGAACACAGATTTCACTTCCGGATCATCACCATGACCTTATTACTCAATGTTCACTGACTGTCGCCGAAATACACACAGACAACCACACCATAAGCTCAAATGTTAAAGTGAAAACAATTGCCTTTAAATCCTTACCAAGAATGCCAAAATCTAACTCTAGTATCACCACTAAACTGAGACAGGAAAAAGTGATCTAAAAATAGACTGGGACTACATTCGTGGGTACTGAACCGGATTTTATTAATTGTGTACTGATGCCAGTTAACAGCCATCAATATTTGTCATTTTCTGCGCGTAGCTATTACTATCGATGGATAAGGAGATGGAAAATAACTCTAGGGTTGGGAAAACAATGTATCGAGATATAGGCTTATGTGTTAAAGTTTATAATGCGAGATGTGTCGAAACAATTCAGATACTAGAGGACAGAGACCTGTACGAGATAGAGAAAAGCAAATGGAGTAAAGATTTAACACAGCGGAGCACAAACGTTCTCGGTCAAGGTTCAGATTGCATGTTTGAAAACCATTCTGGGACCGTACACACTAATTTCTTTAATATAAGTACTGCTATCTGGCCAGATATCTATGTTGCTTTAATTTGACTGAGAGCCGGATAGAACACGTTCGCGGACCGTATCCTAATCGTGGACCACGGGTTGTACACCCTATTTAAAATCATTATCGGATGTCACATATTTCGACATTTTTGTGAACTATTTAGTATATACGAAGAGTGCATACACTTTTCAAGAATTTAAAGCGTAATAAGTCTTTGGAAATATATTACATGTAGTTTATTTGTGACTGGGTTATAGACAGTGCACAAGTCACTATCAGTGGTGTTTGTGTGTGTGTGTGTGTGTGTGTGTGAGAGAGAGAGAGAGAGAGAGAGAGAGAGAGAG
>JAEAOA010001530.1:0-12323 GCA_016746295.1 Potamilus streckersoni
GCTTGAAAAATTACTCATTCTTGCCTTTATTTGAGGCAGAAGCAGTCTTATTGTTGCATTAAGTATTTCATGTGGATGGAATTATTCATTCAGATCATTAATTACTAAAAATACAAAGTGCTCGTTTATAATATTCTTTAAGTTGAACATTAGCTTGGAAATATAGTGATTTCCGACAAGAACATTTACAGATTTGGCGCATCACCACACTACAGGTCACAGGTATATTATCATTGACGAGACTACATGCATGTCAGCACATTTAGTATGGAAAATAAATTAAAATTTGAATGTATTCATAAGGAACTCTATACTCTATGCATTTGGACTTGTGATAAATCTTGTCGGACTATTTGATATTTTATCCGAGATACTGCAAGTTTCTTTGTAAATTTTCACTTTGTATTCTATGAAATTAAATTATTTTTTGAGAGTAGTTTGGTCATTGCTCTTGTCCATCACTTAAACTGAGACAATAATTCGTAATTTCTTTTAATACACTCACTCCTATTTCATAACATTTATCAAATGTAAGCTTTTTATTATATGTTATATACTGATGTTAGACGCCACATCTTTCGCTGTCGACTAATTCGCCGCTTCTTTGTTTTCGGCAAGGGAATATTTCCTTGAAGCAGATTTTAATAACATATTCAGCATGAATGATTTTTCTTAGGAGCCTTTACAGAAAATAAACGTGAAATCAATATCATAGCGGTTTAGAGGATTTTATGTTTGGTCTTTAGTTGTTGATGTTTCTCGGTTCTATTCGTCCTGATCATTGTTGTTGTTGTTGTTGTTGTTGTTGTTGTTGTTGTTGTTGTTGTTGTTATAGATAGAGTATAAATATTCACACAAAAATCTTTGCACGATGGTCTACGTTTCGTCTCTAAGGTTCAAATCAAGAGTAAAGTTTGTTGGTGCCAATTATTTAGGCACACAATTATTGGTAAGTGTGGAAGGTGGCAAGGACGCACGAGCCTCTTCCGCACGCAGGGAGAGATCGGTATTTATCACCACGTACAATACTTTGCGATTTCGGTACCTGTTGTTGTTATCAATGTAATAATGTATTTTCATAGAACGGCATGTCTAAGAATCAAATGTGTATTGTCCTTTGAAAAAAAATATTCCAAGAGTATTTTGTCGTTGGAATTGCATTTGCCCACTGATTTAGTGCGCTCCTTTATGCTGATCTCATGTTCTTACGATTTAATTATTTTTTTAATAAGGAGTTAATTTTTGAACAATGCCTGACCCAATGAAGAATTTCCAAATAATGCGTTTTGCAATAAGTTTTGGATGTCAGTCCTTAAATACTCCTTGTCGTATTATATTTCCTTTACATCCAATCATATTAGCTGTAACAGTGCTCTCGCTGATCCCTAGGCAAATTCCTAATAAGGTTGCCTAAAATAGCCACGTAAACTATGTAAGGATTACTAAACCCCAGCTATCCTCTGTGCCAAGTTTTTCTTTGACATGAACATAACAGTGCTTATCTGTGATTATTTCCTTCGTATAATATTTGAAATCTTTTAGACGATGTGCTGATCGAACTACAGCTTATATGTCATTTGCCACGTTCACTATAATTTGGGTCACCATGTCCGCAATCGCCGTGTTTCGTCCAACTGATGAAGAACCGTACCTTCATTCCTTAAATGTAAACAGGTTCTTCTTTATCTAAAGCACCGGATCTGGATCATTCCAGATATGTAGGCATATTCCTATTGAACAATGCATAACTTTTAGGAAAATAATAATATTGAGGCAAGCCATCGGTAACGTGTATGCTGCTCTGGTTCATGATCATTTGTACCAGGAGGATGGTATACTGAAATTATCAGTTTTGCTCTTACATGTGTTATAAATGATGCGTTATAACCTTTTGGACACAATTTTAGAGAAAGGGGTTCATATTTTGAACGTTAAGTTCTTTGAGAAAAGCAATAACCTCCTTTGAACTCGGCCTTCAGCAGCTGTAATGTACGTTGTTTGTCGGAGCATCGAAGTTGTTTCACGAAAATATTTTTCTTTAATGAGTCTTAAATAACGCTTTGCATACTAATACATGTTTGATTATTGATACAATAAAAATTTTGCAACTCCCCATTTAATATATAAGTACAGTACACATTACACAGCATTAGAACTTGCAAGTGTGTTTCCCACGAAAAGTGGAAACCTGCCGTCATATTATACTTGTCTATCCTGAGGAGAATGCGGCATTACATAGCACACGTATTCATCGAACTAACCTAACAGGGTTGCGCGTGTTTATTGATAGGGCAGTATACAGCTTACGGCGAATAATGATCTTACCTTTTTTGTAGGTATTCGATGATCGGGTTATGTATTGCATATTCGACAACATTTGGTAACAAACTAACCTATGCGTACTGCATACATTAATTGATGTTGCATCGAGTAGTGCTCAGTTGATAACGAACGCACTTAACCGATTTGGAAGTGGTGATTTATGTGACGCGTTGTAACGCACAATCGAAAACGAGTCAATCGGGCTAAAATCAGATCTTCATTATTCTGGCCGTGGATATGATTTTAATCAGATTGACAACGCACATACCCAACCGCATAGTAATCATCGTTATCTACATACCATTATAACATGCGTAGTTGACAAAGAATATACCTAACTGCACTTTAAGCGTTGGGACATGCGGCATAATGCAGCATACAGTCAACAACATACTTGTTAAACCACATTAAAAGTGTTTTTTGATGTGACTTTATGCAGCCTAAAGTCGACAACGAAATTACCGAACCGCAATGCTACGTTTATCGTTAGGATGTTATGAAGCGTACTATCAAACACAGATCTACCTAAAGGAATTTTAAAGGATTGTTGATGAGACATTGTGTAGCTCACAGTGACCATCAAACATGAATAAAAGTGTTCTTCGATGCATCATTATGTATCACCCAATTGTAAAGAACATACATAGCCGTACTATATGCATATATCGATTGTGTATAATGCAACGCATATCAGATAAAGAATGTAATCGATTTATAAAAGTTTATTGATATGGCATTGCGTATCAACAATCGTCCAGACATTAATGAAATCACCGAAAGTGTTTACTAAAGAAACAGTACAATCAAAAATGGGCTTACCTAACTACCCTGAATATGCATCGATGTGTCAGTATATTGGACCAATTTTCAACATAATTAACAGCGTTATAAAAATTTAATTAATGTGACATTAATCAGCCACACTGTGGAAAACGTACATGCCTAACTAAAATATAATCATATATCGATACGTTAGGATAGTTTTCATAGTCAACAATGAAAATCCTCACTGCAGGAGTTCATCGATGCGGTCTTAAGCAGCGCAAGTCAACCACGAAATTAAGTACAATATAAATCTGTACTAACGTGCCATCATGCAGCACACAGTGGACTTAAGCCTTATCTAATGTACCAAAAGAAGATATCGATATGGCATAATGTATGATAAATATAGATACAACTTACGTACCGATAAGGTCAGCGTTTGTCGACGTGGCATCATAGACTGACCTTTTGACATTATTTATTGAGAGGGGTGCAGAGGGAGATAAAATTGTTGAGGGAAACTATTTGGATTCCCAAATTGTTTGAAAAATGCTTTTGCTTTAAATTACAGAAAAATAAAATAATTGATTCATTGTATTACTTGCCAAAATATATTTAAATAATCTTGAAGTAAAGGAGTATTTAATATAAAGAATCGATAGAAAATTCAAATAATTCCCACCCCAGAACATTTAATTAGTCCCTCGTGTAGTGCACTATGGACTACAAACTTCTGCCTTTGGCCGTCTCTTATCACGTTTGTCCTACCACTTTTGAAACATCCAGAGGGAACGATACTGACTAAAACGTTACTGTCCTGTAGAGGACTTTTCCAGTCTGTTTATATGTTTACTTGTGTGTGTGTGTGTATTATGCAACATGACATAATTATTTCTAAATTCCATTTGAAATGTTTAAATGCCGTTGGAAGCTGTCTGAGCTTTCGGGAGTCATGAGCATATTGTTGGAAAAGAAAATCTTCATCATGTACTTCAATACAAAAACACTTATTGTTTATCTAATCGTTATTACTAATATCTCTACCGAGAGTACGAATGTTGTAAATGGGGATTCCAACCACCTTGAATGTTAAAACATGTGATACTAGTACAGAATATTTTGTGGTAATAGAGAAGAGTTTCCCATATTTTAACAGAATTTCCAAATTTAGAATGTCCAGAAACTTTGATTAAAATTTGGTTTCAGACAAGTATGGCAAGACGGTATTTGGCATGTTTATTCATCGCTAATGCCACTAGTTCCAGTTCGCTGTTCAAACCTTATCTAGGAACGAATTGGATGCACCAAAGAATAGGTCTGGTACATTTTTGTGCTTTAGCGAAATATTCAACACAAGCAAAACTGAATTATAGAAAAAGTTAAGATTGTAAATATCAGTTACCTTACACAGATATAACTATACGAGTCTGCTGCCTGCTTCACCAAAATATTTCATTTTTGGGTAAAATACTCGTTGCCTCTCAGCCTGCTGGAAACTCTAACATTAGAGCTAAAGTAAGAGATGAAACATCTGTTAGTGTTTTGTACCTGTTAGTGTTAATTAACAATTGTTAATAAAATTAATAAAATAAAATAAAGGTTGTTGTTGTTGTGCATAACGCCATTTTTCAGCACACGATAGGCTATTCATGGCGGCCAGTATTAATGGTGGAGGAAGAAACCGGGAAATCACAGGAAAGAACCACCGACCCACGAGAAGCTACTGGCAAACTTTCTCACATATCCACATTCGCCGAATCCTAGACTCGAACCCACGCAGACACAGGTGAGATGACAGTGATCCGTAACGGCCACTCTGCCACCATTGGAGTATTCTAAGTCAATTGAATCTTGTGTTAAAATAAAGGTAGTAGTATAATACACATAATACAAATAATACAATTAATTAATTGTTAACATCTGTTAGTGCGTTTGTGTGTATGCACTCGCCTTAGAATTGTCTTATTTCCCAATGTATCAGGAGAAATCATATTTTTAAAAACTTCTAACCAGGAAAACGTCTTCGGTGTGTGTATTCTCGGCATTATATTTTTTTATCGTTCTTTCCATTTGCCAGGTAAAAAGAGGCATCTATATTTTCCGATTGCTATAAAAGTCATACGCAGACATGCATACATACATACATACATACATACATACATACATACATACATACATACATACATACATACATACATACATGCATGCATCCATGCATGTATATATATATATATATATATATATATATATATATATATATATATATTTATATATATATAGATATATATATATATATATATATATATATATATATATATATATATTTATATATATATATATATATATTTCAATTTTAGAACATACATGAGTTGTATGAGTGTTTGAAATGTTAGTGTTTTTTATGCTGTTATTATTTACATGGTTTCTAATACAATGTATGTCATAAACATTGTATTTTTACTCAGTTTTGTTATCCCATCTATATTCCACTATTGGCCACTTTATTCTAGTTTAATTAGTCTAAAATATGCTTCCTTACCTACTTTGTCTCACTTCTGTACATACAAACGCACATACATACACGCATATTCCCTTTCCTTTGAGTATTTCGATGCTTAAAAGCCCTTCCAGGAATGTGTCGACTGAGTTGATCATATTCAACCCTGTTCCTATTGTTATTAGATTTGTCCCTATTCCCGTCTCTTCTGCAAAACCAAACATGAGGATTCCTCTGCCACAGTGCCAAACATTGCTACTAAATTCCTACGGCTACGTTCTGTAATCGCTATGACTCGAAGGCTTACGAAAAGGTCTGTTCAAGGTGTTTTCACCAGTAGATTCGAAGCCTTCCATCCATTTCACTGACACAGATGGACGATTGGCTGATACTTCATTAATTTCCTCTCATGGTTTACGTCATTTCATGCTTCCAAGGGTATTGTTAGTACCGAATAATGTAAGAAGACGGATACTATATAAGTGATGTAAGCGAATGTTGAGTTTATCATATGCGCCTGCATTCACAGTGTCAATTCTCTTTTTCCAGTCACCATTTTCTTGTCTCTGCCACTGAATAATACACGTGCTAAAGAGAGACATACATAATATGTTCTATTCCACTTTAAAGAATATACTTTGTATCAATTTCTATTAACTGATGCATTCATGAAGATTTCAGTCGCTTTGGTACCAGGCTAAGGAACTTTAGTCCTCAACGCGAAAGTCATCGTTACTACAGGAGTAGCTATATGTTATTAATGGAGTACTGCGGGAATTAATACTACACCGTAGGTTTACATGTGGGAACCGGTACTTAACATTACTAACTGAAGGAAAGACAAGGAATAAAAGAACTAGAAAAAGTCCTTAAAATGTTCGTTATACAACAATATATTTCAAATTTTACGCTGCAAACATATTTTGATATTCCCCTAACATAAACAGATCTTTGTATAATCGGAATTTATTATCAAACAAAACGAACTGCGGGAAGTTTTTTTTATCGCTGTGTTGCTTTTTAGTTGGTTTTTTTTTTTTTTTGCTTCCAAGAAATGCAATTTGTTGCTGATATATATAGAAGGAATGTAATGTTATATGGACAAAGAGCAAAAGGTTAAAAGATCGTATATACTACAAAGAATGGACATTTTTGCGCTTTTATATTCTTATAGTATTTGTAGGGATAAGTGATATTTATTTACTAGGTAGTTTAAAGTGTATACCATTAAAATTCATCCCGATCGATAATAGGTGAGTGCTTAGTGCCGATTGTAGGTGAGTGCTTAGTGCCACGTCTAGCGGTCTATCGACGATATGCCTCGCTAACTCCCAATCCCTCCATACAAGGCATCGTATGGTTTTGAAGTTGTTAATTGAAAAGGAAAAGTCATTGAAAGCCTCCCACGATCGATGTTACAACTTGTTTATGTTATTATTAAGGAGAGTAGCAAGATAGCATTGGTTACACACAAAATTAACTTAATACCGATGTCTTCTAGATACAATCACCGCCAAGCTTGTTAAAGAAAGCTTATTTTTATAAGTCAAAATAGTTTAAAGGCAAAACTTAAAAAACTAACAACTCGTGTATATTATTTAATTTTATTTTCTCACGAGAAAATTCACTCTGTATTCTATAACATAAAATAGCTTCCAATTTGAATAAATGAATAAATATTGTATAGTTTACTTCATCCATAATCAGTAACAGTTTTGTAAACAATATTGTTTACGTTTACTGACTGAATGATAAATATTAACGATTAGTATCTTGGTATGATTCAAGGTCATTCTGTTTACCATCTTCTTTATTATAATTTTAGTTGTTATTGTTGTTCTGGGGCTTAACTCCATTTTTGAGTTCGCGATAGGCTATACATGGCGGCCAGCATTAATGGTGGAGGTAGAAACCGAGAAATCCACGGAAAGAACCACCGACCCACGAAAAGCTACTGACAAGATTTCTCACATATCCACATTCGCCGAATCTTAGACTCGAACCCACGCAGATAGAGGTGAGATAGCAGTGATCTGTAACTGAGAGCGCTTTAGTTCATTAAGCCACTCGGGGCCCTATAATATTAGTAACAGACCTTCCAATTTATAACTAAGATATTATCTTTTAAACATTTGAAACCTTCAAGAACGAAATTTTCATTTCGGTAATAGTTTCTTCTAATGCTAAATATTATATAGGAAAAATATAGGGTTATAAAATATTGTTTACGAAGAATCAGATGTATTATTGTTGTGACAAGTATTTTTTCTTTGGGCGGGAGTTTTATTATTCCAATCATATATTAACAGTAAATTCAAAATATTCATCCAAAATAATATTCTTAGAAATAGGGACATGGATTTATAGTGAAATTCAAATACAAATATATTCTAGAATTTTATTAACTTGATTCAAGTCAAGACTCTTGGCAAATCATTACTACTCAGACCATCAGAGCCACATAAACACTGACAACGTTGGATTTATTTTGGAATACCTCTAATGTTTATTCATTTGTGGTATATGTTACTAGTTGTAGGATTATTTGGGATTTACATCGCAATACCTTATTTTTTTTTCTTTCACATTTTCACCTTGTATTCTAAGGAAATAAATTATTTGTAGAATTTAACAAACACTTATCTGGTCAATTTATTTAAGACCACTTACTTGTGTTGCTAGTGCCCAGAAATCATAAGCATACTATTTCAAATCCAAAGGTATAGAATATTGGAAAATATTCCACTTGAGTCACATATGTATTCCGATAATAAATCCACTGATGTACCAATAACCTAGAACGTTGCGATATTCTTACAAACTTGATTTATCGAAATAGTGATTTAATCCGAAATTAGTTATGAACATTTTGTAATTTCACTGAATAATTTAAATAAATGATTTAAATCCTCTGAAGTGAAAAACAAAATTGACTAAAGACTGATGTTAATAGAGGAATTCGATATTCCAAAGTAAACAAATTTATATACCTCTCCATTTGAACTACGGAGCAATTACCATTTTATGAAAATAATGTCATCCTAATTGAATTTTCCATCAACCTGTAAACAAAATTTGTTTCTGAATTCTACTTGTTCAAAAGGCCACAATTATGTTTGCCTCCAGTAATAACGATCTCGGTATGTAATCTACATCCACACACCAATATTAGCTAATTCACATGATGTTTACACAATAACAGGACAACATGATTTGAGTAATCCGGTTCAAAGTCAAGGAGACAATATCGATATCCATAACATGTAATAATTAACAAAAGCCATCACATAATACAAATAAAATAAAAATAACCTTATATCCCCAATGATAACTCTGACTGTTTGTTAGTTTCATTTTATTCGGTTTCCTTCTCGAGCTCAATTGCAGATTAGTTACCAGTAATAAATTCCTTATAAATAATAAAACTTTCTAATATGCAGATATTTCATTTACATCAATCCACATACAAACCGTTATCATTTTCCTGTAATATTTTACGTGTCATTTCTCCCAGACTTCACAGTTTTCTATACTTTGCACAAGGTTATTTTCTAAATCATTTTTTTCTGTCTCAACTTTCGGTACAGTTAAATTTGGTGTTCTATCCACAGTTGTTATTCAAACTAGACAACCGTGTAAATTTTTCATGCCCAGCTTTAGGTTCATGCTGCGAATTCCTATATTTCTCCTTGTGTTTCAATTAACAAAACAGTTTTGTGATGCTACTTGTTTTGTTCCCATGGAAACAATACTAAAATTAATTTGCCAGTGAGATCAAACATTTTAATCTGGAAATAATTTATATGATGAGATATCTAAATCCACGTATAAAGCTATGATAGTTACCTAGCATTTCCAGATTATTTACCAAATCGGTTTCGCCTCTTTTCATTTAAACTTTCTTTTTTTATTTACCCACATGTGAACATCCCGGTAGACTCTAAAATCTCTTAAAGCCTGACTTTGACGTTTCATGCTGAATTTTACATTTGTTTTTTCAATATTTATTTAAGATGTATATCTGACTTGTCAGTTATCAGTGGCATTATGCTAATTCGAACTATCACTCACAATCATCAGGAATAGATCGTGATGTCTAAGGGCTTAAAAAGGCCGCTAAGTAGTTTAGTGTCAAGTAGTATTCAAAGACAACACCAGGGATCCAATTTGCCCTTATCTGTCACGACTTCAAATGAAGCAACTCATGTCCTTAATAGGCTATTGTCGAAAAATAGCATTGTAAACAGGCGGAAATAGATGTTCACAAACCTGTGACCCTCATTGCCGAGAATAGTCGTGAAGTGATCATTTTACATCGCGTGTACCAAAGGAGTGGCAACCTGTGGCAATATCAAGGTCAAATATGCTCTTCATGGTGAATATACGATATTCTTTCAAAAGGTCAACGATAGCTCTACAGTGTGATGATGATGATGATGATGATGATGATGATGATGATGATGATGATGATGATGATGATGATGATGATGATGATGATGATGAAATTCTGTCACCGCATGTTTTGATAGCAAGAAACAAGTATAGAAAAGCATGATCTTGGTTTCAGTTCTTGTCGATTCAAAGTGAAAAAAAAATAGATATTATTAATTGTGTAATATCTAAAAAAGAACGAAAAGTTGCGTAGGTTACACTAAAATGTCAAAATCAGCTTATTAGTAAAATCTAGATTGCTTGTTATATATTTAAATTATTTTTCTGAGATTTCGATCCACTGTAAATTGAATGCAAAGTTCAATAGGTTTATACACCTTAAAATATTTTCCTTGCATGGTATTTCATTGACAAATTGCAATTTGTATTGTAGTATCATGAAATTAAACCTATAGAGGTAGTGTATAGTGGTTTGCTATAATAAAGTAGACAGCTGATGGACAAATATCTTGGTATTCTAAAGGAATAAGCACAGTCCATATTTTCTAATACTCTTAATAAGCATATGATTTTTTAATACAAATGTGTCGTGTCCAGGCATTCTAACATCGCAGCCTAGTTGTTAACGTACTTAAACGAGAATTTTCTAAACGTTGGGAACAATTTTACAAATTTATAATTTTATAATGATAAACAAAATTTTAGACGTGATTTTATTGGTTGTTCTTGCTGCTGTTGTTGCTCTAGGTTTTAACGCCACTTTTCAGCACATGATAGGATATACATAGCAAGTATTAATAGTGCAGAAAGAACCTAGAAAAAAATCACGGAAAGAACCAACGACCCACGGGAAGCTACTGGCAAGCTATCTTACATACCAACATTGACCCATTTTATTCGTATTATACTCTTAATTTGTCCCCTCTTTCTACCTTACTCTCCCTCTATATAACACAGAGGCTTTTACAGTGTGGATTGAATATGATTTGCACTATTATATACCCTCCCATAAGACGTCGATAAAAGACATGTTGTATTTTGACTCATCGTGAATGGAAGAGAACGTTTGATACATTATAGTCTGTTTGAATACTTGTTTAGTTTAAACCTTCTTGTCAGTATTTATGGCGATAAACAGTGGGTATTCTTTTACTGAGATTGGCATACTGACTCACTTGTCTTGTTCAAATACAATCAATATATTTGTCGTCTATTGGTTATAGCGTGGCCATAAAAACACTCAGCAATAGCTTACGGTTGTACGTTTCCCTGACGGTGATGAATATTTAAAACAATTTTTGGTTATTTGTCTCTGTACCAAGATAAACGGGTTGGATTTCGGATTTATGATGGTGATACAAATACAATATTTAATGATGAATGACTTTAATGAGAAAAGAATTATATAGATATCATACAAAATATATTTATAGTCCCAAAACACTGGGTATACCAAGCCACAAAAATTATCCCACGGCTAAAAGATTACATGCATAGAGTAACACAAAACATTCCGTCATTGCTACCAGTCAGGCTGGTCAATTGAGCAAACAACACGACCACCATTCATTTTTTTGGTCATTCAAGTAATCAGGGCACACCAATTCGTTTAGCAACGCCCAGGCACCTGCTACTCGACCCGTAACAGTGTTCACTCAGCTATACGGCTGCTATGTTTCAGCTTTACAGCTACTATGGTGAACTTCTATTGTTAGCTCTACATCTTATACCACGTCGACTCTGTTCAGCTGAAAATAAATCTAACACCGTGTACGATGATTGACATGGATATATAAAATAACACGTTGTGACCTTATATACAATATGTTATACAAATTACATATCGGCACAACATTACAAAACAATAAACAGGTTTAAAAGTGAACCTAGCTGTGTCCGATAAGGTTTTGTTGGTGCTAAACATTTCTTTCAAAAATGCAATTTATAATGCTAATATAAGTCACTTGCTAAGTCACAAACACGAAAAGAATATTGCCATTATTTCATGCAAGACGAACCTACATAGAAAATATACAAAATTAATTTGGTAGTAAAATATATATATATATATATATATATATATATATATATATATATATATATATATATATATATATATATATATATATATATATATATATATATATATATAACTTACAATATGCATAATAAATCATATACATAAGAAATTACTAAATTTTCTCTCTCTGACTTTGTATAGTTTCGAAGAGAGTCTTTTTTCATCTTTATTTAATTTGGAGTAAAACGTTTTCAATTGTTCTTCTGTTGAGACGGAATTGAGCTGATGTTTTAGTTCTTCAATGGTTGCTGATTTGGCTAGATATTG
>JAEAOA010001531.1:0-304967 GCA_016746295.1 Potamilus streckersoni
GCATAAAGATGCAAAACCTGTCAACATATGATAGAGACCAAGACATTCACTAGCACAGTGACTAAAGAAAAACTAAACATACATGGTCCACACAAAACGTGCAAAACAGAGAATGTGATTTATCTCATCACATGTAAGATCTGTGGCCTTCAGTACGTGGGAGAAACTGAAAAGCTACACATAAGGATAAACCTTCATAGATCTGATTGGATGACAAAAAAGCTGTACAGAAGCCCGGTCGCAGAACACTTCTCCTCCCCTGGCCACACTTTCAGTGATATAATACTTATCGCTATTGCCAACAACTACAGCTGGAGTTCCGAAACCAGGAAGGAAAAGGAATCATACTGGATACGCCGCCTTAGAACATTGAAACCAAGCGGTCTAAACCAAGACGACTAGAAAATAAAAACTATGCACTAGTAGAATTTAACATTTTCTAAATCTTCTTATCCTTCAATTTTTACTATAAGAATAACCGGTATAGAACCAAATATCCGGGATATAATCTGCGTTACATATGTACACAAAGTAAAAATAGATGTCGCTTTGGCTTGTAGACTTTTAGGGAATTATACAACGTTTTCAGTTTCCGCAACTAGTCTATACAAGCTGGTTGTATTTATAGTTTTAGCACATGTGAAGATAGAAATGTAGAGGTTTACAAACGCAACGTTTTTGTGTTTATTTGTTTGTCGTAACTATGTTTTGTATTTGCCTTTGAAAAAGACTCATTGGGAGTCGAAAGCGCTTAGGCTAGTTAGTTACTAGTTTCGTACTGTTCGTCGTCAGTTTATTGCATCTATATATATATATATATATATATATATATATATATATATATATATATATATATATATATATATATATATATATATATATATAGCATTATTATAATCATGTAAATTTACGAACACTGTCAACATAATTTGAGGTCTTGATAATATTTTATATTATAAATCTCGGATACAACAATACAGTCATTATGCAACAGGTACTCAGTACACACGGCATGCTAGATAGCATGTGTGTCAACTAAGGTAAGACACTTCTAATAATGTTATTATGTAGCCAACTTAAGCCAGCCACTTGTAACCCTGTTACCGCATGATCCCCAAGTGTCGCTTTCAAGTTAAACCTATAGACACATTTATTATAAGATTTCCCATTGTCCCCGACTGTGATTATCATGTTAAATTCTCTTGTCCCCCAAGTGTCAGTTCCATGTTCAATTGCCGTTTGTCTTTCAAGTGCCATTCCCATGTTAAATTCCCCATGGTTCCTATACACTTTCATGTTACTTTGCATGGAGAAATCCCAACGTTCCCCAAGTGCCATTCCCACGTTAAATTATCATTATTCCATAAGTGCCATTCCCATGTTAAATTCCCATTGTCCTCCAATTGCCGTTTCCATCTTAAGTTCCCCTTGTCCCCAGAGGCATTCGACCACTGGAAATTCCGTTTTCCTTCAAGTGGCACACATATCTACTCCCACTTCACTTCAAAATGAATCATGAAAATTTGTTTACTGCAAGTAGGATTAAAACTGTGATTGCCACAGTTATACATAAGTATCAATCAGGGTTTCCATAAGGACGATTCATTGGAGAGCACATTAACAAAAAGCATGATTTAATGTTTTACAAGGAAAAAATACAGTATTCCTGGTCTGCTTCTTATGACTGATTTTCAAAAAGCGTTTGACTAAGTCGCATCGCCATTTATTGATATACAAGTTTTAAATTTTGACTAACCGACAATTAATTGGATAAAACTTTTTTTATCGAAACATTTAAATCCTGAGTATTAATATATGGTTTAGACTCAAGATAGTTTGGTATAGAAAGACTATGTAGAAAGGGAGATCCACACTCCCCATATATTTTATACCCTTCGCAGAGATTTTAGCCAATATGATCAAGAAAACTGAAAATAATAGGGCCATTGACATAAGCTATATCATCTATGTTCTTTGGCAATATACTGATTATACATCATCTGCTATTGATTGTCTGCTTTACATCTTTCACATCAATACTTCAAATGCTATAAAACTGAAGAGAGAAAAACAAAGGTAGCTTGGATAGGAAATTGAACAGGTAACATCAAGAAATACTTTCCCGAATATAAACTTAATACTAAGGTTGTACTGATTTTGTTATTTTAGATACAAAGTTTTCAACTAACATGGAAAAAATAGTATTCACAACTCTTGAGTATCCATCTAAATTTTAGAAATCAACAATCCGATGTTTCATTGGTTTTATAACTCCGTTTGGATTGATAAATGTGAACAGATTTGACCTATTTTTGAAACTAACCTTCTTTAATTATCATTACCAAATCAAACAAAAATGATTCTTTCTAAACTAAATACGCTCTTTTGCAAGCCTATGTGGCATGGGTCAAATATGTTAGCATTTAGAATCACTCGCTGAATGCAGTGTGATCAAGAGCACTCATTCCAAACATCGATCTCATCTTTTAATTTATATTGATTTATATTAATTTCAAATGCATAAATGATATATGGTAATATGCTGTTCAACTCTACCTGACCCATAGTTGATACATTTTTCCTTGGTCTTGAGAATCTATCCAAAAGATTTGTCAAATACCTCATTAATAGCTTCAGTGTCACTGCAGGTCAATATCAAGACATGAGCCGTTATAAATCCAAAAAGCTCTTATTTGAACCCTTCATCGATGTCATTGTTAAGTGGCATAATCAAATTTATATAGAGGGAAATCTCCATCTTAACCGCAAAGGATACTTCACATTGTAAAATAATGGGCACATTTTTAAAATAGATTTCACTGCGTCTTTACCATACTTAAATTTGATCTGGATTATCTTGTAAATCAATACGACATTTATGCAATGCAAACTCGGAGATTTTGCAATTGTCGTGCATCTGAGACCGTGAAAGTCACAATAACAGCTGTGATACGACGGCGACTCTCATGTTCATCTCCACCCAACTGTACCATCTCGGCCTACTAAGCTGTGTACGATATATTTCGCAGAGAAGCTCCGCTTTTAGCCGTGGCTCTTCTGAAGAAAGTCCTATTATATTTACAAGTATAGCAGCTTTTATCATTTACCTATTATTCGTATTCTGTGCTTTCTGGGGAGTTGCTTTAGCTGATTCATAGTCGCCATGCTGGTATATAAAGAAAAACCATGATCGTAGTAACAGATTTATTTTGTAATAATATTTTACTTAACCAGTATTAGTATCAGAAACTCAATTGCTTATATCAAGGTTATTATTTAATTCATTTATATATCATTAATGTCGGCTGGAGGTTTTTTACAACAATAGGTTCTATATTTATTGTGTTGGAGAGTCTTTGCCTGCGCTCGCCATAATACATGCGAAAAGATCCACATGGTCAGCAAAGCTGATTATGCGATATTACACCGAAACGATATTGAAGACATGTGCACGTCATTGCTGCAACAATACAATCCATGAATCGGTTGATTAGTCAACTAATTCATAAAAGGTCATGTATTTTTTAGCCAGTTTGTCTGTAAGAGGCATTTAGGCGAAATAGTAATATAATCTTTTTGTCACATTACAAACACTTCCTTGTTTGCACAATAAAATTTCTGCTTTAGAAACACATAAATCCTGCCAAAGATACTATTCGCATAGATCTGTTAAGCTTTATATATATATATATATATATATATATATATATATATATATATATATATATATATATATATATATATATATATCGTGCGGTTTGTGGTGTTTGTGAATTAGTATTCCTTTGAGATTTAAAAGCACGTTGCTAATAATGATTTGCAGTCCCAACGCTGGTTAAACAGATGCGTGTCCACCTCTCCTATATTAACTGATTAGCAATTTTAAGACCTGTCATATACATAAATATGCTTGGTCCCGCCTAATAGTAAGCATATCTAGGTATGGAATATAAATTGTATGTCGCAGAGATTGATTAGCACTTTCACTAAGAATAATGCGAGTCTTTTTCACCCGCAAAAATGTCAGTACAAGTTTAATCTATAATCGTTATATAAGATGATAAAATATATTGTAAAATAAATATATTTAACTGATTATCAAGTTAAAAAATTATCAGGTTTCATTAAAGGTCAACCCTAATGCTTTGGGTACTTTAACAAAATTGCAAACCAAAACGCAAGTAAATAAATACGATCGCAAAAAAATCTTTCGTTTTAAATTTAAATACTGCACAAAAAACTGCGATGTCAAAATAGGGCGATTTCTTCGGTCCGGTACTATCAGTAATAACCAAAACATAACTACCTAAACTTTTACCAGTTAGGTACATTAGTGCTAGCAGTAACGTCTGGAGCAGCATCCAGCGCATCAGAAAAGTCAGTTAAATCATTCCGCGGCGGCGGAATAGCGAAACTTTCCGAATGAAAATTGATAGCAATTTTTTGTCTAAAGATTAAATATAATGCTTTAGCGAAAAACGGTATAAAAGAAATACAGCAATTAAAAAAGATACGACAGCGATAAGGTGGATTTCTTCCAATAGCTCCATTAATAGCAGGATTAGCGGGAAGTCCATGTCCCGGCCTGTTATGACGAAGACGAGGACTAACACTACCAGGAAAAAGGAGAAAAGGTCGCAGCCGACAAAGTCGACTGCGTTAAGTAATTTTGATATACTTGATAAACTAAAACAAGTAAAAAAAACATCTCGGAGTTTATTCCAAAGATGAGTTTACGGCGATCGCATCACCATCTCAAGCGACATAGTCGTTAGGTTCATGTGTTATAAATATAAACTATTTTAATGACGGATCTGGTACACATTGGGTAGCTAGTTTTGATAACTATTTTGACTCGTTCGGAATTCTACTAAGTGACGCAGTAAAAAGATATATGAGTAAAACAAAATGATAAATTATTCTTCTAAACATATTCAGCAATTTGGAACTTTGGCTTGTGGATATTATTGCATAATATTCATAAAACAGATCATCATAAATCCAGATTTTTTTTAAAGTTTCTTTTGCAATTTGACAAACAACCTTCTCACGCTAATGATGAGATTGCAATTAATTTTTGTAAAACTTGCAATTAATTTTGTATAAACTTACATATATAACAATGTCAATATATTGTCTTAAATGTAAAACTAAATTTAAAAAAGACGAAAAAAGGAAAAAAAACAAAGAATAATAGAATAATGATAAAAAGTATTTGTGCAATCTGCGGAAATAGAAAAAGTATGTTTTTTTCAGCAGCAACAAAGTTGTCCGCAATGACGTTGTCTGAAGCGGGTTGTCCTGACGTTATTTTAGTGGACTACTGAAACAATAATTATGTTTTTTTTGAAAATACTTTTAAAACATTCAGTATTCCTTCTCACTTTTTGACGGTCAAAATCCCATCACTTTTCAGTATAAAATTGATCATTTTTTTTAGCATTTTTCATACAAAATTATAACTTTTTTCGCTTATTATTTGATCTTGCTTGATCTTGCTTAATTTTGTATGAACAATACTGTTACGTCCCCGCAGTCAAAGTGTCTGTGTGTGTTAAAAAATGAAATCTGTATAAATATTTTTATTTCATTTTTATTTGATTAAATGTAAGCATGAGCCTCATATGTCGTTAGAAATATGTTTACTTAAGTCGTAAATGTAACTTAAGTGAGCACGTGCTGTGTATGATGGCAAATTCGTTACAAGTAAACATTTAGGAATAGCTATGAAAACGATTGTATGATAGTTGGTCAGGCTTTTTCTAATGTCCAGTTGTATTGCGAAATTACACGCGTCCTCCGTGCGCGTATAATTGAAATGACGTATTAGCTTCGTTTATATGCTTAGGTATTTGTAAGAAAGTTGGGTCAGTCACAGTCAGAATAAAGAACAGAGTCGTAACCTATTGTAACATCTTAGTGTTACACAGATTATATTTCCTTGAAAATGGTATATTCATGCTATAAGAAGCTGTCTGTTCGACTGTCTACGTAGAACAAATTATGTTTTGTTGGTGTAGCTAATTAAACTTCGTTTTTCTAAAATAATTGTTTTTCTGGAGAACAAGGTTACTGGTTTGGACAAAGACACTTTTATGAAAATACAAACTGTGCTTTACTGTGTAAATTCTGATTTTTTATTAACCTTTGTCTGAAGTAAATTCCGCCATGTTGGACCTGAACTGAAATTTACACTGTTTATTTAGAACTGTTCAAAGGACTGTTCTATATCTTTAGAACAAACAATTCGTATCGTTTCCGTAAATCGTAAGTCTTGTTTTACATATTTACATTTTTTCATGTTTTCAAGGAAAATAAATTAGTTTTGTTAAAATTTACAAAGCTTGTTGTCTTCACTCATATTTTTTGCGTTACTTTGAACGAGCCGAAACCTAACAATACTAATAAATTATAAATTTATATTGAAAACCCCTTGGGGTTTGACCCTCACAAAAACGAGAAATATTATTTTAAAAATCGCTAAGAATGGCAGAAACGTCATGATTTGACCAAAAAGCAACCAAAGTCCTGACAAAAAATTGTCTGTTATAAATGAATAATGATATGCAACTGCGATTGCGATAGAGATTTATGTCTTGACCAAAACAAAATTTTTACATATTGCCAGAAATGCAACAACAGAGAAATAATTGGAACGGATATAGATATACATAAATTAATTGGCAACCTTCCAAAACCACACGGCGGTTGGACATTGACAGACCATAAATATACTGGACGTTAAAATTGACTTGACGAGCAACTTGACGAAAATGATAAGCCGTTGCCAGGACATGAACCTCACAATCAAGTTAACGCAATAGCAATGCATCATGACATCGGTTACAGAGATATTGAACTTCCTGTCAGCGAGAAAAATCAGCACAGATGCAATAGAGTAATGTTAGACGAACTTCGTGAAATGACATCCGTAAATCTGAGAGAACGTGTTGACCGAAGGCTAGTTCAGGGTTTTATTGAAGCAAACTATAAATTTGGACTCGGTAGAGACTTATATGATGATCTGGCAGCCGAGCTACATAGACCTGAGAAAAGGTTTCGCGACGTCAAGTTGTCTCAAATGCCGTTGATGACATTTGGGCGATATATTTATATATGTCAAATCTAGCTTCGCTTAACGACTATAAGATATATCTTTTTAATGTAGTAGATGTTTTACTAAATACTTGTTTAGCTTATCAGTTTCTGATAAAACAGGGACCTATATGATTAATGCACTAAAACAAATAATAACAACTACAGAAAGAAAGCCGAACAGAATCGGGACTGATCACGGAGCAGGGTTCTTTAAAAAGAGTTAGAGCAATTTTGGAACAAAATAACATTGAACAATATGTTACTGTAAATGAGTGGAAAAGCGTCATTGTTTAGCGATTTAATCACACTCCCAAGGACAAAATTCATAAGTATATTATAGCTAAAAATCCGAATCAATATATTTACAATTTACAGAAAATTGTTGACGAATACAATAACAAGAAACACCAAACCCATAAAATGTCGCTAAACTACGCGATTGCAAATCCAATTCTAGCTAATGAAAACATTAATCGCAGACACAAATTTAAAGTTGGTGATAAATGTAGAATTTCTTTGACGAAAAGAACAGTTAAAAAAGGTTATACTGGTAACTGGAGCGAAGAAGTATTTGTTGTTGATACGTATTTTAAACAATACTCGCTGAAATACTTATTAGGTGAGCCTCTTACTGGAATTTTTTACGAACAAGAACTTCAGAAAACAGAAAAAGATGTATTTGTTATTGAAAAAGTGTTTAAAAAATGCGGCAACACAAGTTTAGTAAAATGACGCGTGTATAGCGATAAATTTAACAGATGGTAGTAATTCGGTCGATTTCATCGACTGCGATTACATTGACTGAATAATACTATGATACATTTGCTAGTATTTTATTAATAATGACCTACATTTTACTGGCTTACATAAAGAAATTAAATGAAATTTTCTCGCATCATCGACTGGCATTAAATTGTATATTCTAACAAAAATAAAATCGTATTTTATATTTCTTTGTTGTCCCGGTACTTTTACGTTTAGAAAGGGCTTTTTAAGTTGCCAAATATTTGATGCTCGGAAACACTAAAATTAAATTTTAATATTTTATGACAATAAGATAATTATCATATCGTCCAGTTTTTGGTCTGATTAAAATTTTCTTGCTAATAACAACATCATCTTCATCATCGTTATAGTTATGTAAAATATAATTTTTAGTATAACCAGCAAATCTGTCCTTGGTGATATTTTCTGATGTAACATTAGGAACTGGAACAAAATCTTCCGAGTAGAGCTGAACCAGTCCCTTGATTAAAAATGTTACCATCATAATATTTTATCTAATTAATATATATGTTCTCGGAAATAAAATATTATTGCCGTGTAAATATACTAAACAAAACCAACTAGCTCGGCTAGTTAGAAAATGTTTGCTGGGATATATTTTTTGTTGCTCTTTTGATAACTATAGGCGAATCTGATACATTTTTGTCAACAGCAGCAGATATAATAAGGCTAAATACAAATAAAATGCTGACATTACGACTGAATCACGACAATATCATGACATTTATTGATAACTCTTTCGCGTAATGATATAGAAAATATTATTAATTATCGTATTTGAAACTAAATCCATTAAATGTTATCAATGACGCTGCTGATCCTGCTTTACGGTCGACAACATCTTTTACTGATTTGCTACAAGTTTTAAAATATTTTGCCACAGATGCTATTGATCTGAATTTTATTTCTTCTCCAGTTTCGAGATTTATTGAAACAATCGATCTAGTATATCTAGCACCACCAACATCTCCTATTCTCCTATTTTCTTGTTGTGTAACTAAATCTAGGTTTACTAAACGATGATCAGTTTTAATTTTATTAATATGGTCGATAACTAAACTATTAGGTATTATTCCGTTAAAAGTTTTATAAACAAAAAGGTGATTATTATAACCAACAGACCTTTTAAGTTCCACGTACGACTACTCGTAAATATCAACTATTATGTAAATTTCTTAATTCTTGTTTAGTTTTTATATTTTGAATAATTCCCTTATCATTTGTCTTGTATATATCAAATATTGGATGCGGTTGAAATTCATCTTTTAATGATACATTTTCAATATTGTCATCTGCTATTGTGCAATTTGTCATATATACACTTTATCCTTTAGGAATTTCGCCGGAAAAACAGTATAACTAAAATCTTTTCTAAACATTTTAATCATTTCTGTATTATCGGCTTTCACTGAAATTAACATTTCAATCGGTGTTGGTATGCCAGTAGATTTTTCAGATAATTTGTTTATAACAGAACCTAATGCATTTCAAAGCATATATGTTGTACTTTGGGTGTACATGACAAGTTTCTTGCTCTTCCGCTATCAGTGGCCTATATATGAAGATTTCTGCCATTACACTATACGGTTTTTAAATCTCTAATTCAAACATGTAATTAAATAAATAATATTACTATATACATATAATTGCGAGATACAGCCAAAAAGAGCAAGTAATCAAATCTGAAAAAATTGCTTCAAAATTTTCAGGTTATGATAATAGTTACAGACTTGATGATCAGAATGTTTTAACTAATTTTAGCTCTACGAATTTATTTCATTTTCACCACCGGTTATAGCTCAGAAACTTGCGGCTCAAAAGTATCAGACATGTAATCCAGTATCATACGATTTTGTCAAAGTTACACGCAGATGAGGATGTAGTTTTGAAAACAAAGCATCCAAATAATCTAAATAAATGTTATGTATTACAAAAATTTGAAGCAAGCAGTAGATGTTGGACTAATTCTGAGAAAAGTCAACCGCGTGCTAAAGTTTAATCAGTCGCGGTAGATGGCAGATTATATCAACTTAAATACGAAACGTCAGGCCATATCTAAAACTTAATTTGAGAAAAACTGTTTCAAGTTAATGAACAATTCGGTGTTTGGTAAGACTACGGAGAAAATTCGCAAGCGGGTCAATATTGAGATTGTTAATAATATCAGTCGCAGAAATAAATTAGTAAACGAAGACGGTTTTGCTAGTATTAAAATATTTAATGAAAATCTTTCTATAGTAGAACGACGAAAGACAAATTTAAAGTTA
This sequence comes from Potamilus streckersoni, assembly GCA_016746295.1. Taxonomy (NCBI): domain Eukaryota; kingdom Metazoa; phylum Mollusca; class Bivalvia; order Unionida; family Unionidae; genus Potamilus; species Potamilus streckersoni. The sequence goes on from JAEAOA010001531.1 coordinate 10,152, forward strand.
AATAAGCCAATTTATGTTGGTGCAGCTGTAATTGATATATCATATTGTCTGATGTACGATTTTCACTATAATTTTACTGAAAAAATTGTCAGATTCGGAATTGTTATTTACTGGTACGAATTCGCCAGTTTATAATATATAATGTGAAGATATCTATCAGGACAATTACATTAATTGATGTCTGATTCATCCGATTATCCAACATGTAGTGAATTTCATGACAATTCGAACAAAAAGTGATTGGTAAGTTTAAGGACGAATTTATGTTTGTGACGGTGAGACAGTTTGTTGGACTAAGAAGCAAAATGTATGCTGTGATATTAGATGACAATAAACAGACAAAGAAAACTAAAAGCATCCCTCGCGGATATGTGAAAAAGATGATGCATTTTGACGATTTCAAAGCAGCTCTAAACAATAGCATCCGTTTTATTAAAACTAATGTCATTAGGACGAATCATCATTAGCTTGATACAATTATAAAACGAAGATTATCAATTTCGATGATAAAAGGTATTGCAAAGACGGAACTAATTCTCTCGCACTTGGACATTAAGTAATATTGTCAAACAATTAGAAAGTGTATGAAAATTTAACTTAATTCGATGAAGTTAATAGCAAAATAAAAAATAATAGTCAATAACCAACAATTATAAATTGAATTTAATGCTACAATTTTAGGCAATTATTTAGTAAATTTGATAGAATCAAACTTTCCCTTATCAGATCACACGATAGCAAATATATTGCGTATCTTGAAAATTTAAGAGTTGCACTTGCATTAAAATCTGAAAATTTACATGATCCAATCAACCAAATTTGGTATACAAATATTATCATAGACCTGGACAAGTTTGAGTTATTTGTAAAAGGTAGCAAATATCTTCTTAGCAAATTATCAATGAAATAACTATTCGAAACTCGCCGTAGGGTATCTGATATGATTAAATGTTTTGCTATATGATCATGATAACACATATTTGATAGCTAACGTGGAAACTTTGGTAGTTGGTAATGTAATTGCTATAAAATTTACTGAATGTATTATTGCTTAAGTTACATAACTTTTTTACAACAAAATATTTGATCTATGCAGCCAGAAATATCCCCCATTCTGTTAAAAATAAATAGAAAAATGTTTTCAAACTTACCTCTCTACTTGCACAATTTCTTGCAAAATGAGTACTAAAAGAAAATTCTAACTCTCTTATATAGTGTCCACATGGAATTTTCATAAAAACTGAGGCTGAAAATAGGCAATTTCCAATGGATTTTTAGAATACAACTTATACCCAGAATTCTAATGATATGAAAAGATATAATAATGTAAGATGATTTCAAACGAATCTTTTATTGATAAAATGTTTGAAACATAAAAGTATCGGGGCCCTGAGTGGCCGAGTGGTCTAAAGCGCTGTCCGTTACGGATCACTGCCATCTTACCTCTGTCTGCGTGGGTTTAAATCTAGGATTCGGGGAATGTGGATATGTGAGAAAGCTTGCCAGTAGCTTCTCGTGGGTCGGTGGTTCTTTCCGGTGATTTCCCGGTTTCTTCCACCACCATTAATACTGGCCGCCATGAATAGCCTCTCATGTGCTGAAAAATGGCGTTAAGCCCAACAACAACAACAACAACATAAAAGTATCTGAAACTCTCACTCATTTACTATTTGATATTCTGTGAAAATGTATAGTAAAATCGTGTAAATGATAAAATGCTTCGGTTTTTTAAATTTAAATTGAAGCCTTTTAATTTGATATGTGAATATTTTCAGATACTATAAAAGGTTTGTACACATTTCGCAACTCTGAATAAAAATCAATAATTGCATTATACGGATTTCCCAGATTGATGCGCCATATGCCTGCACAGAATTCACAAGAACATTACGTATTTATATTTCATCTATTGAATTACACGGGGCTGATTGAAAATTCGATGTCCAATGTCGAGTTATTCGATTGTATCTTCTGAATTACACGGCTGCTGTGTCGAGAGTTTCAATTTAACATGTTGAATCACATTGATTGTGCTGAAAATTTCATTTCGCATGGTGAGTTTTTAGATTGTATCCGTTAAAATAAGCAGCAATGGTTGGATAATTTAATTTTGCTGCCAGAACTGCTATAATTATGTGGTGATATGATATTTTGGTGTTAAAAATAGCATTACATAATGTCCACTTTAACAATTTAAAGAAATATCGTGTATAAAGATACATCATTCGTGTATTAAATTATGAGGCGCCATTACATTTCATGCATTTACAGTTCGAAAGTTACCATTCTCAGGTCGAGAATCACTATGAATTTATTCGCTAGACGTTGCTCTCGTGAATGGACCGCGTTATTTTTAAACAAGGACGCGGCTTCTCGTTCCTGTGAAATTTAATATATGAAATCTAAATACCCGCCATATAAAATGGACCTGTCATCACAAACAGGGATTCCCGACATATGATGTTGAAATTTCATCCACAGCTGTGTAATTCAAAATATACGCTGTAAAATATCGATATAGAAGATATAACTTTAAACCACCACTGCATAATTCAACATATAAAATCTACAATCTCGATCTAGAAAATGGAATGTTAAGGATATGCAATTTGATCCAACACGTGATATTGGATTCTTGACGTACCACACCGAAATTTCAACAGCAACTTTCTCATTGGAACTGTGAAAGACAACCCTGTTCGACAGTAATATCCAGTCGCTGGATAAGTCCATTTTCAACAAAACGGTGTGTGCACGAAGGATGTAGAAGGAAAATACTATGTCGTTTGTTTCAGTTATTTACAATCTCGAATCAAAGAATGGAAAATAATGACAACAACTTTGCCTTTCACGTGGATTTAACAAGCAGTGCAATTTCTATGCACATGTGTACAAAGTGATATAACTCTAAATCAGTGGTACTCAAGTGAGCGGTACCGCCCCATTGGGGGGCGGGCGGACGGTGTTATTACCACTGTGTGCTAATGCTAAATAATTCTTCTTAAAAAGCTGGGGAACCACTGTTATTAACTTTCAGCATTATGAAAAGTTACGGAGTTAGTCGACAATTACCAAATATGATGAACTACGTTACAATGTTTTCTGAGGAAATCAACTCGTCCAGTGCACCCAATATGGCGCCTTGTTATTAGGGAAAGTCTGTTAAGCATGAAAGACGCAGAGAACGCCAGTGTTAGGGTCACTCTGGTCACATTCAGGTTAGACGTTATAAATCAGTGAATTAATTGACCGTTCGCGAGATGATAGACCTCTTCCCCTACCGAATCACGTGACATAACCACCCGTTAACCTCCAACAAACAAGGAGTATTGGGCTAGGAAATATGTTTCAGTTTAAGTAATATATTTATTAAAAATGTTTTCTATTATTACTAAAAATGAAAAGTTACAACGTTACATACATTATACTGCATTGGACGACATTTATATTATAGTTCAAGTTCGTATAGTGAAAATATAAGTGTTTTATTTCTGTAATCAATAGTCAATTTTAAATTTGTTGGAGAAATTATTATTGTTAAAAGAAAGTTCTCTCCCAAAAAATGTTAAAGTTTTTAGTATATAATCTTATTCTTATTAATCTTATCTGGCTTAAGTTTATGCTGCCTTGGAAGTAACGAATTAAAAATTAGTAATAAAATAATTACTGTTTAGAAGTATACTGTTGTCAAAAATAATTTAAAAGTTCTACTGTTTGTCAGGGAGCATTTTTATAAATGATATATGTTGATAGAAATATGTAAATGCATGCTTAATATATGGGACGATAATTATCTGAAACGATTGGGTTTTGTAATTTCTGTGTTGTTTCATTTTTTTGTATCCCAACTCCTCATTCAACCCAATGAAAAAGTAAAGAGTCACTCAAGTGTCTGAAAGAGCGAGACGATAAAGCATTATTTTTAAGACAAGTCAACATTAAACTTTTTCAAACTTTCATTACTTCATATCCAAGAAAATAATATACATCAAAACCCTTTTTTTAGGGCATTCTCCACTCATATTCTAGAAACGTTTATGTATGTATGTATGTATGTATGTATGTATGTATGTATGTATGTATGTATGTATGTATGTATGTATGTATGTATGTATGTATGTATGTATGTATGTATGTATGTATGTATGTATGTATGTATGTATGTATGTATGTATGTATTTTCAGTTGCATTTTTTTTCCTTCAAACGATCAACAGGACATTTTTCTACATAAAAAACATGCTATTGTCATCAGTTGTTTCCGTATTCAGCTGACCATAAAATAGTATTTCTCCTCGAAGTTTTGTCCATGTTTTCGGAAAGGAATAAATATAATTCCTCAACTTAGACAATATGAATCTCGACTGTAAGAATTACAAGACTTAACTGATTCTTTGCACCATTAATGATCGAGAAATAAACAAATCATTAAAAATTATAAACACTTATCATAGTCAATTAATTATCGTCACAGGCAATTTGTCGGAGGAAAATGGCGGACGAAAACAATGCCTTGAGATGTCTAATTTACGTTCGCTGATTGGTGACTGAATCAGCATGAATGGCAAGTGGCGATACGTCAATTGTCTAAGATCTGTGCATTTTTATTGAATTCCATTTTTGAAATCATCTGGTGGATAAAGTAAACGGGGGGTATATTAAGATTGTAGGTTAACCTTATCTTACAGTCTTCATAAGTCACTTTTATGGATATGATCAGATTATGAAAGTGACGTGAATGTATGAAAATGGATGGGGGTAAGTAAGTTGTCCTGTAGAGTGAGTTTAATCATCTACAATTCGATTCTGGGGAAGGTTTGGTATATAATATAAAAAAATTCTTTTCCTAAGTTAATACCGGATATAATTCACCTTGTACTAAAACCTATATATATTAACTCGTGGTTTCGCCACTCGTTAAAATATATTTTGGTACCAACTGATGAAATATTAATCGGCATTAATCTAGGCCACTCTGGCAGCATGCTTGCCATTGTGTCTTGATTGGATTTGCCTGTGCATATCCAAGGCTATACTAAACGCATTTGGAGATTTTCACTTATGAATCTGCACTTTTGTGCACCGGTTGTGTGTAAAATGTATCACTTTGATAGATTTTAGTAATTTTTATCGAATGCAAAAATCTATTCACGACAACAGCATTCCCAGCCGCTGACATAAAGAAAGCATTATGACTGAAATTGATAGTCAGGATCTGAGTTTTGAACTGTAGGCATTTTCGACGTGGCAAATTATTCTTGGAATTTGAATGCAAAATGGAAGGCTCCACGGTTTTTCGGAAGCACGAACAACCATCTGCGCTCCATGAACACGTAAGGTGAACTGAGTGTTATAATCCATGGCCTATGACTTATTAAGGACAAGACCAACGTCTGTCAGTATAGGAAAAATTATACATCGACTCCACTCACAACAGCCTATACAGAATTGCAGCGTTGCATACTTCCAGTTCTGATTTCATTTTATCAGGTAAGAGAAATGTGATCAGTCTTAGATTAGAGTTTTTTTTTTCTACATCGGCAACTGAGAAGAAACATATTTAGAAAATATTTCACTCACTTCTAAAGCATCTGTAATCTTTAATTACTATACAATATTAATTTATGAAAATAGTGTGTCATGGATTACTTAAATTTTATTTAGACTTTGTAATTATAGGATTAACTATTCAGAATGGTTGGCTACTAATTTCATGCAAAAAGTAATTAATTTAGAGACGAAATACATTTAAATTACAAAGGAATATTTTAGTTTTTAGAACAAACATTTAATAATTTGATTGCAAATAATTTGGTAATATTTTGCAACATTTTATCCTTAAACATTTTTTGATTATTGATAACTTATTCGGCTTTCAATTCCAAAAATACATAATGTACAGAAAGTGTTAAGTTGCTCATCTTAAGAAACACCAGGGCTTTTCCTAGTTCTTCTTCAAATAAGATTTATTTTAACTTTTTAACTTGATTTGTGCGTAATTTTTCTATATCAAGTGATGTTTGATTTCAATAAAGAATTGCTGTGTTGCAGTCTTCAGGTTCTGACTTCCTTTACGCAGTTCAAACCCATTACCTCTTCACATAATAGCGATGTAACACCTATATCGCAAGAGTGACACAGGAGAAAAAGGAGGCCATAATGAAGTCTTTCTCTCTTTCTATCTGAGAGTTGTCCCATCTATACATTTGGAATGACGAAAATAACTTAACTCAGTGAACTAAAACAACCTTTGGTAAAAAAGATCCACTGACATTTCTTTTCGTAAAAAATGCAATATAATAATAGTGATCGGTTTATATTGATGCAGCTTATGATCATGGACGTAGTCGTGTATGTAATTTTGAATGCAATTCTTATGTCAACATAGTTAATGATACTATCTCAGAGTGATCACTGGTCCTGGGGTAAGAAACACCAGGGCCTTTCTAAGTTCTTATTCAGGCAATATCTTTCTTTTATAAAATTAAAGAGTGTTGTTCGGCCCAGGATCCCATACGGGCCCTGGCCCCAGGGATGTATCCCCGGTTGCCCCCGCCCGCCCATGTCAACCCTGGGTAAAAGCGTTGATCTTGATCAGTTACAAAAATCCTAAATAGTGCATCACCTATTGTACATACCTATATTCAGCTGTCCCTTCCATTTTCATCCTTTCTTTATCTCGTTATGTCTTTTGTACTCGATGTTATGTATTCTGAAATCTTAACATGAATATCCTGTTATAAGGAGGAAGTAAGATCCACGTTGTATTACCCCATAATATTAATTGTAAATGTGTTCTTACCCTTTTGTCCTTTTTCCTCATGGTAGTAAGTCTGTGAACCGTCCAGATCTTGGAAAACATGCCGCCATATCCCAGTGAGAAACCTGTCGCTATGAGCCATGTTCTCAGCTAATAAATAAATAAATAAATAAATAAATATATATATATATATATATATATATATATATATATATATATATATATATATATATATATATATATATATATATATATATATATATATTCGAGAACAAAGAATATTAGTTATGAAATAATAGAATACGGCCAGATTATAATTTAATTTAATTCACGAATTCTTTTTTTTATTATAGACACTGTTAAACTTACCGAAGTTTAAAGTAATAATTTCTCCATTTAAGGAATCAGTTCTAATTTGCTTAGAAAAGCATCATTGTATGCATCAATATTTGATGCATCCTTGTCCGCATAGCATTATTACATGAAATATGTGATATTTGTCGAGGCAGAATTGCATCTGACAATTTTAACGACAGCTCGTCAGGAACACTAATCACTGAGCTAATGCTGTTTTAAGTGTTACTACTTATACGTGATTACTAAACCACTAACATTTTGTTTGATATTAATTTTATTGTTGAGGATTGAGACTACCTAGATATAAATACTCTTACACTTTGAAAAATATGTAGGAATCATATATTTGCTTTCGCATATTATGAGCCTGTCACATTTAAACTTAAAAAGTGAATATGAATGCCGGGTGCATTGACTGTTTATTTAAAATAATTATTTTTATATTGTTCCAGACATTATCTTTTCTTTTCTAGAGACTCTAATTCAAAAAATATAAATTATCTTTGATGGTCACTGGTCTGGAAAGTTTTATATGCTGATGTCTCAACAGATAAACAAACAAGATTATTTGATACCTGGCATAATTCTGGGTAGATGTCTGGACTAACAAACTGTTCATCCAGTCCCAGGAGAAACACATACAGCAGACAGATGATACAACCAAGGAGGACTATATTATTTATGTTCGGTTGTGAATAAGCAATACATCTGAAAAAGGACATATGTCAGGGTATAATTATCTACTCCATTAAACACAACTAGAATATTACAGTTATCTCTGATCTCCTTATGTATATGTGCGTATCTCTGAGTAACATAAATCACGTCTGTGTTTTTGTGTCTACCTCGAGAAAATATTCTAGCTGGATTAGATTGGTTGTCCAACATCACATCATCATATACTACGAGATTATTAATGAATCCATCTAAGTCATCTACAGACGGGACCTCATCTATATCTGTGATAAAGTTAATAATATCGTCACCGTCTTTATTAACTAATTTTGCTTTCTCGTTAAAATCTTTAAGTACTTCGTAACAATGCTGATCATCTACAGACGGTGCTATTAAATATAGTTTTTTCCATCTCAGTCATATCATTAATAAATTTAACAATAATTGTGTATTACCTCATTGGACCTATTATCATCATTTTGGTAATGCTGGATGGTGCTTCACTTGTTCACAGAACCAAATAACATAATCTTTTCAGCCGCATTACACGACTGTCTATCATTTTCTTTCTTTCGTATTCGTGAGACAGTGCACTTTTTATCTTTTCGATTGAACGCATAAGAGGCATGAATAGCCCTACTTGTTTGTCATCTATTAAAGCTAAAAATTCTAACATAGAATTATAAATAAATAATGAATATGTAGTTGGAAGATAACGTGTATTCATTTTGAAATTTTCTCTGCTGTAATAATTCAGTTATACATGATTTTTTCAGGACTGAAGCTATCTGATATTTGAATTCATTCATGCTTTAATTTTTTAATAGCAGAAATAATATCCGCAATATTCTCACTGTTCATTATATATTTTTTTATTTATTTAAAATAAAGAAATAATATTTAATTTTTTAAAATTGACTTAACTGAAGTAGATATATAATAAAGCGACATAACTCCTGCCGAAAAAATCTTATTCACAAAGTAGATTACTTCCCTTCATGTAATACGTCATTTATGTTAATGACCTGTGCATTTTTTACATCTAATCTATGTGCATTATACACTGTGTGATAATTGCCGTAAACCTAATATATTTAATCTTAATAAAGTGTATATGTCTGTCTGTTTGTATGTCTGTTTGCTTATCTATCTGTCTGTTTAGAAGCCAAACCTATCGTTAAAAGTCCAACGGTGCTTAAACATGTTGACCTATATTAGTCATACAGGTATGTGGGCTGTGATTATACATGTGTCTATAATATAATTGAATCCTTTTATACGTGCCTTTTATACGTGCAGCGGCTATGTATCTTTAATAAATCACAAAATATCTATATTAATTTATAAAAATGAAAAATATAATGCTTAGAAACGTAATGCTTAGAAATATAATATCCTCGTGTTAGTGAAATAGCTATATAATGATTTCTCGAGTGTGTATTTGTAACTGAATTTCGTAGCTCAGTGCAAGAATGCTGGATTCTGTTACTGAGGGCCCCAGTTCAGTTCCCTTCACTGGCTAAACCGGTGGGTATGGTTCTGGATATACCAAACAATATTTTATAAAGGTGGGGGCGGGGCAAGCCTCCGGTTTCGATAAATACCTCACTGCGTCAACCACATAGTGATGGGGTACGTTTTGTACCTTTCACCCCAGGGATCAATTCTAGGGGGGGGGTATTTATCGAAACCGCAATGCCTAGACAGTCTTCTGAATTTATAATATTTTGGTTTTGGTCGATTAGAAATTCACCAAGTGATATGTCTATGCGAAAATACCTTCCCCCTAAAATAATCAGTAGCATGCCTTGAGCTCTCTGCCCCATGGAAGAACCCTCAAAATAACACCCAGAAAGGGTGTATAGCTAAACGAAACAGCACATGAGATGCCGCATAATAAGTCATAAGAGAGACGACCATGTTAGGACCTCATGAGAGACACAATGGCTCTCAAGGGATTCTATGAAGGTTAATCGCTAGGATGCTGCTGATTATTTTTGACAAAAATTACATACACACATTAAAGACAGACAGACATACATTTATATATTAAATATCTGTTATAAATATTATCAAAAATGAATATTGGAGAGCCACATTCGGCCAGATTAGCTCGCAAACGTCTAGAGGTAATTAAAAAATATTTACCAGTTCGTGATGCAGTTAAAAATCAGCTTCAATCACGCCAGAGGTCAAAAATTGAGTTCGAAGAAGACGCAAAACAATTATTTAGACCTATTACTGATACTACTAAGGATATTCAACCTGCTTTTAAAAAAATAGCAGAGGAAACTAAGGAAACAAAAGAGATTCTTAGAGAACTTCCAGTCGAAATAGCTACTGCGATGCCAGTACCGGAAGTAAATGAAGATGCTGATGCACCAACCCCTAAACAAAAGAGTGGTAAATTTACTAGCACTGTTGAATTAATGAATAAATTTGAAGAAAAAAAAATATTAAAGCAATTAGGGGTATTAAAAATGAGAAACATCTTGCTGAATTTGCTAAGGATGGTTTTGCTCAACTAGATCAATTAATGAAACCTGAACACGCTAAATATTTAGAAAACCGTAATCAGTGGCAAAAAGCATTATATGGCAAACGCATGAATGTTGAAAAAGCTAGAGCTGATGATCAATTTTATCAGGGATACATAAATGAAATTGATGAAACGATTATATCAAGAAGAAAAGAAGGAAAAGAAAAATCAAGACAAAGAAAAGAAGAAAAAGAAAAAAGCAAGACAAGAAAAAGAAGAAAACGAAAAAGCAAGACAAAAAAAGAAGAGAAGCAAGAGCAAAGCTAAGAGAAACAGAATCAGGAAAATTTGAAGATATAAACAAGCAGAACGGGAAAGAATAGAAAGGGAATTAAGAGAAATGGATGAAGATTTATTAAGGAGTGTTACAGAAGAAGAAGTAGTTGAACGACCATTACGACGTTCTGATGTGATAGAAAGACATGGGCCATTGGATCCCTCTACTGGAAGTGGTGTTACCTCAAAGGGAAGTGGTCTTATTACCCAATGTCCTAACAACGTCCTTGCTGATGTTGAACGACTGGAAATTATGATTGGAGGAAAATGAGCTGGTGATAATTCCCCAGAAATCATTAATAAAGCAGTAGATATTTGCAAAAGATTATTTACAGGCGGCATGATGGATATTAATGTGTATCAGTCTTTCATTAATGAAATCGCCGATGATTAATATAGTGACTAAGTCACTGAATAAGGGATGTAATTAAACATAATCGCTATTTAATAAAATGATAATACATAGTGCTCAACGTGGACCAACTATGGCCAGGGTAATTAACTCTCGAATACCGATTTACAAGGCAACCTATGGAGATGGGTTAGGTGATATTGTGCAAAGTCTATTTAGAAGAATAGCCCCAAAAGCAATACCAATTGCAAAGCAGCTAGGAATGAAAGCTATTGATGTTGTTCGTGAAAAAGTATAGGTATTGCTGGTAATGTTGCTAGTAAAGCATTCTCGGCCATCAAATATAGACTAGCAAAATTAATACGTAGATCTCAAACAGTCCGACCTCAGCTGGTAAAATTGTCTAGCACTGAATTAATGCCTGCAAATATTAGTAAAAAAAATCAAGTCGCTAATCAGAAACTGGCAGAGTTGGCTGATATACCCTTATCAGAAAAAAATATAACCGCGAGTCTCATAGCAGAAAGTGGTCTTCGTTTTAGACGATAATAATTATAATAAATATGTTCAAACGCATAAGTGAACCTGCATTTGACATGGGCGCACCAGTCCTCAAAGATGAGTCTATACGTGATTATCAGTATTATTCTTACGACACACGAATTCCAAATCAGCGTGGAATGATTGAAATTCAGGTTCATGATACAAGTAGATATTTCCTACTCACCGAAGCATTTATTGAAGTCGAATGTGAAATATTAAAAGCAGATAATACTGAACACGACGCTAACGTGAGTGTTGGTTTTTTTAATAATGCTATAATAGCGTTGTTTGATAGCGCTACGTATATGATTAACGGAAAAAATATTGAATCAATTCAGAAAGATGTTGACGTTGCCACAACAATACTTGGTCTTGCAAGATACAGTGACGATTATTCGAGATCAGATGGTCCATCAATAATGTTTGTAAAAGATACCTCTGATTCTCCAGAGTACCAACAATATGAAATTGTACGAACACAGAACTTTGCTAGAGGTACCCTAGCAGACGTAAAGAGAATGATTATTCATGTTGATCCAGATTTCAATTTAGGACTTAGATCACGTCGAGCGATGTTAAAAGGAAATATAAGAATATTTTCATGTGGAATTCCACTCTCACATATCTTTGGATTCTGTAGAAATGTCAGAAAAGTCATTTTCGGAGACCGACATACAGTTGTACTAGTACGAACAGCTACAGACGATGATGCAATATGGAGACCCGCCGCTGATGCTGGCAGAGTAACTCTTACTAAACTTTCACTGTGGATGCCAATATCGTTGAAAAAGTAACAGATGAGCGGTTCAAATAAATTATCCTTGAGCGATCGTCAATTCAAAAACTTTATGAAGGAAAAAAGTCAAATAAAGGCGTCAAACTTAATCTTTCTACAGGCGCTATCAAAGATACTTTTAAAACGGGTGGTATATTTCCCCTTCTCGCAGCTATACCAGCATTAATAGCCGCTGCATCCCATGCGGTTGCAAATGCAGCTGCATTAGGCGCTGTTGGAACTGCTGCTGAAATGGCATTAAAGAAAGCAACAGGACAGGGATTCAAAAAAGGGAAAAGGCCTCAGATTATCAGGGACAGCGCCCTCATGGTACGGAAAGGGTCTAAGACTTCCAAGGACAGTTTACTGATCTCGCCTATGTCTAATTTGGATTTACTCGATGCTGCTAAAAATAAAAATAAAAAACTTCAGAGGTATTTTTATGCGCGATCAGTTACCAAAACAACCAAACAATACTGAAACAGATATTATTAATCTCGATAAAAACTCTGGACCAGGTACCCACTGGGTAGCGTATGCAATTGATCCACGTGGAATTATCTATTTTGATTCATATGGATTAGCACCACCAAAAGAATTTCTTCATTATGTCAGCAATAATACTGCTCCAGTCTGGTATTCTACAGTATCAACACAAACATGAACTGATCCACCAATATGTGTTTGAGAAGAACTTAATGTACTTAATTATGTATCCATGGCACCGCCAGGAAAGCCACCTCATAAAGTCGTGCATGAATATACCACATTGTCATATTTAAACAGATATCAGTAAATATAATGGTAGGTATATATATACGAAAGATCTGCTCGTGGTAAAGTTCAGCAGCAAGGTGATTTATCTAAATATGCAACCCTCGATCAGCTCCGAATTGAGATTGATGATTTATTTAATATTGCAAGTGTGGATCAAAATGAAGTGGTTATTTTTCAGGACAAGCAAGGACGATTAAAACGAGTAAAATACAGTTACCAGATGTACTTATACGAATTCCTACTGCAGTTGCTGATAATATGGTTACTTTTTTGATCAGGGAAAAATACAAGATTCCGGTAAGTGAGTTAACAATTATGTCAGAACGACTGGCGGTGTATTTAGTGGAGACGTTATTATGAACAAAAAAAAATTACAGATCTTGGATATCGAACTACATATAGTGATGCTGCTACGAAAAAAAGTTGACGATCAGGAATCTAAGTACTTATTAACCAACGGTGGTATAATGCGTGCATTTCTCAATATGAATCATAATGGTATTAGTAATTTAAGAACACCAGAATCTGAGTTTGATGCTGCTACAAAAAATATGTCGATGATAAAGAGATTCCAATCAGTAATGAAAAAGTCACGCTCAAAACTGATTTTACCGGTCACGTGAATACGTTTTCGAGTTTTCGCAGAAACATAAACAGAATTAATAACGAATTTTTTAGAAGTCCACCAAATGTTGATATAAAACTTACTGATATTAACACGAAATTGAATGATATTATCGGTGGAATTCCGGATATTATTTAAAAAAAAACATGATTAAAATTCCTCACAATCAGATAAGAAATAGTGTGTATACAGTTACATCTGGGTTTGGATTGTGGACACCAGAAAATAAAACCATCAAACAAACAGAGGAGATCATTGGTATATATAGGATGTCCGTACTTAGTGTTGCAAATTTTAAAATATCCACAAGATCTCCATCACCTGGTAGTTTTTCTGAAACTGTATCTGTGTTGTTAGATAAAGACTCTGAAGAAACGTTTACGCTGGAACCATCGAGTAGAAGTTTGTCTCAAAGTAATTACTGGTGGTGTTTGGAATTTGTAACTCAATTAATTACTTAACGTTATAGCATAATGGACCAAATGACCACGTCATCTATCGACGTTCAACGTCACAGATATAATCAAGCATGTGAATGTCTGGCTAAACTAAAAAATACCATCGACCATTATACAGTAAAAGTAAAAAAATATCGTAGACGTATGGTTGTTATTGATATAATTGAATACTGAGCTTCTGCTATTGTTGCTGGATCTGGCTTAATATTATCAACATTAACAATGAAGGCTCCAGCAATTATAACAATTATTGTTTCAACTTCAACGACTATAGCAGGCATTCTTAGTATTATTGCTAAAAAGATAGCTACATGTGCGAATGATAAATTGCGTGAGTATATGATAAAATTACACACAGCAACAACAACCTACTCTAAACTATCTGGGTATATTTCCACGTATCTCAGCGATGGTAAAATATCTGACGAGGAGTTCGCAACAATAATTAAAACCTACGATGAAGCATTCATAATCACTAACGATCCTGGTGACAATAACCAAAGTAAAATAAATGGAGAATTAAACAATGATAATAACAATAATGCCAACGCCTGAACATCGTTTTGATATTGAGTCGAGAGAGTTGTTACAGCAGATCGTCACTAACACAACACCTTCAAAAACTACTATGATATCGATAAGTTCGACCAATCCTGAATTTAGCGTTAACTTTCCAACTGCAATTCCATTAAAAGAAATAGCATTAGCTCAGTTACGTGTTTATTATAGCTGGCCTAACATTAGATCAAAATTATTTGGTGGACTACAGCCAAATAATTCATTAGTATTTTCAAATACAAATAAATCTGATGGAACTCCCGATTGGCAAGTAGATAGTATTCCAACTGGCAGTTATCAGATAGAGCAAATTAATGAAGAATTCCAGCGCAGAATTAAGTCTATAACCGGGAAAGAGTCGAAAATAGCAATTACAGTTTAAGAACCAACATTATCATCGGTGATTGAAATACATTCTCCTGACTATGCTGTGGATATTGATCAAAGTTCGATTAGATCAGTGTTAGGATGACCTGAAGTTGCACCGGTTTATCAGGTTCCACCAGAACCACAGTGATCCCTCTTCATAATAGATGTTAAGAAATTGATACAACTTCCAGGATATAGAAAAAAAAAATTCCATTTATGGAGAGCACTACAACACTCACTTTACGTGATAGTATTGCAACACTCACTTTACGTGATTATACGTATTATACTTATCTTATAGATTTCATTCAAGGTAAGAAAGGTATAGCAAGAATATCGACACTTAATATCGAGGAAATTAACTCATCGTCAAGACCGATTAAATTTAAACATGAACGCGTGTTAAATGATCTTAAAAATTTACTTTCCAGCATCAATACTTTTTATAATTATGATTTAAAAAATCAAATAATTGAAACAATACAACATCTAAATCAGGTTGCAGCAGACTTAGAATATGTAAATAAAGCTATTGTTGACAGAGAAAAAACATTAAACGCGCCGACAGATAGATTTTCTAGTTCTTATATAGTTAATGAAGATGACCTAATTCAACGTGTAGGTCATAAGAGATTATTTAAGACAGCATTTTTAAATATTATGGAATTACAGAAGAACAACTATCAACATTTATAATACCTGGATTTGACTCCGAGACGTTAAAAATATCGTTAGTGATCTTATTGATGAACATTTTAAAAGAATATGTAATTCATGGAAAAAATTAATCCCACTCCCAGCAGTTCTCAAATATAATAATGACCCATATGCGTCAAGGCGTCATATCTCGCCTAATATTATTAATATAACATCCACCATCGCGCTGAATTTAGTATGCGATATAATTGACAGCAGCTACCACATCGACCTCTCTAAGTCTAATCAGGCCCAGCAGGGATATATATTATATTCATCCAGTATTCAAACACCTCCAGGGTGGCTTATTGTATCTGAGCCAATAAATCAAGTCTACCTGCGTGTACATAATCCATTATTGTCAAGAATGAATTTCAAACTCACAAATCAGGATGGAAATATTATTGACTTAAGAAACGAAACTCTACATATTAATTTATACATACGCTCGTAGATTGGTCTGGATAAAATATTTAGTTAACTCCCCTTGACTCTCAATAGCAGCAGGTAGGTGTGAAGGACAACAATTGGGTCGCTTTAAGGGTAAACAAAATCGCCTTACAAAGAAAGGACAAAATAACTTCAACAATAATATAACAAAACTGAGCTAACCTAACCGTATGGAAATATAATCAGTTAGAGACTTTGGTTTAGCGTTATTGACCTTTTTCAGCCTCTGTAGGAACCTTTATTTTTCGTTATGACTCGAGCAAAATTTTGTAGGGTTCACCTTCCCTTCTGTTCACTCACACTTTCCCAAAAGCATATGTCAATGCAAATATCGAGACTGTATGCACAACATACTCAAATCACAAGTTTTTATCGTCCTTCATGCTCTTCAAGAGGTATCTTTTCTTCTCCATATACAAAGGTACAGATAAGCATGTTATAAAATCAAACGCATAATAGCACAATATGACGTGGAACTTAACCTGCGTGTTTTGTTTGTAATGTTGAATATCATGCAGCAGATCCCAGCAATAATTCCTACTACTGCCAGACCGCACATTGAGAAGAAAAGACCCTGAGATATGACTCGCAGCACAGGAACCTGGAGGGTTTGGTCCGGAGGAGGCTTGCCACCTGTAAAAAAAGCTATATGTTAGTGTCAATCCTTGGTCTAATATTTTATTAATTTCATAAGAAAAACAAAACCAAAATAAAGATATTTTTTGAGTCGTGCATTATAAGACCCTTTTTGCAATGATTGTATTAACTGGCGTACTTTCGTGAAGTTTTGGTTGTACAAATACCATATAACATTCCTATTTAATAGATGCTTGTTGGTAGATAAAGACTCTGAAGAAACGTTTACGCTGGAACCATCGAGTAGAAGTTTGTCTCAAAGTAATTACTGGTGGTGTTTGGAATTTGTAACTCAATTAATTACTTAACATCATAGTATAATGGACCAAATGACCACGTCATCTATCGACGTTCAACGTCACAGATATAATCAAGCATGTGAATGTCTGGCTAAACTAAAAATTACCATCGACCATTATACAGTAAAAGTAAAAAATATCTTAGACGTACGGTTGTTATTGATATAATTGTATACTCAGTTTCTGCTATTGTTGCTGGATCTGGCTTAATATTATCAACATTAACAATGAAGGCTCCAGCAATTATAACAATTATTGTTTCAACTTCAACGACTATAGTATTATTGCTAAAAAGATTGCTACATGTGCGAATGATAAATTGCGTGAGTATATGATAAAATTACACACAGCAACAACAACCTACTCTAAACTATTTGGGTATATTTCCACGTATCTCAGCGATGGTAAAATATCTGACGAGGAGTTCGTAACAATAATTAAAACCTACGATGAAGCATTCATAATCACTAACGATCCTGGTGACAATAACCAAAGTAAAATAAATGGAGAATTAAACAATGATAATAACAATAATGCCAACGCCTGAACATCGTTTTGATATTGAGTCAAGAGAGTTATTACAGCAGATCATCACTAATACAGCACCTTTAAAAACTACTATGATATCGATAAATTCGACCAATCCTGAATTCAGCGTTAACTTTCCAATTGCAATTCCAGTAAAAGAAATAGCATTAGCTCAGTTACGTGTTTATTATAGCTGGCATTAGATCAAAACCATTTGGTGGACTACAGACAAATAATTCATTAGTATTTTCAAAAAAAAATAAATCTGATGGAACTCCCGATTGGCAAGTAGATAGTATTCCAACTGGCAGTTATCAGATAGAGCAAATTAATGAAGAATTCCAGCGCAGAATTAAGTCTATAACCGGGAAAGAGTCGAAAATAGCAATTACAGTTTACGAACCAACATTATCATCGGTGATTGAAACATTTTATCAAAACAAATAAATGTTAAAAAACTGATCAAATACAAGCTTTTCCCATCCAACTAACTACTCATTACTGGAACACTTTCCTTTCTACTGCATAAAACAAAACAAAACAAAAACAATATTATATTTATACAACTTTTATACAGCTTTACATAATTTATATTTGAATGCAAGACAACATCCTCAACTACCTCATTATTTATAGTGGTACATAAATCTCTTAAATTCTTCATGTAACATACTACTGGAACAAAATAAATACTATTTCAATATGACTATTAACTTATACTAGTAAGAAATTACGGAGTCCGGAGCAAAACTTCATTGCGCTATATTATTTATTCCAATTTTATACTAAAACAAATCAAGGAAAAAAACATTAGATTTTTAAAAACGATATTATTTATTCAATTTCTTTTTTTATTTATTATTTATAAACTTCCTTGGACGTTCAATTATTCGAAGACACGCTAAAGGAGCATTTGGAAACAAAAGTAAATAAAGACTTCGTAAATTAAACATTATCTGGAATTTTATTTTCATGTTGCCTGTATATCACAAGAGCATGCTGTAAAAATAGGGTGATGTAAGCAAATATATATAAACTTACGGTTTACAGAAACGATCCAAATTGTTTGTTCAAAAGATAAACATTAGTCCTGTAAAAAGTTTTTAACACAGTCTGAAGTTCATTTCCTGTCCAAAATAGCGAATGACCACGTCAAACGAAGGCTAACAGAAAATTACAGAATTTACACAATAAAGTAGGGTTTTTGTCGTCCCGTTCCAATTTAGAATATTTTCGGGAAAATATCTTTGTCCAAATCAAAAATGTTGTTCTCCAGGAAAACAATTATTCAGAAAAACAAATTAAAATTATATCCATTAACAAGACATGTTGTACTATGTAGATATACGAAAAGACAACTTCTTCAAGCACAAAAATACATTTGTTTTAAAAATAGAATTTGTGTGATTCTAAGATGTTACAATAAACTAACTTTACGACTCTACGACTTTGTATAACTCTCGATTACGACGACCATGACTGTTTTCCAAAAAACTCAACATATCAATGAAGCTAATACGTTGTTTGAATTACATGCGCACGAGGACGCATGCATTTTGTTAAAACTTCTGGACATTAGGAAAGCCCGATCAAGTGTCAGCCAATAGTTTTCATAGCTATTCTTGAATGTTTACCTGTAATGAATTTATCATCCATACACAGCACGTGCTCACATGAATCACTTTTACGACTCAAGTAAACAAAGTTTTTAATAACATATTAGCCTGATATTAATATTATAAAGTTAATAATTATATTTAATGAAATAAAATGGAAATTAAAAGATTTATAAGCAAAATTCTTTTTATTAACACACATACTTTCACTGCAGAGTCGTAACACTTTTCCCGATAAAGAAAAAAGAAAGATTTTTGTAATAAAACTTTCTTTTTCATAGCAGATGTAAATTCTACACACGGTAAAAGAATACATAAGAACTCTTATGAATGTATTAAAAAAATGACATTTTTACACACGGGAAAGTGCATCTGCAATCAAATTATCCTTTCATTTAATGTGTCTGATATCAAGATTGTATTCTTGTAAAAACAAACTCCATCTCAACAGCCTCTAATTTTTAGTTTTCATTATGCTGATGAAAGTGAGGGGGTTGTGGTCACTAAACACAACAACCGGAGAAGAAGCCGAGCTAATATAAACATCGACATGCTGAAATGCCAGTATTAAATCCAATCACTCCATCTCTATTGTTGAGTAGTTTCTCTAGTGTTTATTCAATGTCTTAGAAAAGTAACAGACTGGATGTTCAACACCATTTTTGTCATCTTGAAGCAAAACCATTCCAACCCCAACATCACTCGCATCTACAGATAGTTCGAACGGCTGACTTAAATCTGGAGCTGTTAAAACTGGAGCACTTTCAAGTATGGCTTTTAGTCTATCGAAAGCCTCTTTACATCTTTCAGTCCAAAAAACTTGTTTTTCATTTTGAACAATTGTGTTAGAGGTTCAACTACATCAGAAAAATTAGAACAAAATTTGCGATAATACCCAGCCATACCTAAAAATCTCATCAGTCTTTTCTATTGACAGGCACTGGAAATTCTAAAATAGCCTTGACCTTAGCATCTATAGTTTTAATCTGACCATGTCCCACAATGTGTCCTAGAAAAGTAACACATGCACGGCAGAACTCACTTTTAGATAAACTAATAATCAGATTTGCATCCGTGAGTCTGTCCAAGAACTTCCGAATCTTAAGGTAGATGTTCTTTCCAGGTGTTGTTGCAAATGATGACATCATCTATATACGCATCACAGTTGTCTAGACCAGAAGTAATCATATTCATAAAGCGTTGAAACGTGCTTGGAGAACCCTTCATCCCAAAGGGCATCACTTTGTACTGGTAGAGTCCATCTGGAGTCACAAATGTCGACATTTCTTTTGCTCTTTCCGTTAGGGGTATTTGACAAAAACCCTTCAAAAGGTCGAATTTAGTTACGTATTTGGCATTTTCAATATTGTTGATACAATCATCGATTTTTGGCAGTGGAAACGAGTCTGTTTTTTTCCACACTTTTCACCTTCCTATAATCCGTACACATTCGGAAAGTTTTATCATGTTTCGGAACAAGAATGCACGGTGAACTCCAATCACTCTTACTGGGCTATATAAAATCATTGTCCAGTAAATACTGAATCTGTTTTTTCATATATTGCTGTTTAAAATGATTCATTCTTTATGGGTGTTTTTTCATGGGTTTTGAATTTACTATTTCAACGTCATGAAAACATTTTGTTTGTCTTTGCAGGCATGTCTTGAAACAAGTGTTCACGTTTTGTTCTTAATCTTGCAAATGAGAAAGTTTCTGATCTAGATTTTTCATATTTTCCGCATTCTGAAGACTTGTTGTTCCAATATTAGTATAATGCAACTAAATTCCTTCATTCGAATCTTCATTTGGTGGGACAGGTACAACTAATTAATTACATTATTAATTTGGCTATTTCTTTAAAAACAGCCGTGCTGTATTAATTTACTTAGATTTGATTACTAATGTTATATTATGACTCATTCATTTTCTTCTTTACTTTGTAAGGGCCATAAAATCTTAATTGTAGAACATTTCTCAGAATACGCAAGAGAGAATGGACTTTATTACAGGACTCAAAAATTCTCTCTAGTACACGTTGGTGAAACCATAGTTTCACTTTCGACTTGACCTGCTGAATGCCAAATTCAAGTGTAATAAGCTGAAACACTCCAGACTTGAAAGTTGACCTTTGACCAGATTGATCCAACTTGAGAAGGTCAAACTGAGTAAAATTCATCAAAGGAATTATTTGAAAAACTTGTTGACACACGCTTGACTGTCAACCAATTTTGATAACATGACATGGTCTTTGGTAATGGATCCATACAATCTATTACAACTCTACAGAATGGTTTGTCAAATATAGGAATAAGTTGCAAATGAGCTTTAGTTATCTTTAAATTTGTTTTCCTACAAATTGACACGTATGACAAGATCTACAAAACCAGATATGTTTGTTTAATAAATCGTCTCCTTACAAATCAAGCTATGGAAGCTATCAATCACTGTTTTGTATATAATTCTCATAACATATTCTAGCAAGCTGATTTTTATAACTGCGTATGATTCTTCCTTGTTTGCTTAGTTTGTGCTACAGTTTCTATGAATTAATATTGTTAAAATATGGAGAAAAAGTTAATAAAATTTAATTCAATATACGCTGGTTGCAATTATCCTTTCCATTTAAAACTTGACAGACAGCTTCAATTATAGAAATGTGTAGAAATGCGCTTCAGTATTGAGGACAATGTTCGTAGCAAATGAACAGTTAAGCATCGTGATGGAAATAAACAAAAACCCTTAATCTCTTATATATATATATATATATATATATATATATATATATATATATATATATATATATATATATATATATATATATATATATATATATATATATTGGTTGGCTTCCGTTAGTCTCGAGAGACGATGGAAATGCGCCCATGAAAGGTGTCCTAGTTTGTAGCTGTGCAGCGTCTTCTGTGACTATAAAGTCCCACACGGGAGTGGCAATTCTTGATACAGTTTCTACACTTAAAGTATGAATCAGGTCTTGGTTGGAACTGCATCCTCTTCCGCGGAGATCTTTTCTCATCAGCGAGCTGTCGTAACTTTTCCTCGCTGGCTTTCAGACCTGTGTACAGAGCATGGACTTGTCGAGGGCAAGCTCTTCCCAGGTGTTGACCTCTATTCCAAGAGCTTTCATATCCTGCTTTCAGACATCCTTGAAGCGAAGATGTGGCCGTCCTATTGATCTTCTGCCTGAGGCAGAAGGTCTTTGGAGATGCGTCCATCATCCATTCGATGCACATGGCCCAGCCATCTGATGCGACGTTGGCGGAGGAGTGTGACCATGGTGAGAATTTTGGCCTGTTGAAGCACCTCGTTGTTTGTCATACGATCGCTCCAGGTGATTCCGAGTACGCGACGGAGACAACGCATGTGAAAGGCACTCAGTCGTTCCTCCTGAGAGGCGTACAGGGTCCAATTTGTTTCGCTGGCATACAGGAGATTGGCGTAGAGTTAGACGCCAGAGATTGCTTCCGATGGTGGGAGAGACCAACAGATCTCATTGGACAGCTATCGTCCGCCTCAAGCTGGGCAGCCCCCAGCCAATAAGGTGCCGTCCCGCTACAGCTCGCCTGCCTTGCTGGGTGCCCAGGGCTTAAGATACGTGAGTACCAGACAAGCGCTGCAACTAGAGCACCAAGAAAAAACAAAAGAAAAACAAGGAAATCAACAATCCTCAAGCTAGGTACCTGGAACGTCCGGACTATGCTGACATGGCTTTCAGATGATCTCCTGGCAATCAGTGATGTTCGAAAGCAGTCATCAACGACGAACTCGCAAGACTCCATGTCGATATCGCCTCACTATAAGAGACACGGCTACCAGATTCTGGGTCCCTCAGAGCAAAGAACTACACGTTCTTCTGGCAAGGAAAGAGCTCAGACGAAGTTAGGGAGTATGGTGCTGGTTTTGCTGTCAGAAACTCTCTGCTGGCTATGATAGAACCCTGCCAACAAGGAAACGAAAGACTGCTATCTCTTCGCCTCCACACCACAACCGGGCTAGTTAATCTAATCAGTGTTTACGCTCCCACACTCAGTGCCACCATAGATACCAAGGATATATATATATATATATATATATATATATATATATATATATATATATATATATATATATATATATATATATATATATATATATATATATATATATATATATATATATATATATATATGTGCATCAAACAGAACGAAAAGTGCTTTGGAATTTGGCCAAAAGAAGTGAGTCAAGATCTTGTGATACGTTTTATTTATCTCTATATGTCCAGCCATTGGAGTTTCATGGGCCAAACAAAGTATTTCCTGTCTGTAAGCTTGATATTTTTAACAACATATTAGCCTGATATTAATATTATCAAGTTAATAATACATTAAATTAAATAAAATGCAAATGAAAAGATTTATACAAAATTCTTTTTTAACACACGTACTTTAACTACAGAGTCGAAACAATATGTATATATATATATATATATATATATATATATATATATATATATAGAGAGAGAGAGAGAGAGAGAGAGAGAGAGAGAGAGAGAGAGAGAGAGAGAGAGAGAGAAGTGATGTTTTACTTCGTACTCTACTAGATACAAAACCAGGTCCGCGGGTAAACGGCACCCATTGCCTTACCTGCACACACGAGTCCATATTCCCTCACAACTATGCACACATCACCAAAAATGATGCTACAATCTGGGATATATGCACTCGTGTGTAACAGACGACCCAGTAATTAGTTCTTATTTATCTACACAGTCATTCCGGACTCCTATGAAAGAAATCAAGGTCTATAGAATTCATTATAGAGAATTATAAACATATATCACACAGAAGGGAAATTGCTAGGTCGTCATTCCAGTGTGTCAGAAACTTATCTAACCTGTATAATAGTATTATTTGTATTAAAATATTAATATATTTTGATAATAGTAGACTGAATTAATATTGTAATACATGTACAAATAATTCTTCTATAGAATCTAGGGAAAGCACTTTTCGTTCTGTTTGATGCATATATATATATATATATATATATATATATATATATATATATATATATATATATATATATATATATATATATATATATATCAAAAAGAGATTAAGGGTTTTTGTTCATTTCCATCACGATACTTAACTGTTTAATAGCTGCGAGCATTGTCCTCAATACTGAAGCGCATTTCTATACATGTGTCCTATAATTAAAGCTGTCATAATTTAAATGGAAAGGACAACTGCACCCAGCGTATATTGAATTAAATTTTATTAATTCGATCTTTCTCCATATTTTAACAATATTAATTCATAGAAACTGGAGCAAAAACTAAGCAAACAAGGAAGAATCATATGCAGTTGTAACAATCAGCTTGCTAAAATATGTTATGAGAATTATATACACAATAGTAATTAATAGCTTCCATAGCTTGATTTGTAAGGAGACGATTTATTAAACAAACATATCTGGTTTGAATACCCTGTCTTCCACTAAACTGTTTCTTTTTATTTACAATTTATTTTTCTTCTTTCTAATTTAGTTAAATATACATAACATCAGGAAATGTCCATTTGCAGATCTGAAACAAAGTTTTATTAACTGTTCAGTTTCGAGAACCCAAAGAAAATAATACACAATATTGCAAGCAAAATAGTATGAATTCTATTATATGAGCTTCCGTAATTTGCAATCATTTAATTTTTATATTCCTAATATTTTATGGGTATGGTGTTGATATAAATGGAAACTAGAGGAGAGTGGCCAAATATCTTTGCATCAGACTATGATTGTAGTGGAACCACTGTTGTAAGAGTTTATTATTCCATAATTACAGGATGCCTCAAAGGGTGCAGAAGACTATTTATAATTTATTTTTGTCTGAAGATTGAAACAAAAAAGGGTATGTCATAAAGCCATGAACATATAATGATAAAATTACATAAATACATAAAGAACACTTGTTATTTCAAGTGAAGGTAAACAAAACACAGATTCGTCGAAGAAGCGAACTTACAGGCCCCTGTTAACGCATCCTTTACAATCACGTCATTCAATAATATCAAATGATCATTTAAATGATTCAATAATTTTAAACATCATTAAATAACATTAATGAATATTTTACTGAGGAACAGCTTTTTATTTTATGACTAAACATCTTTATGTTCAGGGCCTAGCGAGAACATATAGCGCCCACGGCAAGAACCACGGTAAAAAAAAAACTAAAATTGCGCCCCTATCAAAGTTTTGAAAATATGTTATAAAAAAAAACTTTGTTCTGGCTCGGTTGGTAGCATTTTAACTATTTCTGTCAAGACAGTGTCATAGGCTTTAATGAGAACATTGCATGGAAATGACAGAATCATTTAGATTAGTTAATTACAGCGCGACTGAACGAAGAGAGCGATATTTATTACTATTTTCATTGTCAAATGAGGCTACATCATAGTTATTCATGCTGTGAATTGGAAACCTCTATGAAAATTAGTTCCAGCTTCATTTGAGATTATGGCAACATTAAATGAGAGAACAACATCATCGTGTTTCTACACTGGGTATTTGAATGTTAAATTCAGGCTCATTCTTGGGCAGATATATTGATAGATATATAGCAAAAATATATACTGATTGTGATAGGTTTTGTTTGTTTTCAGCAAAAAGATGGGGACAGAAGTAAAATAAGTAAAATGGGAGGTGTAATTCATTACTAATGCACATACATCTTCAAAGAGAAATTGAAAATATAGTTTTATCAGGGAAATATTTTATACAACATATAAGAGAAGAGTTTATTTTTTACAAGGACAGCATGAAATAATTTCCAACTTGTTTCAGGCAAAAAACGTTAAAAGATTTAACAGAAAATTTTAGGACTCAATTGTGTACGTATTGTACACAAAACAAAACCAGAAAATGACTAATAGTTTACAAACGTAAAAATGGATATTTGTAATTACAATTTAATGATTTAATTATCCCTGTGAATTTTGCTGGATTAGTGCTTCTATTATTATCAATAATTTTAACCAATATACAACACATTAATATTGATATGTAACTGATGTAACACATGAGAGGTACTCTGATAAATTCTCCATGGGAAAAGATCTACGTTTATTACGTGAGACAATATATACTTAGAAAATTGTTAAGTCCAAATTTCAGGACTATAACTAGTGTCCATAACCCAAGTATTCACATTGTCTGTGCCACTTTAACATAATTTGTGTAATAATACAAGATCCATATATTTGTAAAATATCGAGTACGATTTTTTTTTTATAAA
This sequence comes from Potamilus streckersoni, assembly GCA_016746295.1. Lineage (NCBI taxonomy): Eukaryota > Metazoa > Mollusca > Bivalvia > Unionida > Unionidae > Potamilus > Potamilus streckersoni. Next base: position 36,732 of record JAEAOA010001531.1, read on the forward strand.
TGACAACTTATATAATATAATAATGAGATAAAGGAGAAAAATAATGTACATGAACATAGCAGTTGAACAACAAAACGGTACACATGAAAAAGGTAATAAATGACATTAAAGAATGAAGAGATAAAAAAAAGTTGATTTAGACTTGAATTTGAAAGACAAATACGGCGTTAAATATTATTATTTGGCCTCAGAGTTTGTTTTGAACATTATAAAATTTAATGAAAATAGTAGAGACGTTGATACGATGATCATAATAGACTAACATTTCAAATCAAAAGGTATTATATCATTTAGCCACACAAATTATCAAAGAGCTAATAATGTTTCCTGAATAAAATATTTACTAGGAAAAAGTTTATGGTATTTATTCAGTGACAAAAAAAATATAAATTAAAATCAATAGAGAATTACTTATAAATGTTGTAAACCGGCAAATTTTTTTTTACAATAAAAAACGGGTCTGATTGTGGCAAACAGCAGAGTTTGAAAGAAACTATTGATTTTGCTATGTGTTTTTCTAGAATAGTTACTGGTGTAAGTATTCCACTAAGCTTTATCGATCAGTGATTGCAACTGTCTGAAAGGCTCGGAAAGAAAACTTTATTTGTCGCAAAGTCTTAAAATATGAAATAATAATTACATCTGTTAGGACTCTGGTTTTAAACAAACTAACAAAAGAGCAAAATCCGGCAAGTGTTGTAAAATTTATCAAATAATATGTTCCCCTAAAATACAATGTGAAACTTAAGAACTAACATTTAGTATTATGAATTAAATCCCAGACAGACCTAAAAGTTATATGACGAGTGTATAAAGTTTTAATTAAATTATAGGGGTAGTCCAAATAAATGTCAATACTGAATGTGTTTATGTGCCTGTAGTCTTCAATATCCTAGAGTGCCAATGGCCTAGAATGTGGCGATTCGTCAACAGTATTTGATGTATCACAATAAGATAATCCAAAATGTTTAGCTGAATTCACTTTAATTCCAAATTATTGGTTTAATCCAATATTTTCTTTTGAGTACTTTGAAATTCCAGTGAATATTTTAAATAAATAATCTACCAAAATTAAGAACTGACAAATACTATAAGACTATTTTTGCTTAAGATATTAAAACAAGAATGAGTAATTGTTTAACTAAACAACATGGATATAAAAAGCAAAGACATAATAAAAGAACCAGGATTTAGCTCAATCTCTAAAACTTTCAAATTGTCAAAACGTTAAGGAGTTTCCATGTGAATAACTACTATCCTACATTCAGTTATAAGTAAACATGCTTCCTTCATTTAATAGTGATCTGACTATCTAATATATAATTATAGAGAAATATTAGTTATGTATTATTTTCGTTACTCAATAAATGTCAATGGTCAGGCAACTCAGGTCAGGATATATAAAATTATAGATATACAAAGCATATAATCATGGGGAAAGGCAAACAAACAAAGCAAATTAAATATAAATAACACATCATCCATCGATAAATCAATCAGTGTCAATAAATTAATAAAATAAATACTATTAAAACTAGAAATAACATGATGTGTTGAGTTAATTTTTAACGTCTTTAAAGAGTGCAACGATATGATAAAGTCAGGAATAAAAGATGTGTTAGATCGATTGTGCAGTTCAAACCAATTTAGCTATATTAAATATAAACATAATTGAATAATAATATTGATAACAGAAATCGACGCTATCAATTTAATCAAGTTAACTTAATTTGCTGTTTGGTACTGCATCATTTCGGATGAACTCTCAATCTCTTTTATTAGGTCTGCGACAAGAATGTTTTATTTTTTATATGTATTAGGACCTCGAAAGCTGAAGATAAACGTTAAGGGTTACACACAGTATATAACAAACTACTGTGATAAATTTATATGATTCAATGAGCAGATACAAACATCTACGGAATTAGTAGTTTTTTTGCATTTCGAAATTCAAAAATCTGTACAGTTTTCTAGACTCAATAACACAAGATAACAATCCATTTTGATAATGCTTGTAACAATTACACACAATTACAGCGGAATACAATTAGAAGACTGAGCATATTCAGCAGAGATAACGATTGAAATTGAATAGTGTGCTTAAAATTTGTGGTTTCAAATTCAAGTAAAAAAGACATATAGGGAATTTTGGAACAATATAACTTCTCACTGAAATTCTAAGTATGGGTGTACAGTGCAAATGAAAATAGAATTTTAAGTGAATCAATATATTATACTCTGCCTGGTTATTTGATTGATTTTCCGTTATTAATTTCATAAACTTCAGATGCCACAAAATATTCACTTTTATTTTGATAATTATCATGATGTTCATTCCCTACTATGAAAATGTTTTATTAGCTCACGATGTTATGCTATGCTAATAGGTGGTATAACAAAACAAGGTTATTAGAACACCACAGAGCATCCTGTTTTCAAGGCCGAAAAAATTGTCTCTAACTCTAATGAACGAAAACATATGTATATCAATTTATGCACGAATCATTTTATCAAATAATATATTAATATCAAGTTCATCAGGTGGGAAATTAAGCAGTGGTCAGATCCCACCAAAAAGATGCGAAAAATCTAATTTAAGTGACAAAATTCAGTTAGATCTCGGCAATAGTATCGACATTACCAAATAAACTGGTACAGCAAATAAAAGATTTTTATTGAAATGATTTTATAACCATGTACTCCACTTATTTAGTGGGATTAACTTCTAAAAAGGAAGTTAATTTAAGCAATCTGTCGAAATTACCGAGGTGGAAAAACTGGCTGAGGAAAACAGAGCAAGATTTGAAAAGCTCAAGACTTGTTTAAACACAGATACAACACATTTTATACTCCGTACAACCCGACAATCAGTAAGAGTTGAAGTATCTAATCTTAGGAAATAATTACAATCATATGAGCATAGGGTTAAAAGTTTTACTGATTACTTAGAAAGTGACTTACACAAAAGTGAAACGTCTCTAGAGAGTATCTTTTTACTCAGTTTCAACTTAAACAGGTATAAGACATACTTACATAAGAAAATTCCAATCAATATATGAAATATATTATGAATTATGGCAGTAATGTACCTACCCACAATACAAACGTAAACTTTAATATGTTGTCAACATTGCAAAACAAATGAAGTCGTACAGTAAATCCAAAATTCAGACGACTTTTAAGGTCATTGGCCGCACATGTTGTACAAAAGAGTGTGAACCGATTCCTTATCATAAAAGTCACATTCTGCATAAGCACATACCATATATAATTTGTATAATTGGTTTCACAAATCCGTTTTAATGAAACAAAAGATCGGAAATTTTCATATAAATTTTATTCTATTAAAGCCAGGTATTCATCCGTCTAAATTCCTATACGAAATAGATATGTGTTATATACTTACAACTGTGTTTTTAGAGCAAATATTGTGCGTTAAAATGGATGCAACCAAAAGAGTGATGATGGAACGGAAAGGCTCTTTGTTGTTCCGAAAGACAATGTTTACTGTAGCAAGTGCATTGAAGTAGTCGCGTCAAATCTGGCCAGTTTTGAATATTGTTGTCCAGTTTGTGCCGCTTATTTATAAGGCATTTTGAGGACAGTTTATTTTTAAACCTCCAAGCGTATCGACATCCATTAATGGTATAAATGAAATGAATTTATTAAAATCAGCATTTCCCATGTTATTCATGGAGACTGTAATATAAGAAAAATATCTTCAGTCACCCGAGAAGTATGGACTTCCTAAATCTCGTAGAAAGCTCTACAGTGTATAAGAAGTAATACAGAAGGACAGAAATAGAGGAACTCAAATGGGTAACGATTTAACACTAAATTTTTGGAAGAGTTGAATAATGTCCAGCTTTTGCTCGCAAAATCTGGACATTGTTTAACGAGTTTCATAAATTTAATATTGAATCATTACCCATTTGAGATTTTTTATCACATTTTTATTTCAGGAGAAATTATATAGAAAGAAAATTGGATATTTTAGTTCATTCTGATAGACGCCGTACCTTTCATTTGTTATGCGTAAAAAGTCCCAAACAAAGTTGAAATAGTAAAAGTATAATATAAATTTTTGATAAATATAAATCAAAGAATAAGCGTCCATCAAAATAAACAAAGCATTTTACAAAAGACGAAACATTTGTCAACACAAAATGCCTTATGCATGTGATGTCACATTGTTTGATACGGTGCACAGGATCAGTTTAGGATGGTTAACACAACACAGTGACAGTGTTTATGTTGAAATTCCACATCACAACAAAACATTATATTGTTGCGATATTGTTTGTAAAAAAAAATTCCTGTAAGAAGTAATAATATTTACTGTAATGTATTTGTGACCTGATATTTTCAAGATTTGATTTTGAACATTAAATTGTTCAGAAGACATAAACAGCTTTATTGAGTCTTGCATCACATATTTACCGCGTAAATATGCTATGCTTGAATAAAGTTCTGTCAGTTGGGGAAACGGTTTATTTCGACATTCTTCTGTAACCAAAGTGGAGTTTCTTTAATTCAGTAAGTTTACATTTAAACCAAGTTAGTATATAGGGTAGATTCCATGCTAAGATATACCACCCATCCATCCCCACCCGACCCTCGTTAACATCTAAGCAATACCGGAAGTTTTACCTGTTGTTATTATTCTTGTCTTGGGTTTTACCATTTTTATGTTGTGATATGTTATACATGACATAACAAATCACGGTGGGGGTAAACTGGCAATATTGAAACAGATGGTGACCATTTTTTTTCACAATTTCCTTTCGAGACTCGAATCAAAACATGGCAGCCAAAAATGTTTCATAAAACCAAAATATTCCAGAAGGCGGAATTAAAAATGTTTTCTCACGACCGCAGCCAATCAGTAATTTCATGGGATTATTTGGACAAATCAGAATCACATAAAGTGATATGTTTACATGTATATCAAAAATATGAAACTGCACACACTGTAAGCCAAGTGAACTGACTATGCGATAAAGTTAACTACACAGAAAATAGATCATTATACACTAATGTTAGTGCTAATATAAGGTATTATTGTGCAAAAGAAAATTGTATTGCTATCTGAACATGTAGCGAGTAATCTATGATGAAATTATTTATTTAACATTATTATAACCAATATGAAATCAAAACTAGTTTCAGAAAAAACCAAGACATTACTCTGGTATATGTATATCCTTGACACAGATAGACAATCATCCAGGAGAAATAGAGGATACTGGACAGATGAATATAACAATCTACAAATATTTACAAACCTACGAACAATAATTAGAAACCTAGAATAGTTTGAAATAATCTCAGGGAGAAGCATTAGTAGAACGGACAAAATGGCGACAACAAAGAACTTACTGAACTTGAGACATTTTTCATAACAAATAGGATAGACAGAAAATGGGGACTACCTGGAGCGTGCATACAAAGAAGGCACACGTGAAACTGATTTGTCAGAAATGCCCACATAAAAAGCCAATCATGTCATACATATATACAGCAGTACAACTTCTGAAAAAGGACTTTTTCAATCAAGTAGATTCGCTGAATACAAAAGGATTCAAAGAATATATCCTACGGTCTAAGGGAAAAATGATAATATGAGGAGAGAAAGTATTGGCAAAAGATCCAATACCAATGCTAAGGAAAATCAAAAAGAAGACAACAGAAGTACGCCTATCAGATATACCATTGGAAATCCACCTAGTTGCAACGGTTAAAATGTCTGAATAAAAGCTTAAAATAAAGGTGATGAATGCAAAATTGAACACAATACCTCTCACTCCCATGAAGAACAGGATAAGAATTTTCGAAATAAAACAGAAAGATGTAGTTGCTATTAAACCAGCGTTTATTCTTATATTGAATTTTCACCAAGTCATGATATAAGTGTTGCATGTACCACATGCAATTAACAGATGTAGAAACAAACAAGTGTCACACACCACACAACTGCTCAATGAACAAAAAAAAAGAAAGAAGAAAGAAAAAATAAAATTTTAAAACCAAAATCAAAATTATCTGAGGAAACAAAATCAACAAATACAGGACAAAAAGTATTAGTTAGGGATGGAAAGACAAGAACAAACTATAAAAAAACAAAAAAATAAGGGTAGAAGAAAAAATTAAATAACAAGGCAGAATTAACTTAAGCACCAAGTCTAACAATAAGACTAATAACGTTAAAAGAAACAACAATACCAGAGTCAACTCCAGAATCCATAACAGCAACAAAAACAAAACGAGGAGAATTATTTCAAACACCCAAAATAACAAGGACAGAACTGCAAACGAGAGTTGAACAATGACAACAGAGACAGTGCCGCAAATGATAGAAGAACTAAGGCCAACACCAAGAAAAACAAAACTAAAGAATACAGTATCGCAACCGCTAGAAGAAAACAATCAAGCAGCAAGCACAGCATTGCAAATGAATTTAACTGAAACACCAGGAACAACAGCAGCAAGGACAACGCCAAAATGAGAGAAAGAAGAACAACAGACACCATAACACTGGTTAAAAGAGAAGAAGCATGGAAAAGGGAAAGAATAAAAAAGATAGGAAAGACAAGAGGATGAGATGATCCAAAAATATCTACTAGACAATGCCAAATACTTAGAATTAAACGAATATGCGCAAAGACATAACGCTATGTAAAATGCACATAAATTATATTATAACAATTTCAATTTCATCAACACATACAGCACACAAAAACTATAAAACTTAGCCTACGCAAAAATACAAAGAGAGCGGGGAAGACTCCCGTACTAATCTATAAAGATCAAATAAGGGACTGACTCCCTCTAAAAAAGAATTTCAGAAGACAATTTTTAAAGTATAAGAATGAAAGATAACATATTTAAAGGAATAAAAACTGCAGGAGAAAAGTATCGCGTATCATATTTTATCATCACTGGCTGATATTAAATGCAAATGGGTGACGAATACCATTTATCACTGGAATTCACTAAATTGGGCTCAATATCATTTTTTAGACTGTTGATGAGTTGATGTAATAGCATGTTGTCAAAGGCTGAATAAAGACAGATCGTAGTGGAGCAGCTGCATCATCAGGAACACAAAAGACATCTCTGAATTATCAAATCAGCATTGATTTCTAGTATTCACCATCAAGTCATGTGCTCTCAAACGACAAAGGTAAATAAACAAAATACAGTCTACGGGAAATGGCTTACCAATCAACAGTCCCAAATATGTTTACTTCTTCTGATGATTATCTTCATCCTTGTATCTGTATTGCATCGGCTCGAACATAGAATGCTAACAGTAAATTTGTCTTCAACGTGTATATACTTTCTCATCAGGGGAATAATATACGTCACTTCCTGTTGGCGTCTTGTAAAAGGTGAGAATTCTCAGCTAGTGGGATGCTGCAGATTTGTGTACCGCTTATTTCAAGTAAAGAAGTTGTTATTTCATTTTCACGCTTGATGTTGTTTTCATAATTATGTGTGAATATTAACATTTTTATTTTAAAATGTATGTACACCTAATGCAAAATAAGCTAGTTTTAGAGTATGGCTTAGGACCTAAATTTAAATATGTTACTGAGAGCACAATCAGATCAAGAAGAACATAGTAATATGTGCCATTTTATATTTGAATTACAGATCAAAACTTTGGATATCACTAATATTTAAACCAAAATGGATGATGATACCAAACGAATCAAAATCGATAGAGAAAGAGTATTGATCTGGCATTGGTCAAATACATCAATGTGTTGTAATGTATTATTCATGAAATTGATGAGGTAATATTTAACTGATTAAAGCAAACGTGTTTTCAAAACTGAAATCAATATAGAAATAATGAAAAACATGTTCACGATTAGTAAGACAATTGACAGTGTTAACACTGAAGTAAAAACAAACAATCATTCGATGCCATATTAAACAGCTCAAGAAAGTCATAAAAGAGCATTGCAATTTGAGTACAAATAGATAATCTAAATAAACAATCCAAACACAATGAGTTCGATAAGTATTATTGTTTTGTTGCTTTAATGATTTTGTAAAAGACAGCAATGATATGATTTAGGATTGGAAGTGTAATATTCCTGAAGTCTACATTACATTAGCTCTTCACCGATTATTGTGTTTAGTGATCATAACCCTTTTACTTTCATTGGCAAGATGAAAAATAATTATCAGAGATAACTAAGGTGGAGTTAGATGTTACATGAATACAATATTGACTTCAGGCACGTCAAGCAAAAATACAATTTAATAGCAGATGCACATTCATATGCATATAAATTTCATGTATACTTTGTGTCATTCATAAGATTTCATCTACAGTAATTTTTACCACGTATATGTTTGATTAATATTGAAAAGAAAACATTATTGCATAATCTTTTTTTCTTTATCAGGTGATGTGTTATATATATATATATATATATATATATATATATATATATATATATATATATATATATATATATATATACATATATATATATATATATATATATATATATATATATATATATATATATATATATATATATATATATATATATATATATATATATATATATATATATATAATATACATAATATACATATAATATACATATATACATAATTTGTTCGATTATTTTCTTTGTATGCTATTGTAATGTACCATTTTATATTGGGCTTGACCTTATCCAAAACTGAGTTCATTTCTGCTGGGCCAGATGGACATTTTTTATTTTATTATGTGTAAACAACTAATACATAGCTAAATTAGTCTCTGTGTGGATGGGCTTAATATCAGCATCATTATTAAGAAAAGAAGTAAATATGTTTATTTGGGTCGAGCTTTGGAATTTTCTGAGTGCAATCTAGGTTATAATTTTTATTTTGTAAAGATTAGAATCATTCTAGAAGGTTATTTTCCATTAGGTAATAGTGTGCTTTAGAAAATGTCAATTTCATCTGTGATAAAGTAGAGAATTATATAATCATTTAGCTGAAAAGATTATTTCTTTAAGTCTTAGCACATTCAAGTTGTATTGTACAATGTGACCAGTAATTTTGGGTGAAATCTGTTTTTCTTCAAAGTATTTGTGATTCGTGATTACTTTGTCTGGAAATACAAAAGTGATCTAAAACTTCATACAAACTTGAATTTATAATGAATTAAAATCTGGAATTATATTGCTGTGATTCAACAAAAGCCTGTTGACACATCAACATTTTATAACGCTACTGCAGATACATCATCGCCGTTAATTGTTGGATTTATTCTGGACTTGTACTGAATCTTATTTAAGACTTAAAATTATTAGGAATTGTGCCTATAATTCATGGATTATTTTGAGATTTAATTCGCAATACGGCAAGTTTCTTCTCATTTTTACTTTTGATTCTATGGAAATAAATTATTTGTTAAATGTTACAAATGTTGTTGTCCTTCACTCTTTTCTGTTACTTATTTTAAGAGCAGAGACTCGTAACAGATCACCCCTAAGTATTTAGCATAGACTAAACTGCATAAAAAAAGGAAAATCCAATTACATTTAATATTGTATTTCCATTCAAGATGCCGTTTTGTTTGACCCTTTCAGATAAATAAATATACGAATTTCTTGCATATTGACTGATATCTGCCCGCTTCCAATGTTACATATTCAATCCCATTGGAGCATCCAGCCTGTCCTTTCTTAGTTACATTTAATATCTGGTGATTATGTTCAGTTGTCTTTTCCTATTGTAAAATTAGCTGTATCCTTCATTACCTCTATCCTGCGTTGCTCTCGTCACAGCATAGATGTGATGCCCAATTTAGAATGCAAATATTTGGGCAAATCTGACAATTGTTTTTCCTTTTAAAATCCATCATTTATACCACTGAGCAATTGGAGTTAGTTACTATTAGTATGACCATGTGCTCTCATGTACATAGCGCAAGGAGGATGAGTGAGAAGTGTGCATAGTATATAAGTAAATGAGGATATCTTGTATTTAAATTAATTAGCCAGTCATTGGTTAATACAATCAGGTCATAATTTGGGAGCCTAAAAATCTTTCTATCCAGTTTTGATGTGCGCTTCTCTTATTGAGTGCTATTTCTGAGCTTCATCTCGTTTATGATCTTAAAGTACCACACCTTTAGCATTTTATGTTATCCTTTTAAAGTGGTAATTATAATTATTTTAAAACAAAACACACGTTAGTAGGGTATTATTTCAGAGGTATGATATCGAAGGATTCTTGCACAATTCCTGGGTCAACTGTCTGAAATACAGTAGTGAGGAAAAGTGGACCAGCCATGATGGTGTTTTGTATTGTTTTAATTAGTGCGTATGTGGTTGGTGTGAGAGCTGTAATTTTAATTAATCAATCTATTTTACTTCCTGTTGTTGTGAGTGCGCTACTCCCCATACCACTCCCCAAACTGACTCTTTAAATTTTCCTAGTGTCTCAGTTTTCTCACTATCATCAATTCATACTATAAAGTGAATACAACGGAAAGGCGTTTATAGAGCTACAAAATTATGTGCCATGTTCATAAAATCAACTATATAAGAAAGCTACCGGTTCTGTCATTTACTCCAAACGTTGGTGAGAAAAGAGAAAGATTGCATGTGCACGGAAATTTTTCTTCGACTTCAAGCATGCACTTACCTGCCCATATTTCTGTGCCAAACCAAGTAAAATTATCTGAATTGTTGTCATAGTACCCTCTCTTATAGTAAGTACCATCTGAAAGAGAGGAAATGGTTACTTGTAATTATTATTATTATTATTATTATTATTATTATTATTATTATTATTATTATTATTATTATTATTATTATTATTATCAATTGTGCAATATATGGTCAATTAAATAAACAAAATATATATATTTCCTATTCACTTCATTTTAGCTTTTCCTGAGCAGAGCATAATAAAATATATTAGAATCTCCTGTGAATCGTTTAGCAGGTTTGGCAAACTGGGTCTTCGTAAAGCTTGATTCTGACAGACAGATATAAGAACTAAACGCTTCGGCTTTATTTAGGAGTAGCGTACAGTATAGATTAAAATCGTTCTATTTTAATTCATCAAAATATTATCAATTTGGCGCAATAACTCTTTATTAAAATGCCCACCTTGGAACTTGTCTTTTGTTAACATAACTGATATGTCAGTTCTGTTTCTGTTCAACCACTGACAAATGTTTTATTGCAAAATCAGAGCATCACAATCACAATGTGATGTACAGTTTTAGTTTAAGTAGTCTAGTTCGTATTGATTCACTCAGGAGCTAAATTATACAGTCATAATAAAGAAGTAAATATGTTAATCTATCTATAGTATTTCTTTCATTTACGCTTCGTCGTAGATTCACCTGTCATTCAAAGCCAAGTTTATTTTTCTTGTCTTCTGTGCTTCTTCCTCTGCTGAAAAGTTTAATAAGCTCAAAACACTATGAAACTATTTACTGTTTTTTAAAACTTTAAGATAAGTGCTATTGTAGTGTCTCATATTGTTCTACGCACTAATCTGTTAAGGCACCTTTACGTTTATTTACGATTATCAACCTGATCTAGAATCAAATATACATCATTTCAGGTAGTTACTATTTAGTTTTGGAATACACTGTTTATTCAGGTTCTATGAGATAACAGTATGTATCGTTCATATCCTACATACTTGCAATTAAAAATACAAGTTGATGAGAGAACCTATAGAAATGATTCATCATGTTCTTTTCAGATGACAAATTATGATATAGAAGCACAAACAACATATCAAAAACAGAAATATCTGCAATTACATAATAAACCGACTCCACTGGTCTTAATTTACGCACATAATCCATTTTGCTTAAGATAAGGTTATTATATACACAAATATGTTTATCCAATCCCTATCCTCCCATTTATATTGGCAGGATAACGCTGACATATAACCACCATGTGTAATTTCTGTATTTTTGTCCTATTATATGAGATGTGAATCTTTCCTTCTTGCAAGATACAAGCCAATCATGAAATATTTTTTACAAAGTTAAATGGTCTCACAAGTTCCAGAATGGTTGTATACTCCTGTTTGCTAAAACTGAGCATGGCTCCTTTTCAAACATTTACAAGTTTTCTTATACCTCCTGTCCTATACAAAGATAAATGAATGTTAAGAAAAACATGTAAAAGACATATAAAATGCGTCCTGGTATACAACATTTTGTGCATTAGCTGTCTCGATTAGAAGCCTACATTGTAAGAAGCGCTGTGGACCTACTGATCATTTGCTCCACTTGAGTCCACATGATTCTGTCTCCCTGCGATGAGAAAGCTACATTTCCCTGAAACAAAAAAAATACAGATTCTAGACCAATACTAGTTGCGACTAAAGAATTGGACAGAATGGGATGCTGGGTTGTGGTCGATATGGTGAGTCATCGCTGCATGCGATAAATGATGTAAACTGAAAAGAATTCATTGTCCATATGGTGTAGAAAAATCTGCTAGTGAGTTTAAAATTTTCTAAAACTTGAAGATGAGCAACATTATTGCCACACCTTTGCACACAATATAAAACAGCACTGCCAATATTGTATACATTTCATATACCTGCCTGCGATAGTCGAATATTCAAAAGCAAATTTCGATTCCAATCATATTTTATATGTTGTAATCTTACAAAACTTTGTATATGCGATTGTATCAAACAACCACGTTATTTCAATGAATATGTGACGGAATTCTAAAAGGCAGTTACAGGACCTTTGTTGATGATACGCGTGAGGTGGATGGAGTTGTTATGTTACTGATGATGAGGATATATTATTTTCGTCAATATGAAAGATGGTAGAAATGTATACACTGTCTAGGTTCTATGCACTTCGTTTTTTTTTAAGGTTAATGTAAGTCACCTCAGCAGAATAGGTAGTTGATCATTCACTCTCTAAGACCCCCTAACCACAAAACGTTATACGTTAATATTTTTGTCAGCATCCTTTTTTAGCTTAAGAAAATGACTTTAATTTTTCGTAGAAAATATTTGTCCAGGGTAGGGGAGTCTCTGAGATAGGAACAACTCAACTACCTATACTACTTACAGTCCTGATACTTTATTAGCCAAAAACTAATATTGTTACTTTTGTAGTTTAGACAAAATTTAATATTAAACAAGTGAAATATTATATATTCCTTATTGTAAAACATCAATCTGACATGTTGGATTTGATCTAACAAACAGATTTTGAAAGAGATTTAATTCAATCAAATCAGCGTAAAGTTTTACTGGTATTAAACCTAAAATAATAAGCGATTATATCAATAACGTTGGTTATGATATATCACCAAAATATGGATCAGTATTGTTACTTGCGACTGAAAACGATGAGCGTTTAGCACATGATTTAATGAAATGTATTGATAATGTGGTTGATATTTTATTTGATAACCATATTTCTAAAGCTGCACAAATTTATACATCTACTGTTGTAATCAATATTTTATTATAATCTATTTTATACCTGCTAACTCTCATTGGCAGAATATCTGTTAATATACTGTCAATAATAAAGAACTCGCGAATTAAATCGTCCATATCATATTTTATACGACGCAAATAAGCTCGTATCTGATCAATTAATGTTTATAGGTGATACTTGCTGCTTTACAAGCATATTTTTAGTCGCAATTCGAGGATCCGATATTTTACACACTGTTGCAAGAGAAACATCAACACCGGAGATTATTAACAAAAACGGATTAAATGACGCTCCACTTGAAATTATATCAGAGGTAGTCATTAACAATTGTAAAAATGATATCACTTGGAGTATTGTGTTTAATATTTGTAATATTATTTCTAACATCAAAGATTTTTTAATGATAATATATGTAATATTGCATTAAAGCGTCTACATCTAGTTTTGGAATTTGTTAAACGAAAACATGTATCGCAGACAAACTTAAAAGTTGTTGATAAAGTTAGAATTTCTTTGACGCAAAAACATTTGAGAAAGGATACAGTCATGATTAGAGAAAAGAAGTATTTGCTGTTGATAATGTACATTTAACAATACAAGGTACATACTAGCTGAAGGATTTAATAGGTTAGAGTATAACTGGCAGTTTTTACGAGCAAGAACTTCAAAAAGCAGAACACAGAACAAGAGATATCTGTTATTGAAAAAATTATCAAAAAGAGTGGCAATAAAGTTTAGTCAAATGGCGTGGGTCTAATTAGGTACCAATTCGGTCAATCGAATAATGATATGAACGTCTTCGTATTTTATTAGTACTGACTTACATTTTACAGGCTTACATAAAGAAATTAAATGTAATTTTCTTATATAATCAACTGGCATTAAATTAGATATTTTAACAAAACTAAATCGTATTTCATGTTTCTTTGTTGTCCATTAACTTTTGCGTTAAGATCAAAATTAAATTTAAATGTTTTTAGCAATACGGTACTTAACATCATATCGACCAGTTGTTGGTCTGCTTAAAGATTTTTACTATCAAATAAATCGTCGTCGTCATAGTTTTACAAAGTATCATTTTCAGTATAACCAACAAATCTATCAGCAGTAGTATTGTCTAATGCAACATTTGAAACTGAAACAAAAACTCTCGAATATAGCTAAGTCTGTCTCTCAATTAAGTCTTTATTATGATAATCTTTATCTAATTAAAACAAACATGTTCGGAGAAATAGAATATCATCCGCGAGTTAATATATTAAATCACAAAGAACTAGCTGAGGCAATTCGAAATTGTTTATTGGAACATAGTTTTTATTTCTTTGATGTTATGATAACATTGGGTGATTCTGACAAATTTTTATTAACAGCAGCAGAAAAAAATCAAACTTGATACAAATAAAATGATTATATTACGATTTAATCGCGGCAATGTCATGGAATTTAGCAATAATAGTCTTTCTCTAAATGATCTGGAAAATATTTTTAATTATAGTATCTGAAATTAAATCTGTCAAATGTCCGCATTGACGTTGTTGATTATGTTACATTAACAGCTACATATTTTACTGCCTGTGAATTGTTTTTAAATCTCTGATACAACAATCAATTGAATATATATATATATATATATATATATATATATATATATATATATATATATATATATATATATATATATATATATATATATATATATATATATATATATATTGCTAAAATTACGAGATATTGCAAAAAAGCATTATCAAATCAGAAATAATTTGCTTCAGTATTTTTCGGTTATGATAATAGTTACAAACTTGGCGATTCAAATATTTTAGCAAATTTTAGTTACAGAAATTTATTTTATCTTTTGAAACCAGTTATAGCTCAAGAACGTGCTCCTCATCAAAGTATCAAATTTATAGTCCAATATCATACGATCTTATCAAAGTCACATGCAGTTGCTGATCTATTTGATGTAATTTTTGAAACAAAAAGTTTTGACAGCAAAATTTCGGAACCATATTTAATAGGTAAATCGCAAAAAATATTATTGTTAACTGGAACAAATACTGCCATGGTCTCCGATGAAATACGTCAAAAAATACACAAGCAGAACAATTTGCTTCATCAGCATCAGTTTGTAAGTTTGAAATGATAAAGACGTTTTATTGCACACAGCAAAATATAACGTAGTTAACAGGTAGTTTGAACGTCAATTTTGCTCAACAAATTGAAAACAAAAAATGCTGTATAAATATCATAAACGAGGATGGGAAATGTTTTCAATGGTCTCTTCTTTATGCGATATTTCCAAATGAACAAAATGCTGATAGCATGAACAAATATTATGCACATAAAGACGAACTAAATGTTTTAGGAATAAATTTTTCAGTAGCAGAAAATCATATACAAAGGATTGGAAAACAACTATGTATTTCAGTAAATGTTTTTGGACTAGACGAGAAAGAAAATGCTTACCCAAAATATATCTCAGAAAATGCTTCAGAGTTGACAATAGATTTTATTATTTTATCAGAGACATTACTGTTGGATACATTTTTTTAACGGTTTAGGTGGCAGACAGTATAGCAAAAATAAAAGGAAAAAATATTGTTGTTATGTTTGTAGGCTTTTTTCTAGCTTTGGAAGACTGCATGAACATCTCAAACACTGCGTTAATATTTAAATAAATACTATACCTAGCGAAAACAAATATTAAAATTTAACAATTATGATCATAAATAATGTTCCTTTTGTTATTTCCTCTGATTTTGAGCTTCTTCTCGTTCCTGTGGTTGGAGTTGAAAATAATCTGAATTAATCCTGTACTAGAAAAACACATATTCCTTTCGGAGTAGCTGATAAAGTAGTTTGTTGTACTAAATATACATTTTCATCTCCAAAAATGTTATACAGAGGTGAAAATCCAGCCATAAATTTTAATAGATGAATTTAATAAAATTTCTAACAGATTATTTCAAACAGCTCCGGTGAGAATAACGTCCTAAGAACAACCCAGTTTCGACGAAGCAGTAATTTGTCACATGTGTGAAACGTTTCTGGTGGAATTCAACGGAGTTTGTGATAAGGTACGAGATCATTGTCATTTGACCTGGCAATATCGTGGAGCAGCTCATAACAGTTGTTTTTTT
Source organism: Potamilus streckersoni (assembly GCA_016746295.1). NCBI lineage: Eukaryota > Metazoa > Mollusca > Bivalvia > Unionida > Unionidae > Potamilus > Potamilus streckersoni. The sequence goes on from JAEAOA010001531.1 coordinate 53,334, forward strand.
AAATTTGATGCTCCAGATTTTGTTCCCGTAGTTTTACATAACTTTCGTGGCTATGACAGTCATATCATTGTTCGAGCTTTTGGTGATGAAAATATTAAAGCTAAACTAAAATTAAATAACGTAATAAAATTCAAAATTCCAAATATATTCCAAATAATTTTGAAAAGTATATGTCAGTGGCGCTCGGAAAATTACACTTTATTGACATACTGCAATTTATGGCAGCATCATTAGATGAGCTTGTTAGCTGCGCTTCAAGCGCCGGTAGCACTTTTAAGAATCTACCAAATTGCTTTGGTGAAAACTATGCCGATCTGACGAAAAAATGTACATTTCCGTACGAATATCTCAACAATTGGAGCAAACGTCATGAAGCGTCTCTGCCCGACAAAGATAAATTTTACTCGCAATTGAAAAATTAAAATATCACCAATGATGAGTACAAATATGCACAAGTTATTTGGAATAAATTTAGTTGTAAAACATTTGGTGATTATAACGATTTTTATTGAAAAGAGATGTATTATTGCAAGCTTATTATTTTTGAGAGCTTTCGCAAGATTAGTCATACAAATTACGGACTAGATTTTTGTTGGTATTTTTCTACTCCATGATTATAATGGGACGCTCTACTAAAAACAGGAGAACTAGCTCTCTTAACAAATGTCAATATGTTTAACGTTATTGAAAAAGGTATCAGAGGTCAAATTAGCGTTATAATAAAATATATGCAGTATCTAATAATAAACATCGCAAAAGTTATGATAAAACTCTCCCGTCTAGTTACATTATTTATCAAAATCAAAATAATTTGTATGGTATGCAATGTTAGAACCAATGCTGTGTAATGCATTGCATTGGTTTACTCCAGATCAATTTCTTAAAGAAACTAGAAAAGGTTTACCTAGAAAAATTACTATCGATTTTTCCGATATTTCGTATTTTGTTGTTGTTGTTGTTGTTGAGCTTAAAGCCATTTTTCAGCACACGATAGGCTATTCATGGCGGACAGTATTAATGATGGAGGAAGAAACCGGGAAATCACCGGAAAGAACAACCGACCCACGAGAAGCTACTGGCAAGCTTTCTTACATATCCACATTAGCCTAGACTCGAACACACGCAGACAGAGGTAAGATGGCAGTGATCCGTAACGGACAGCGCTTAAGACCACTCGGCCACTCGAGGCCCCTTCGTATTTTGTTGAAGTTGATCTAGTTGGTTTTGGTTTTGGTTTGTATTTTGTTTGGGCTATGAAACTTATAATCAGTGAGTTTTAATTCTTCTATCTCAGATGTTTGTTTATATCATAATCAATTCACTGTATTTTGATCAGTACATATATCTACATATATTTACGTATGTATATGCACACATACATACACACACACACACACATATATATATATATATATATATATATATATATATATATATATATATATATATATATATATATATATATATATATATATATATATATATATATATATATATATATAAATGGGGTCCGGTGGCCAATTGCTAACGCGTTGGTTTCTTATGCTCGAGGTCCGTAATTCGATTCTCGTGACTGCCTTATATAGCAACGGAAGCAATTTTGATGCCAAAGTTGCTTATTTAATAGGGCACCGCCAGCCCATCTATGCGTCAATAGAAAATTTGTACACTCTCCCACCATGTCATCACGCGGTGGGTGCACCTTTCGCACTCCCTGGGTTAATTATGATGGGAAAGTGTGAAACTGTATGTTGAACATTGAGAAGGTATGTTTGTGCTGTCCGCCTCTAAATATATGTAAATATGTAAATACGTTGCTGTAAATACGTTTCTATAAATATGTTTGCTGGAAATACGTTACTGTAAGTATATGTAAATACATTACTGCAAATACATTGTTTTAATTAAGATTCTATATTTGTGCTTTCCTTTATCATATGAATATCTTCATATGTAGTTGTATATAATCATAATCATATGTGTATAATCATCTTTAATTAATTTTATATGTAAAATAAATTAATAAGTCTGCTGTGCCGATAACAAAAAGTTTTGTATATAATTGCTGTAAATGTGGTGCTGTAAATACGCTTCAAAAAGTCCTCTCTGAGGACCATTATTTTTATTGCTTTAAAAAAAAATACTTATAGCTTTAGAAATGTCGTTATCAAATAAAATATCAACCATATTATAAATAAATGTCTTTAGATCATCTACCCAGCCCGCTATTCGCAAATCTTTTTCAGTCGCGAATAACAATACTGATCAGTATTTTGGTGATTTATAATAACCAACGTTTTTAATAAAATCACTTATTTCTTTATGTTACTATTATTGTTATGTTATATTATTATTATTTTATTATTTTATTTGTGACGTTTCGGCTCATTAAAAGTAACAAAAGAGAGTGACTACAACAAGCTTTGTAAACCTTGAAGAAAATATAAATATGTGAAACAAGACTTACGATTTACGAAAGAGATCCAAACGTTTGGATATGAAGATATGAAAACGCAAAAGTCCTGTAAGTAGTTTTAAATTGACACAATCTGAAGTTCAGTTCCCGTCTAAAATAGCGGATGATGTCAGACGAAGGCCAACACAAAAATTACAAACTTTCCACAGGGAATAATAATAACTACATTTAATAATATAAAAATGAAATAGAAATGAAATAAAATAGTTTATACAGAATTCATTCCTTAACACACAGGCACACACATATATAGACACAATTCAACTACAGGGTCGTAAAAGTTATATACAAGTATAACTTGACGCTGATTTAATTGAATTAAATATCTTTCAAACTCTATTTGTAAGATCAAATCTAATATGTCGGATTGAGAATGACATTATATAATATTTCATTTTTTTAATATGAAGTTTAGTCTAAACTACAAAAAAAAATCTTTTTTTTTCTAATAGTTATGGGGATTGTAATTGTAGTATAGGTATAGGGTTGTTCCTATCTCATAGACCATCCCCTACTCTGGAGAAAAATATATTTTGTCAGAAATATGAAAGTCATTATTTAAAGCTAAAATAGGATGTTGACAGAAATTTATCGTTTAACGTTTTGTGGATAGAGGTTTCTGAGAAAGGTTCATTAAGTACCTGTACTACTACCTCGACAATATTCACATTTAGTAAAAAAAATACTTCGGTGAAATAATAAAAATTATTGGTGAAATATTTTGCCATACTTTTTAGTTATATTTTCTTCACATTTAAAAAATATAATGATCTTCTTTAATATCATCTGATATATGAATGTTTGTGAGTACTGAAGTTATACTTGCAGTAAGAAAACAATCGAAGATTTTGTACTCCTAAACAATGAACGGAAACTCGATAACTTTTCATACACAGATATTTTAGCTACATTTGTTTCCAGAAGAGGTTGCGCGTTCCTTTTACTAGCTTGACAAGATTTGCCAGCTTCTCTTTTGCTCTTTTTCTTTGAAATATTTTCTTTTCCCTATAAATGTTTTTAGATTTTTGAAGTTGGTAGAAAAACACAGCTAGTCCTCAACTGCTAACTTGGTCTTGTATCTTTTGAAGATTCCTCCTAATGCGCGCGCACTTGTGTGTGTGTGAGTGTGTGCAAAGATAAATGCATGCATTGAGACATCTGCCTAACTATACTGTTATATATCTATTTGTACATATATAAGTATATTAGTTAATATAATGAAACCTTATTAGAACGGTCATTACTCGGATAATGTACATGCGTAGGATATATGCTTCGCACCTACAGTGAAACAGTCTTAATGATTCCCAAAACATACAGAGATGAAACAGGAGTGCTGTCCTACTAATACTACAAAGCGTGTTCTAACTAGCTTAAGTGATTTCTACTCAAAATGAGTTTGTTTTAAAGACAAATGCAAAACATAAAGACAAACAAACAAAAACATAATTCACATAGACCTAGACATCATTGAGATATATCTCAATCTGTTTTCTAATATAAATTTGAATAGCAGTAAATTATATCCGGATATTTTATTGTTTAGTAATAATTATATATTGTTGGGTAACTTACAAGCAAATTGAGACAAACTGTTTGGCTTATAGATTCCTTATTTTGACGAAGATTTAATGGAATATGCATAACAAAAAGTCTGTCGTGCTTGTTCAATATTTCAGTTTTCTATATCTTTATATCTAACATCTTTTGAAGAATCATGCCATATGTCTGCTGCATCATGCCCTAGTGCTAGACATCACTATAAACTGTCACACTGCAGACATCGTAGCGATATGACTGAAAAATTGTTAAAGCTAAGTTAAAAATTTAAATCACACGCATATTTTTTAAGAGGAAAAGTATTGCGTTGTCCAAAAAATTCCTAAATCAGTTGTTTATTTAGGAAAGAAGAATATTATGTTGCAGAATTCAAAGTGCTACAGTATGCATCGTGAGAGTGAATAGCAATAGGAGACCAAGAACATAACATTTGGAGAAATGTACGCACTGACACTCCCAGGAATCGTGTTGAATTCATGGCCGTATATATTTCCTTGGTAATGTCTTGGTTGGAATAATCAAATTCGTCCAGGGACATGTTCCTTTCTTCCAACCTGCAAGTAAAATTAATCTTAATTCCATATTGAATACATTCACATGATGTGAATGCAGACTCATTAATTCTCATTGGCCCGACTTTTCAACAAAACAATAAATTCTTGCTTTTTGTCAGTGTCTACAGATTTCAAATCTAGATAACTAAGAAATTTAAAAGTGAAATCTTAAATCTTACGAGAATAAAAACGATCCCAAATTCCCAGATCTTCTCTGAAAATGAACTGATTATTATTCTTGTTTTAAACAAATCACTTTATTTTATTCTTCTTAGAGAAAACTAAAAATGAGATATGCCAGCCTTTTCAAAGCTTAAAGGAAGGCGAAACACCGCTAACAAACAGATTGTGATCGATAGTTATGCCAATCAATCAGAAGATTAGTCTCGAAGCTTAATTTTGGTAACGCTATCTCACCGATGGCACATCTGGTTCTCAGCGAAAAAAAATTTAAAAATAATGAAGGACCTAAAAGTTAAGCTTGTTTTAACGGAACGACAGTGCAGAGTATGTAATTTTATGCATTTTAAGATCACAAAACTTATTTAATGTGGAAATTTATAAGCTAAAAAAATGTACAAAGACATAATGTTGGTGAAGATTCGATAAAGTAATTGTTAAATAAGCAAGAGAAAATACATTTAAAGAGGGAACCGCTTTAATTGAAACTATTAGGTTACGAACTACTATGGAAATCGCAAATGATCACATTAAAGACTACGTCATATTTGTCTAGTGGGCGGGTCATGAGTCACATGGTTATAATTTAGATATCTACAGTAAACAAAAGACGAGCACATACGAAGGACTAAATTACATAAAGGTTGCAAGCCATGGTTACGTTCCTAAAGGAAACGTCGACGAGCTGTCAGAGAAACCGTAAGCAGCCTATCAAGGGTTCATCTTGGCGATAAAAAGTATTGATTGAGAGTTTAGAACTGTCATTCAACACTGAAACGACAAAGTTTTTAGACAATGTCTACAATATAAAGGGCTCTCACTTATCATATGTCTTCAAGATAATCTTTGCCCAAATAACATCCTCGCTGATGTTGATCGACTTGAATGTTTGATTGGCAGATGATGGGCCGGCAAAATTCCCCCCAAATCATCAATGAAGCAGCTACTATTTGTCAGCATTTATTTATCGGTAGCGTCATGGACAGCAGCGTCTGTCTGGCATTGATCAATGAAATAACCAACGATTACTACAGTGATTGATCAATTAGATCGGCGATAACAAAATCACACGATTATACACAATGCCCAGCATGGATCTGAAAATGTCATGTTGATTAATTCACGATTACTGGTTTATAGCGCGACTTGCGGAGATGGACTTGGCGATGCTATACAAGGTTTATTCAGAAGGATAATCCTAAAAGCTATCCCGATTGCAAAACAACTAGGCATGAAAGCCAGCAGAGTTGTTCGTGAAAAGGGTATCGGCACGGTTGGCGATGTTGTTGTTAAAGCATTCTCAGCCATCAAAGACAGACTCGCGCGATTATTACGACGAAAACAACAGCCGGTAAAACTGCCTAGCACCGAAGTGATGCCAGGAAGTGTAAGTAAAATAATAAATCAAGCTGTAAATGAGCGGTTGAAAGAATTAACTGGCGAAAATTCTCTGACAAAACTAGCTGCAGCCAAAGTATAAAACATAACCGTAAACCTAATAGCTGGTAGTGGTCTGGCCCATTTGTCATCGATGATATTGATCCATGTTAGACATCATTTTAGACAACAACGAATATAGTAAAATGTTGAAGCGTGTAAACGATCCCGCATTTGAAATGGATGCACCAGTACTCAAGGATGAGTCTGCGCGTGATTATCAATATTGTTTTCATGAAGCACGAGAAACAAACCAGCGTGGACGAATCGAACTACATGTCCAAGACACATCCAGATATTTCTTGCCCGCCGAGGCATTTATTGAAGTACAGGATAAACTTCTGAGATAACCCATACGCTGCAGATGACAAATATGGATTCTTTAATAATGATATTATGGCGCTATTTAAAAGTGCTGTGTAAATGATTGCTTTTGACAAATCGAAGTATGCCACCATGACGTCGAAGTTGCTATGATACTCGGTCTTGCAAGAAATGTTGCTGTTAGCAGCAGGGAGGGCGAACCCTACAAAATTTTGCGACAAAATCGATTAAAGCCTCAGAATGCCAAATGGAGCCTTCCTACGAAATCTCATATTTTAACCAAAAAAAAAAATAAAGACCCCATTTGTAAAATGGAGCCTTAGCGATTTTGTCGTAAATACGTTGTCATAACCACCCTCAAATTGCTGCCAATAATTGCTATCATCTACGTCGCAAATATGTTGTCATATCGCCCTCCCTGCTGCTAATTAATACAAATTATTTAACCAAATATTTGTTAGCTTTTCACAAACAGACTAATCGATAATACTTCACCACGTAAATCAATTAAATTATTTGACTGATCGGTGAGTGTAAAATTAATTCTAGTTAGCAAATCATTTTGGCATTGCATATAGACTGGATTAGTCGGATTTTCAACAATTAAAAATCCTGGAGGAGCTGTTGGTGCAAATGAATAAAGAATGTAACCTTGTCGGGCTTGATTTGATTGTTCCATATTAATGTGATAACTTCCTTCGATTACATCACACGTTAAATTAAGCGCGATCACCGATGAAATGTCCACATTGTTCGGTGCGATATGTCTACCGTCGCCGTCGGGAGAATTATTATGAGTGAGGATAATAGGATTTAGCTGGCTATCTTTCCATGATTGATAAATTTTATTAAATCCTTCGTCGATGGCAGTTCTGAGTTTTTTCTTTAACTCGGGAACGTTATATCCTGGTAATTTATAATTTGGATTTTCATTTATATTTTTTTTATAATCTTGGGCTGAACTAGTTTTTGAAATCGGGTTATTTTCATCAATGAAGAGATTAGTAATCCTCGAATTAAATATTTCCATGTCATCGATGATTTTATTACACGCAGCGACTACACTAGTAAACTCAGCTTGTGTAAGAAGGCCAGATCTTAACGAGGGTAATAACAACAAAAAATCATTATTCATTCTATCAAGGATGTGATTTTTAATATCTACAAATGTTGGACTTGTATCATGCATTTCCAAACTTTCTTCCTCTCGTATAATATAATCATTAAAAAGTGGAATTATCCATGCATCCTCACCATATTGATCCTTATATCGATATCTTTTTGTGAAGTTTATATCCTCGAATTTTTTATAAGTTTTTGATGGATTTTCAGGTCCTATTTCATCAGTGACGTAATCAGATTTTACAGGCTCGGGCGTGGAATTACCAGCATTTCTAGGTGGATCTTCGGGCCATCCTAATACTGTTCTTATTGAACTGTTATTAATATCTACAACATACCCAGGAGAGCTTATTTCAATTGTAGATGATAATGTTGGTTCATGAACTGTTATCGCAATTTTTGATTCCCTTCTAGTAATGGATTTTATTCTACGTTGTAATTCATTATTAATTTGCTCAATTTGATAGGACCCAGTTGGTATTGAAACAACGTTCCAATCTGGAGTGTCATCTTTTTTATTTCTATATGCAAATACCAGGGAATTATTAAGTCTCTGACCACCAAATGGAACCGATCTGATATTAGGCCAACTATGATACACTCGTAATTTTGCCAACGCGATTTCTTTTACTGAAACAGGGGAAGGAAAATTCACACTGAATTTAGGGTTTGTTGACGATATTGATATCATGCTTGTTTTCCGCGGAGTGGTATTTTCTGCTATCCGCTGAAGTAGTTGAATCTCTTGCGACATTATTATTATTATTTACAATGTTTAATTTTGCAATAGATGAAAAAACGCTAGCGTTTTTAATCGTAGTATCATAAATACGTATCATCGCGGAGAATTCGTCTTCGGTAATTATCGTATCATCAATCGATGATGACATCAACGAGGATAATTGTGAGTAACCGTTAGATACTGCTTGATGTTTTACTATATAGTCGTTAAGTTTTTCTTGAGAACAGGATATTTTTTAGTAATAGCATTTGCAATTCCAGCAAATGTTGTCACCGCTGAAATAGCAATTGGGACAGCAATCGGAGCTACCATTGTTACTGAAGATAGTATAATACCAGCACCGGCCATTATACCAGATACTGAGTATACTGTAACATCAATCGCGGCAATTCTCCTGCGATACTTTTTAATTTTTATTTCATACTCATCAATGAGTGTTTTGAGTTTCGTTAAAAACTCTTTGACGGTATCATAGCGATATTGCGATGACGGAATCATATTATTTTAAAATCTCAAGTGGTTTCTAATTGTTAAAAATTCTAATTTAGATCAGCTACAAACTCCATGTACCATACAAATGATGTCTTATTTAAATTAGGATCAGTGCTTGTTATTGTAAACCGTTTGTATTCACCCACGTCAATAGTCGTTGAAATCACGTTGTTGTATCTATATAAAGTCGATGATGATATATTAAACTGGTTCAGTGACACTATTGTTAATCGATAAATACCCTTGTTTGACACAGTGAGAGTTATTGTATTCTTTTTAGGTTCCCAATCTAATGATCCAGAGAGAACTGTGTATACCATATTTATGATATTCCTCTCATGAGGAATATTTATTTTTTCAAGTAGCGGAAGATTGTTTTTGAACGTTGTAATATCCGTGTTGATTGCTTCCAATTGCCGATTAATCACTGGTATTTCTTCGATGGATTTTTTAATATCGGGAAGTTTGATATCTAGTTTATCAAGTGGACCTCCCAAAAATTTATCAACGATGTTATTATTTGGGATGAAGCATGTACTGTTTCAGAAGATGTATTAAAAATGTTTCTTGATTGGTTATTGCAAAATAATACAAAAGTTATATTGTGCGGCGATCATGGTCAACCACCACCATTTGTTGGTAGAAGTCCACATAATTGGTTAAAAGGATTTGTTGATTATTACGAAGAAATTGATACTGACTATAGAGCACTCGATGAGCAGTTACGTGAGTTTAAAAAACTAATTAGATTACAACCCGACAGAATTCAATGTGAAGTAGTGCGTGAAATAATTTCTGAAACGCCTATGAATGATTTTTGGGAAACATGGAGACCAAATGATTTTGTAGTAGCAAGTAGAAAGATAGTCAGAGACGCACTTCAGAAAAAGTTGTTTGAGCTACACAAGAAAAAATTCCCAACGTTTCCAGTACCGTTGTATTATAGACCATTGGATACACGAAAGCAGAATATTGAAGTTGAAATTCCAGGCCAGACGGAGAAACAGATTCTAGTGTTAAATGATATTGTGCTAGTTGATATCAATGCTGTAAAAGATGCATTATGCGCTGATAAATCATCATGGACGCTTGGTTATGTAACAACAATACACTCGTCACAAGGATTGACCATCACGGATACAACTGTTTGGATAGTTGATAATCGAATTGAATGGTCAAATTTAGTCTATCTCGCAGTGTCCAGAGTACGACGAATAAATCAACTACGAAGGATTGTTTTCGATGATGATTTTAATGCAAACGATGACAACACTGATATTAGTATCATTAATAAAAAAAACTCTCTGGTTACAAACAGCAAGACAAAAAAAAACAACGAGAATTTGATATTGATGCTGAAGTAATAATCGCATTAAAAGAGCAACAGAATAATCACTGCGCCAGTTGCAATTGTATAATGCACTGGCAGTATTCGGATAAAGACCCTCGACAATTCACCGTAGACAGAAAAAATAACTGTCTTGGTCATGTCAGAAACAATGTGATGTTGACCTGTCTTGAGTGTAATAGACGTAACGGAGCTAGTTAAGACCATGTGGCGGTAATTGAGTATCGTCCGGAATGACTTGTAGTTGTTCGCGTGTAAAACCACGCTGAGGTGCAGTTGAATCCAATCTGTAGATTGGAGGTCTACCAGTTGATCGCGTTATGGTTGAAATTTTATGCGTAGTAACACTCCATATAGGATCAGTAGCTCTTCTTTTACCACCTTCAAGTTCTCCTGGTTCGTATAAATATCTCACAGTAACATCACCGAGAAGTGGCTGAGTGCTAACCCGCTTTGGTTCTTCTGGTATATATTTTTTTATTGCAATATTTGTTTTTTATATTAATAGTTCGAGTAATCTCGTTATTTAACGCTGCAACTACACTCGGTAACCTTTGGACCCATTCACGAGATCGTTTTTCTTGGATGAATTCTTTTGCATATTGATATCCAAATAACCGTTCTGCAAGAGTTCGATTAAATCGTTCTACAATTGCCTGATCACGATGTAACGCAGTATGTCCCCGTCGTATATAACATTATGAGTTTTCATTGTTGATAGAACAACACCTTGAAACTCTTTGCCAGGATCAACTTGTAATAGAATTGGCCATCTTACAGGACCTCGTCGATAAATCCTTTCAAATGCAGAAGCGACTTCAGAAGCTGACTTTGTTTTCAATGGTTCTGCTTGTTTAAATCGACTCGCAATATCAACTACAGTTAGCGCGTATTTGTAACCATGGTCATGTGGTAAAAACAATAAATCAGCCTGATGAACTTCATTGGGTACGGTAACATCAAAATGAGAATAATTAATTTGTTTAGGCGGTGGTAGATAAATTTGCCATATAGCTTGTTTGGATAACCAATCTTTCGCAGTGGACTTTTTCACTTTTGCAACGTTAGCAAGTTTACTGATTGCTGCTTTGCCCCTCCAGTATCCTTTCGGAGAATAATAAATAGATTCCATACTATAAAAACACTAATGTTTTTAATTACCAGCACCTAACACCAATTTGCCTTTCATAGCTGATTTGACCAACCATGAAGCCAATTTTTCTTTGAAGGATTTATCGGGATTAGCATTTAACGCATGAATTAATTTTACATCCGCGAGATGTCTTTGTTGCAAATTATTACTTTTATATGCAACATCATGAGCATAACATGCCTTATCAATAGCATTTATTGGATACTCACCAGGCCGGGGCTGATTTTGATCATCAAGTCTGATATCTAATCTCGTTCCGGGACCACAGTAACTATATCCTGGAAGGTGTTTTTCTCCGGGGTATTTTGCCCATGGGGTTCCGGGGAGTTTTCCAAGTTTTGCGGCAATATCACCTCCGAGTTGCTTTTTTTTAAAATCTAAATTTTTTTGTACCACATGTTACACTCTTCCCAGTAAGCGCTAGTCTATTGTTTTTTGTTGTAATGGTTGTCTGATCAGTTGTATCCGTACGCTGTTTACATTTAACACAATATAGATCCATAATTTATATATAGCGTTATGAATATAATTGATTTTTCAGCGACTAAAAGAAGAGAACCGGTGAAACACCACGCAGCGCTTCCGAATTCTGTCCGTGCCATTATAATCGGACCATCTGGATCGGGTAAAACACAATTGCTGCTTAATTTGATAATGCGATTTATGAAGTGGGATAAATTATATTTAGTTGCACTATCCGTAGATGATCAACGGTGCTATGAAGTGCTAAAAGATTATAATGAAAATGCATCAGAAATTAAAGGTGAATGTGCAATTGACTTTATTACTGATATTAATGATGCACCATCAGTAGAAGATCTCGATGGAGACATAAATAATCTTGTAGTGTACGATGATGTGATGTTAGATAATCAAAAGAACCCTGCTAGAATATTTTCCCGAGGTAGGCATAAAAACACTGATGTGATATATGTCACTCAACGATACACTCAAATTCCAAAAGTGATTCGCGATAACTGCAATATTCTTGCTGTATTCAACGGCGTTGATACACATACGCTACGAAATATTTGGCAGACATGGTGTTTCTATATGGACTTCAATGGATTTAAAAATTACTTTAGTCATGCTCAGTCAGTTCCATATGGATTTATAACAATAAATTTACACGACCCTCGGTCACGATATCGTATTGGACTTGATCAAATATTTGGTTAAATAATTTGTATTAATTAGCAGCAGGGAGGGCGATATGACAACATATTTGCGACGTAGATGATAGCAATTATTGGCAGCAATTTGAGGGTGGTTATGACAACATATTTACGACAAAATCGCTAAGGCTCCATTTTACAAATGGGGTCTTTATTTTTTTTTTGGTTAAAATATGAGATTTCGTAGGAAGGCTCCATTTGGCATTCTGAGGCTTTAATCGATTTTGTCGCAAAATTTTGTAGGGTTCGCCCTCCCTGCTGCTCTGTTTATTTCAATGTCTGCTGGTCTATCAAAGATGTTCTTAAAGGATATTACTGACCATCCTAACCATACACACTATGACATAAGACGACCAAGAAACATCACCGGTGCAGCTGCTGTCAACGTAAACCCAGTAGTCTATGGCGCTAATCCAAAATGTAACCTAGGATTTGCATCACGACGATCTCATATAATGCTCCAGGTAGATTCACCTGTGTGATACCACTCTCACATATCTTCCAATTTTGCAGACATGTTAGGAAAGTTATCTTTGGGGCCAAACATATGGTTGGGCAAGTTCGAAAGTCCACCGACAACTAAGCAATCTGGCGAGACAATGGTGGATGCCAACATTAACTTCACCAGTAACAGAAGAAATGCAGTTGTTATCGTTCATTGATATTAGTAGATAATCAACTTGGTCGTGGCTAACAATGACTACAGATTCGGTTACCCGCACATCAAATTCATTTGTATGCAGATAGAATAAGAAAAGAAAATTTTAGAACCATAACATATTTGTTGAGTTTCAATGTAACACAAGATTAGCAAATCAAGAAAGAAATCAATTGGTGTTTGACAGATGAGCGGTGAAAATAAATGGACATCATAGTCCGACGAGATTCATAGGGAGTGATCAGAATGTTTATTCTGATTTGCAGATATCTGAGCTGTATTATATTTCGTAGGAACATCTGGCTTTGTTAAGACAATCTGCCATTGATATACACACACGAGCTACTGTTAATGATATACCTTTTGGTCCTGGTGGTTACAGAGAAATGTTTCAAATATGTCAACAGAAACAATAGAAATTCCGTCTGGTATTCGAAATTGCCAACACAGACAATAACGGATCCACCAATATGCGGTATGAAAGTACTTACTGTATTTAACGCAATATCAAGATCCAGAAGTACTTACTGTACTTAACGCAGTAGCAAGGTCATCAGTGCTTCCTCATGAAGTCGTGCACAAACATACCAGCAGACGGCACAGCCATTCAACGTTGTTTCAAACTGATTAATGGTTTATAATGGTACATATTTATGAATGATCTGCTAAAGGCACGGCACTGGGTGATATTGATCTGTCATCTTATTGAGCACGAGATGAACTTGCTGATCTTTTGCGTCTCGCCGGGATTGATCCGGATGAGGGTGTTGCTTTTCAGGTTCACCATGGACGGCTGAAGATGACCAATATGAAGTGGGTCGATATTATCCTGCGAATTTCATGTGCAACCAACAATAACATCGTGATATTACCAGCGACAAAAGAATCAAAGACACAAGCGTATCACTCACGATTATCCACAGTCATGTCAGTAGACGTATTGCTAAAGCCGGCGATACAATGATCGGTAAGCTCAGCATGAGCGAAAATATAATCGCTAACTTGAGAGAACCAAAATCGGATGATGACGCTGCAACGAAACAATAAGTGTTCAACAACGACAGCTCGATAAGGTCCTCGTTAATAACAATCAATGATGGATTGGCCATATTCAAATCTGAATATAGCAATCACGTGACCGCGTTTACAATTTCGCAAAAACACAAATAAAATCCTCATTGATTTCATTGCAAATACAGTGATCGTCGACATCAAGCTCTCTGAAATTCGCACACAACTCGACGACATGGTCGAAAAAATCAAAAAGATTACCGCTGCTTTTGTTCATACAATTCCTCTGATCAAAGCGGTATACACTGTAGCGTCTGAATCAGTAGCTTTGTAACAACAAAAAAAACTCCATCAAACATATCGATGAAATACAGGCTCTCCGTATTTTGCGCTGTGTGATTTAGAATATTTATGACATATCTGGAGTCATTTCACCGATCTCGGAACCGTGCCAATCCTGTTAATTTGAAATACCGATCAGACATTCATACTCTGAACAACAGACAAAAACTTTACCGCAACTACCTATTGGTGGTTTTTGGATTTCGTCGCATAAGCACTTCTTTTGTTAACTTAGTATTGCATAGTCATTTCTGTATAATCAATCATGTGCTTAGAAGATATTGCTGTAAGAAATAATCGACGAGCATAACATGAAACAAAAAAAAGTATAGCAGAAGAATCGACTTCATGGAGAATGTTGTATATGTGGTTTCGTCGCTGGTCACTGAAACAACGACGTTAATCGGCACTTTATCAGTAACGCACGTAATATCACCCGTGGATGGAACCGGTATCGGTGTTGTTGAAGATGTTGCCGGTATCCCTAACATTATCGTGAAACAAATACATACATATGCCAATAAAATAAACTTACATGAGCAAACATAAATAATGTATGTGGTGACGTATGCGTGTATAAAGATAGGATCGATACTGTCAGCCGGATTAAACATTGGTGCAATATCAGATAATGAATTTTTACGCAGATAAGAATATTTATTATCGGTATCACAAGAACGCAAACATACCAGTTGCCAACGATACATTTAAAATCCGCCTTATTTATAATAATAGACACAGAAATAACCACACGATTGGAGCAGATCATGCTACCAAAATGATATCAGCAAAATCAATGCACCGGAATTTGATATTGGTTTTCCGACTCTAATAAAAGCGCCTAATCGTCGGCCACTTGAGTTCGCACTGGCATAATTATTGCTTTATTTCAGGTGGTCAAATATAAGAGAAAAATCATTTGGTGGATTAGACAACAGCAATTCGCTAGTATTCGCACCTAGGCATATTGTGTGAAACGTCGTTGGCATTCCAGCAGGATCACGTCAAATCTAACAAATAAATGAAGCCATTCAGCGTAGAATAATTTCAATAACAGGAAAAAGATTCAACGATGGCCGTTAAAGAACACGAGCCAACTTTGAGTGCCGCCATTGAAATATGGACGGTTGATTCACTCTTGACATATAAAAGCCGTAAATCAAAAGTGAGCTGATTATTTATCAAAGATCCATAAGAATTCCGGTGGTATTACAAGGCGTCGGCAATGGACGACTAGAGAAAACCGTGATATATTTGGTAATATCATTGACGAATTTGAGTGACCGTAAAAAATACCTGGTATGGTTCTTTGATGATGTACCAATGGCAGAATCAGTATTAAGGGAAGCGCATACACGCGCGGAGAACTTTCTAATAAAACTGATAGATAATATATCTCAGGAGCAAAAGAATACACAAGATGATCTGGGAAAGTTGCTTAAACAGTATCTATTTAAATATTCGAATGATGATTTTCATCGATAAAATATCTCAGGAGCATAAAATGATATGGGTAACTGCTAGAGTAGTACCTATCTGAATATCTGAATGATGATCTTGAACGCAAAATCATGGTGACAGTACAATATATTGACCTGGTGAAATATGATGCAGTATTATTTCGAAAATCTGTGATAGAAACAGTAATTCACCGGGTTGGTGTAATGATAGTAAGAGGAGCAGTAGAATACCAAAACTTATTTATTGATCATTTGAAGATCACCAAAGACCAACTGAGTTCGATCGGGGTGGATATCGATAAAATCCAGAGGGATCTCAATATTGATTTTTGACGAAAATATTCCAAAGATTTATGTCACGGGGGAAATTAGAGACCTTCCAGATATTCTCCGACATAACAACAATCCAACAGGTTGTGCTTATCGTGTACCACCAGGCACTGTCAATATCAAGTCGATGATTGCTGGAAAGCTATCTTGACGCAGTCGACAGTAGCAATACCGCATCTGGACAAGCATCCCACGGGTAGGCACAGCAGAGATAAGTATCTTTACAGCTTTTCTCCAGATGTTTTACCGGGTCATTTGTGTCGGTGCCCACTGATCCTGATTATTTACGACGTCATATTTAATCGCTGTCAAGAATACGTTTGCATAATCGTTCAAGACGGTAATTTATAGCACACACATGGAGAAGATTTGACAGTTTTTATGTGCGTGACATACCATGTCGGCTCACACTGAACGCCCCACCATAATAAAAATAAAATATCATTTTCCATAGAGAATAACAACAATAACATCACCTTTTGTTATTTTTTTTAGTACTGGTGACGTTGCTATCCCATCTTGGCTGATTCTGATTTGGGAATCATAACGGATTCTAACACAAGATGATTAGGTATCTCGCAAGATCACTTACAGCCAATTAAGTTTTATATTGTCGAAACAGCACTGATCGTATTTTCTCAATGACGCTTGCTAGTGGAACAAATTTATCTATCTCATGTTGTTCGTGTAAAGCCGCCATTCCTCGTTTGAGCACTTTGATGTGTGTGTGTGTGTGTGTGTGTGTGTGTATATATAGATATATATATATATATATATATATATATATATATATATATATATATATATATATATATATATATATATATATAGATATATATATATATATATATATATATATATTCTAGCGCTAGTGCATATCTGCCCTCTTCCCGTCTCTGCTGTATAAATTAAAAATCATCCTAGATTTTGTCTCGGTATCAAGGGGAGACTAGAGACCATACTGTTGTAACTGTTCGATCTCAGAGATAATCTTGTTAATATTTTCTTGGTTCATTATGCAACAAATTTATTTCTTTAATAAAAAATTTATCGAGACCACTTGATAATGTGTTGCTGGTAAGGTTACGGTGATGAATCCATGCATGGTTTTCTGAGCATGTCAAAGAAGTTTTGAAACTTATTTATTTCCATGTCGCCGGGACACTAAGTCTGATGAACATTTCGCAGCGTATGTGTGTCAACACCGTTAAAAATAACCAGACAATTGTAGCTATCTCTGATCACTATGGGAATTTGAGTGTACCGCTGTGTAACATAAATAACACCTGTGTTTTTATGCCTGCCTCGGTAAAATATTCTGGCCGGATTTATTTATTTGTCAAGCATGATATCATCGTAAACCACTAGATTGCTGATATCCCCGCTAAGATCATCGACTGATGGCTTATCATTGATGTCAGTGATAAATTCAATAACATCTTCTTCAACCGCTACCTTTTCATTGAATTTCTGAAGGACATTATAGTATCGTTAGTTATCCACAGATGGTGCCACTAAATAGCAATTGTCCCATCTGAGTCACCTCATTAGCAGGTTAAGTAACAACTGAGTTTCACTCGACCCAGATGGACCAGTTATAATATTTCAAATGGAATTTGGTAAGACTGGATAATGCTTTACCGGTGCTTGTTAGCGTGTCGCTGAAAAGTCAATAATGTTCATATCGTACAGATATAGTATTTTTATCAAAATGAGTTTATATTGTGATGCAAGACGGTTACTGATATAATTGCGTTAAGCACAACGACGAAAACTAACAGTCAAACGTTTAAAGGCAAGTGTGTAAAATGTGACATAAAATATAAGTTTTGAAAGCTGACAAAATCACCAGATATGACACGGAAGTACGTTGGTGGGAGGGAATATCATCCTGGATAAAATTATTGTGGTCCTAGAACCAGACTTGATGATATTAGACTTGACGAAAAAAATCAACCAATACTAGATGAAACAAAGATCTGTAACAACGACATATAGATGATGTCAAGTTTATTCACACGCTGAAGTCGATAAAAAAATTTTTAAAAAAAACATACGAGTATAACTTGCGAACTGGTTAATAAGATTGGCGAAGAGTGGTAATCTAGCCGTGAGTGCAGCCAATTAATTGACTGATAATTGCATAATGGAACCAATTTATTATAGCCTCATCGTATACTGGAGAGGTACAGCAGCTCCCATTCGCAGATGTCACACATGCCGTTGACACAAATTGGTTATCACGTCAAGGAATATGACAAATTTATCCCACGTTCCAAAACAACTCAGCATGAACGATTTCATGTCAACACACCCAACGAAATTCAAATATCTTGTTTTAGCCAAATGATGTCATTGGCACATCAGGCAAACGACACACATACAAATACGCTTTTAATGTCATAGTCTTTACAAAAGCATAGCCACTATCAACGAAAACAGCAACTAAAGTCTCAACCGCCTCTGAGCGAATTTATCAACTTGGCGAACTTCGCTGGCCACGCTTACAACAGGTTTATCCTGGCAAAGAATTTATCGATGCAGTAACGACACTGATCCAAAAACAATATGTTAAAACCAGACGTGGATCGTGATCAGGTAATCGTTGAACGAATTAATCAAACACTTGCACATAGAATGTTTGGACATCAACACGCGTAGGAATTACTGAGCAAGGGGAGATCTAGCGAATGGATTGCTAGACTGCATCACGTGGTGACCGTGTTAAACACTGAAGTCGCTCATGAAATTATCAAGAAACCCATCGAAGCAATTGCAAGAAAACACATAAGACGACAAAAAGCATCATATCAAGTACAACAACTAGTGCTGATCAGCAACGTGACAGAACCTGGTGAACTTGAATGCGGTGCAGCAAAAGCAACTGATCCAATTTGGACTGCAGCTACGCTAAAATCTTCAGCGTGATAAGATCTATTGTGAAGCGTGCAATCTACAGATTAGATTCAACGTAAATTTATAATTGGAACATTTCAGGTAATTCCTGAAAACACCCAGTTACTACCAGGTTGGATTCGGCTTAGGAGAGGCACAACCGTAGGCTCCTCCACCGCCGCTAACAAGGGACGCTAGAGCGGTGGAGCAAAGCTCCTCGACGTCTGTTAAAGTCAAGACATGTCAGTATGACATTTTCGCATGTGTGCCGACACTACTATGGATTCTGTCCACGATGAATTGTCGAACGTTGTGTTACAGCAGTGTCAACCGAGATCATGTCAACGGATTTATATTTTGTATTCCAGATACCACCATATCAATAACTCAAAATAAGACCATGATATATTATCGTGAAATTCTTTTGGTGTTTGACGCAATGAATGTTTTTTGGTGCTATATGCGCCACAATAGACGACGTAGTAAAAAGTTATTGAGTAATTTATCACTAAAGCTATCATCTTGTTCCACAATCTGCTTCATCGTAGGCTTCTCAGAAGTTATGCCAGACGGTAGCACAAATTGATCAAATGTTGATTCATCTGTTTCAGATAAATCGGGTGCGGAAAAAACTGCGTCATCACCGTGAAATAGCCAGACAGATACAGTGTCACTCACACTAATATCATAAATCTCCTCAAAAATATCGCCTTAATAAAATTTCCCCGTTCTTTGCAATGGAAACTTCGTTTCTGATTCAGTCCAAGCCTTTACTATGGTATTTCTTTCTACCACGATTAGAAACTTCAATGTTTCCGCCGACACTGCTACGTTATTTATTTTAGCTCCATCGATGAGAGAGTTTTCCCATTGTGTTATTGTTTTATTCTCGTTTCTGTAAGTCCGTTTCCACGTCTCGATTTATAAAATGTTCTTTGACACGCTTAGCTACACAATTTAAAGTCCCTGTTTATAGGAGCTCTTATATCTTTATCGCTTAAACTGTATAGTGGATAAACAACATCGGATTTTGGATACGCGTTATTGTAATAAGGTTTGTCTATTCCAGTTAACGTGCCTGGTTTGGAGTTTTTATTTATTGTGACAACGCTATTATGTCATCATGATTCTATTAACACGGTCAAGTTTATTACAAATAATCCAAACTGGACCATCCTGGACGACATATACGACAATATATTTTATTATAAATATGTACTTGCTGTCATCCGCAAGATCATAAAAATAGTCGCTGCTCGTATCATTCATGGTGGAGTCAGCTAAATTACCATCGTCGTCTTTCTTGACTGTTGACCACACATGAACAGCGACATCTTGCACAAATTCATGTTTGGCATTCTGATAAATTCGTGTAATTGCAGCTCAAAAGGCAGTTGTATTTTGTCACTGGTAATCTATCAAAATCAAATCTAGTGGTATGTTCTGGTTCAAAATAATTGTCTTTGCTTTTCTTAGGTTCGATCTTAATTCAGTCTTGGTTATTAATTTGTCAATCTGATTTCGTAAATTATTTTGTGCGTTTTCGACCTTGAGAACTTTTTTTATCCTGGTCAGACTAAAATGCTGTTCCATCAACTGCTTTGCAATAGTACAATTAGTCATTATTATATATAAGGAAAATAATTTCTTTAATTAAATTTTATCCAATAATACAATATGACTGAAACTAAAAATACTTGTATATGGCTCATGATCGGATCAGTCACACACTGTGAAAATTGTCATGGCGAGAATTGAGGCCATCACATGACCAGTGTTTGCCGAGGCAGTACTTGCAGGAAAAATGTTTAAAATGTGGAATAGGGATCAATGGGAAAATACACTCATGTGTATCTTGCGGTAGACGAAATATCGAGCGCTTAAAAGATATTATGAGATATAAATGCTTCTGATGATGTAAAAATAAAAGAAGCAAGAGATTATCTAGAGAGATATTCCTCCGCTGAAAAATAAGGTTATATTAGAGGAAAAGATATGTTATATGTAGCTGGAGCAAGCTGGTCTCAACGAATTTGGTTGTTACCCAATATTTACTAATTACGAAGCGAGCAGAGGCGGTGTCAACAGAAATTGTTGTCTCAAAACACGAATCGGTAAAGTCAATAATGTAGGTTATCTCATGATAAGTGATGAAATTCCTGCGGATTTTTTTTTATTTTATAATACTTCAACGTTTCCAGATTGTATTTGATATTCATGATACAGCCTTACTATGGTTAAAGTCCTACTTCGTAACCAGGACAAATTAGACGACAGGACAAATTGTGTCCCGATATGGTAAACATTCCAGCCCGGTTGATGTATGTTCTGATGTTCCACAAGGTTTTGTTATAGGTCCATTTCTCTGCATTCTCTATAATCAGCAGCTCGCAAGCGTCATAAATCAACATCCGGTCACTCTGCACTTGTACGCTGACGACACTCTAATATACAAATTTAGTTGTCCAACACCTCCCTCGTGCTATGTAACCTCTCCTAGCGATCCAGAATCAAACCCAAAATTTGTTCATTGTGCTATATTTCGTTGACTGAACTATCTGACCTCATTCATGTGCTATAACAATTTTTGCTCCTCTTCAGACATTCGTGTTCTCGTTGTTTCCACTGTTAAAACGATTACCGTCAACGTCCTTCTGCGTTCAAGGGTCTCGTAATGTGGAACGAATAACTTACCGGTCTTAGACAAGGTCACTGTGTCATCACTGAAAGTGCTCTTTAAAACACCTATTTCAACAATAAGAAAAGACTAAGACAAAATAATTTTTACTTCCTTAATTGCAACCGGCATGTTTATATTTTGTAATTCCGTGGTGTTTGTTTTTTTAATTTTGTCAGTGTAAATTTGTTTTTATGTGATATCTAATATTGTAAAGCTCTTAGCGCTTCCAAAGATTAGGAGCTTCACTAAGTCCACATTATTATTATTATTATTATTATTATTATTATTATTATTATTATTATTATTATTATTATTATTATTATTATTATTATTATTAACATGTAATGCTGAAATATCCCCCACCCAATAAAAAGTAACAGCGTGCGTATTACCCCGGGAATATACAAATAGATTTAGAGTTTTTAATCTATACCTGGTGCTAATACAAACATTGTATGCTATTAGAATGCATTTGTGTTTTGTCATGCAAGTTAAATACAAGTATTGTTTATTACCTTTCCTGAGTTTTGTTGAGTGCAAGAGCAAGTGCCCATACTGCGTCATACGCCAGTGGACTTTCAGGATATCCCCCCACTTGACTCGTATCTGGAGCATGCAGCCGCTCGTTAAGTCGGTGCTTGAAAACTGTGGTATTCTTAAATAAATCAAATAAACGGTTGCAGGCCGATCATAAGCAGTTTTACTTGCATCAAAGCACCATTGTAACATGAGGTAAACTTTAGATGGTTCGAAACTTTAATTCCCATTAACACGAATATATTTTGAATTTCATGTAACTTGAATATGTAGGTAGATAAAACTTTGGTAATGACATAAGACAAAAAAAAAATCAGGCATATATCATAGGCAGGTTTCATTGTATTCTTACAGCGTCATTAACATATTGGATTTGCCATGATGAATTTTCTTTGGTTTTGTAATACTGATCGTAATAAAAATTACAACATATTACATATAGAGCACATATTCTGTACGAGAAAGCAATGAAAGACGCCTAAAATTGTAGGGTACTAATACATTCAAAACAATAATTGAAATATTAGAGATGGAATCCATTACAAATATCTGCACTTTTGATTTTTGTCCCCTACAACCAGTACACCGACACATCTTCCTACAGCCTTACCCCATTCCCGCACTAATCATCATTACTATTCGGGATTTGATAAATCTACCAGAAGGATTATATAACATATAATTCTCCTCTACCGTTTCGTCTAGTTGGAGTTTAGGTTAAAAGGAAGATTCCGCATTACCTATGAAATGCTGAAATGCTACTTCCAATACCTACCACCGCTTTGCCTCTAAGATGCTTACAGGATCACTGTCCCTCAGTCAGTATTAATGGTGTTTAGGTCACAACAAAAACAATGATGGAATGTCTGGCACACGATATAATATCTCTCTCTCTCTCTCTCTCTCTCTCTCTCTCTCTCTATATATATATATATATATATATATATATATATATATATATATATATATATATATATATATATATATATATATATATATAAACAGCTTTCAATCACAAGTAGAATACCAATGATTATATAGTCATCACACATAATTATTAGTATCTTGCATTACAATGTATAATGTTATGTTATGTGTTTAAGTGGAGTTTCGAAAAACATTGTGTATAAATAATAATGCTACAGGAGTTTCCACGTCAACTCATACGATAGCCTTTGTTAACTATGTGAATATCTGCAATGTATCTGTATAGGATTAATTGAAACATACGAGCACGATCATGTTTACCAAAAGCAATTATAAATTAACTCGTAATATATGAATACCGTTTAATGTGGCGAAAAAAAAAACACCTTAATTAAACGTCACGTAATATAGAAAGAAAAATAACAATAGGGAAAGCCAAATAATAACGTTATATTTAATATGTAACCAGAATTCATTGGTAGAGTACAGACAAATTATTCTTCGATATGCTACTTTTAATACTTTGTCCTCCATATGCAGAGTAGGTCCACATTTCGAATAATTGTACACTAACGACTGGAGTCATATACTACATGAGTTTCCCGATGCACACTTACCAATTAATGGAACGCTTTTCTTTCCTCACAACAAAATTGTATTATCATTGTATTGTCTTTCTTATTGTAATGTTTTTTTTAGAAATGTGTACTTGAGAGTGAGTGATCAATACGTTCAAAGCTGTAATTTTCCACTTGTTACAACTCAAAATTAAACTCCTCACCTCGATCATTGCAATGTTATCGGGTTGTTACCATTCTATGGTCTTAAACAAAGTTTCAGTAAAGAGCGAAAACCAACATGTTTTGTAAATTCAATAAATAATTTATTTCCCTATAAAACAAGGTGAAAATTTAGAAGAGACTTACAGTATTGGAATTAAATGCAAATGGGTCTTAAAGATTTATCACAAGTCCAAATGCATAAAGTTCATACTTAATTTTAGTGGTATTCCAAATAAGCTCCAATATTGCACGTATCGATTAGCATGTATTCTCAAATATGGCATTTTACTGATGGCTGTAAGTGTGATGATGTGCTAACAGTTTTTTGATATATCGCAATAACATACTTCAAAAAAGTTTTGTTTTAATTCACTAAATTCAAAATTAATCTTGCTATCCAAGAATATCATTGATGAACTCTTTGCATTTTAACTTGAATAAATACTTTAATTTAAATGAAAAAGTGAACAAAACAATTAAATACATACTTAAGAATTAGTAATTTGTCAAGTAAACAACATTATATAAAATACAGACTCGAGAAGAGGGTCAAAAATTAATTTCTAGAACATTCCAAGTTGTCAACAAGATTTACTATGGTAAACATCAAGTACACCAGGTTTTCCATGGCAAAATACCAGTGTCATATAATCAGATTAAGATAAATATCTTTATCTTCTTTGATAATGTTCCTAATATTTAATATATTCTCATAGAGAAATATTAGATAAGTATGATGTTTACAAAATCAAATGCCCCAAATTTAGGTACACAGTAAACTTGACTTGTGACAAGTTTAAAGGCAAAATACAAACTAGCATACAATAATGGAGAAAAAAGCCAAGCAAACAATACAAATTAAATAGCATGCCTTAGTGTCAGGAATACAGCTTCCTTGTAACGTTAAGAGAATACCAACATTTATGTGAATGATATTTATCTCAACCAGTGTAAAATTATATTAGTCACATATATCCACGGCTAATTTGAAAACCCTTCTTCTTTAAATCAATAGAGAAGGAATTGATAAGTGAAGTAGCCTTATTCTTACCATTCCTGATATAGTTGGCGTGCTGCCTTGATGCAGTAGAACTGCTTCTGTAGTGAAATGTCCTTCGAGGGCTTCGCGTAGCTGGTCTGCCGTGCAGTTGATGGTGCTATCTGCCACTTTATACCAGTTGTCAGGATACCAGCCTATGATGAACCAAACGTACTTCTTTCCATAGAGCTTCTCTTTGTATGCCTAGAAAATAGAAAAAGGATTGATTGCTACTGGTGGGGTGGGGTGGGATGGGGTGGGGTGGGGTGGAGTGAGGGTTGAGTTGGCGGAAAATGTCTATAACTTCATTATCGTGTTTTTTATTAGAAATAATCTGTCTATTCCGGTAAAATTATTATTCTAACATGTTTTTGTGAGCAGCAGATAAAAACGAATGTAAAATATGAATGCAATGCGACATACGTTCAAATTTTGAAGATTGATTGGCCGGAAAATAATCGGTGAGGTATAAGTTCAAAGTCAAGTCTGACAATGTAAATATTTTTTATTTTTTTAGTTCAGAGCAAGATATCTGAGGATTAACAAATATATAAACGGATGAAAAACTGTAATTATATGTGAAACTAGCATTTATTGCAGTTGATTAAATCTTTAAATTGCAAAGCACAAGTCTCAAAAGAAGATAAAGAAACACATATGGGGCAATACTTGACTCATTGATTGTCTGTAATTTATTCTGACTTGTCTGTACAATAGCTTTGTGGCAGCTACATTAATTTTAGAATGAGATAGGAATACAAAAAAATTATATCACTTAATCTATGGATAGTTTGGATTGGTAAATTCCACAGATTGTGTACGAATTTCACTCATGTTTATTTCTTGAAATCCTCATTTTGACATCCTAACCGAGGCCTGAAAAGTCTGTTAACAGGATTCAATATAGAAAGTATTAGTAAAAAATTTTCAAAAATACCAGAGATTGCAAAGTCAAGAGAAGCAAGGGATAGAAACGTAGAAAACCTTCAAAACAAATCCAGAAATTCAACTTGTTGTTGAAGACTATGATATAATGGAGATCGAACGTTTGAGTCCACACTTCATTTTATCTGTATGACAAGCAAATGATGTACGCATGACGCTGCCGAAACACAAGAAAAACAAATCAGGTATATTCATGTTCATAATATGTCTCAGACGATGTATAAATATATTTGATTTCATACCGGTCATCCTGAACGTATGACAGAATACATGTTCATAAAATGTCTCAGACGATGTATAAATATATTTGATTTCATACCGGTCATCCTGAACGTTCGACAGAATACATTGATGTGGTTACAAACAAAATCCTTCAATCCCGTATCGCCTCATCATGCCACGGAAATCTTGTGTTTCTTTTAGATGGTACGTGTGTTTAAATGTGTGATCAATCTCAGTATTATCGTGGCGATGAGCAAGAATTTTGACAGGAACGTGTATCTCAAGTTGGTTCATGCTTTTAATCCTGGAGGACAATCATTTGTTAAAATCTTGATGCAGCGTTTGACAGGTCAAATCAGCTCGTTGTTTAAAGACAGAATTCTTGGAAAATCCAAGAAAAAACTTTCAGCTCATGGACGATAAAGGAAAACTCCTCATATTAAAGCTTACCACTATAATAATAGAAAGAACAACTTCGTTCAAAATTTAAAGTAAAGGACTGACTCTGAATAATCGTTTTACCTCATGAGGTAGAAATTGACATATTGAAATAATCCTTTAAAATTAGGTCAAGATCAAGACTTTCGTTACAACCAGAGTCGATGATCTCGTGAGTGTACGTTTGTCAGATCATCAAATCGTCAGTCTACCCGTTAAAAATGTTGATCAGATCGTCTACTCCAAGCGAGTTTTGCTTCCATATCACAACACGGTACCGTATGGGTACCCTCCACCAGTTTATAAATGTAGGCAGTTCAAAAATAGAAAGTTTACATTGAACAGAGACTTCAAACGAAAAAGAAAAATACGACACAAAAATAGTATGATTAACCCACTATCTGCAACGAAAAAAATATGATGGACCCAGTATATGTTGTCGATATCGAATTCTTTATCGTAAATGTGAGAGTTTTGGATGCTCTTTTACGGTTTTGCTTGTATGTTTCCTTTCATTATAACTTGTTTATGTTTTCAAATACCCGACGTTCTATTTTGATTTGAAGACTGCATAAAAAGACCTATACGTAGTCGGCTCAGAGACAGATCATGCGGTTTCCTTGAAATACCATCAGATCGCACCACTAGACAGCTAAATCCATGTTAGCTTTTGTGTCATATTTATATCTGAGGTGTCTAATGCGTCTTCTAATGCAAACTTTAATGCTTTAGAGTCGGCATATATGAGGACTTGAATAGAGATATTGTTTTGGTAGTTTTGAAATGTGAAGGTGTTTTAACTATGCTCTGGCATTTCTTCGGCTTATCGCTGATTCTGCTGTAGTGTGCTTTGTGAGACGTAACTTGAAGAATGGAAAATGGGGGTAAAAGAGACTAATGTCATGCTATCAATCCAATCTCCGTTGCAGATGGATCTGACTTGGATTAGTGTGTTTCTGCCGTCAAGCCCAGCTTGTAAGGTGATGTTGTCATAAATGTAGACAACGTTATTTATCTAGGTCCTTCTAGGACAACAATCAAAGGCTCTTTCCTTGTCCATCCAATTGAACTAAAACTTAAACCCGTCATTGGTGCGTAGTTGTTGGAAATAAAAACGGCGTGATGGTTAGTCAGAGTAATTTAAACATTACATTTCTTTTCCCCCGAAAGCCATCTAATTTATTCCTTTGATCATTTTAAATATTAGCAGTTCACTTCTCGCAAGCTTTTCAAAACATGTAATGTGACAATAGGAAATCTGATATGATTTTTTAACATTACATACAAATTGCCCACAGAGTGCCATTTTTGTACTCAATACAAAAACAATTTCTAAAGGCAATAGGAAATCTTTTTTTTATTTTACGATTTCATTTCCGCTTTGTTAACCGTGTCTTTCTCATATTAAACATACTGGCATTTTAAATATTCCCAATCGCATTTCCAGTTTTAAATCAATATACTTTCAACATTCTCATTATAGAGATAGTTTGTCGCCATATCATCACATATCATTACTCACATTCTGATAATAAATATGCCTATGTAATAACAATTTGTTGGTTCATGCCAAAAGTGATAAATTAAATTGTATTAATGACAGGAATTATAAAAGAGACTTGTTCACTTGCTTAAGATCAGATGATGCGTTGACCAGGCAAATAATGTTGAAAATAAAATTACCTGACAGAATACTCTTCTTGCCATGTCTTCGTAAAATACGCCAATGATGATTCGAGCATCCTGACGCTGTACGAAACACAAAACCGAGAGTGTTAAGTTCAATAGCGTGTCAATTTATATTGTAGATATCAATTGGTCAAGTTAGCGTAATATTCGCACAATAAATCCCACAAAATAGAGTGAAAATGATAGCAGTTGATCTCAGCAACAAACTGTTCTATATTATTTAGTATTAATAAAAACAACTTAGATGTAATGAGGCGTATACATTTTTTGGCAAGCAATCGCGAAATCGTCTAATTTCTCTAAATGGCATCCAATACTGTAGGGAACAAGGAAAATTTCAGCACACTATTCTTTACGTCTCTTTCCGACTTTATACAAGTACCTAGTTCCATCACTGACAAATTTCATCACAAAATATAATATATGCACACTTTCAACAAGCAAAATAATAATGTTAAAACATTATAATTTGTATGACTTCTACCTTTATTGCAATATATTTAATTAATTTAGTACAGCTTGCAAATTTACCCTCATATTTAAAAAAAGAAATATGTCACTTCATAAAATAAAAGCATTTGGTTGTACATTCATATTTTAAAATTTGAGAAATGTTATTATTACCATTATCATTTTATTAAATATTGTTTATCATGCTATTTGCATTCTCCATGATAGCAAAATACCATAGGCAAAGATTCACAGGGGGGAGTGGCCGAGTGATTTAAAGCGCGTTCCGTTACGGATCACTGCCATCTTACCTCTGTCTGCGTGGGTTCGAGTCTAAGATTAGGCGAATGTGGATATGTGAGAAAGCTTGCCAATAGCTAGCTTCTCGTGTGTCGGTGGTTCTTTCCGCGGATTTTCCTGTTTCTTCCTCCACCATTAATACTGGTCGCCATGTATAGCCTATCGTGTGTTGAAAAATAGCGTTAAACCCAAAAAGAACAACAACAACATAACAACAAAGATTCACAGGGAAAAAATTACTCCCCCAAATTTAATATTACATTAAACTTGTGTAAAAGCATAAAAATAATATCATTACATTTATTATAGATGATAAAATGACGTTAATACATTATTTCTGCGACTTCCCATTTTCTCTAAGCATATGTACTACCTTGAGATTTCGTACAGCGTTGGTTGGGTCTGTAAGGAAGTTTTGGCGGACAGCAACCTCGATCCCTGCACGTTTAACCCTTTCCTCCAAGTCCTCCACCGTCTGAGAAATTAAAATTACCTTGTAATTGTAGAATGGGAACAACAACAGTTCATTTTTCTCTAAACACACAACATGATTCATAATGTTTTAGAGAAGACATAACCGTAAGTTTGGATATCTAAATGATATTGTCTTTCTTATCTTACTTAAAACATTGGGCCAGAAGCAGTTTTCCCCACAATGTCTAAGACCGTTTCAAATAACAAATACTCATGCCAATCATGCAACTGGCAATCTTTCCCTGGTAAACTATGGCCCATCACATACAATAATGTTGTAAACAAGCCTGCAATATTTTGATTAGTGAGATATTTTAAATATATTTCTTACCTCTGTTTTCCACATACTTGTGGAGGAGGGGCGTTCTTCTATTTAGTAGCGTAGATTTACGAACATCCCGAACAGCTTGTAATAAGATTTGTCAGTGACCCATGTAAATTGTGGCTACATTGCAGCGATAAACAAGCAGAAGTTTATACCATATTTAAAGTGAAAGTACTGGCATTGACCTGTTGAATTTTTCAAAGTCCAAATATTAACTGAATTCATTTCGCAATAAAAATAACGCTGCTTTTTAGGAATTGATAAATGCAAACATGTCAGTGAAAGTTTCTAACTTAGGATATTAAGAAACTCATCGAAAAAGTTGTAACCTGTTATGAATTTCTCCTTAACCTATATTGTCGAAATAGTGACCTATATTTATTTCTTGTTACAATCAATCGATTAATAATAATAATAATAATAATAATAATAATAATAATAATAATAATAATAATAATAATAATAATAATAATAATAATAATAATAATAATAATAATTCTCTTAATAATATGTTGAGTACGGTTCATTATATAACTGGATATTAAATAATAGTTACTGTCTAATGTCTCTGGCTTTGTTTTTTTGTAAATTAAATAATTTCAAAGTTTTACATTGCGAAAGAAATCTTTTGAATGATCACAAAATTCTTTAGTTTATATGCACTGAAAATGCAGTCTAATTAAACCCTAGCTTGATTTTAAAAAGTAATTACTGGAATTCAATGGAAATACAATCTATAAAAGATGTCAGTATTCATAATTTGACTGAAGTTCTGAATATAAAGCAAATTATGTTTTAGTCATTTATGAGCAATTTCATCAAACAGATTTTACTTTAAGAATGATCGCTCTAAGGTTCGCTGATTATATAGCAGCAGCTATTTAAGACATTTTTTTCTTGTTGTCCTGAGACATAATTTAACTGCCACTCACATTTCCCACCAAACTGAATCAGCAAGTAACAAATAGACTTAGGCTCGGTTGAGGGTCTAGGCTGTTTGTTAACTTCTGTCGACAATATCAGTACCAATTTTAATAACTGCATTAAAGGAATTCCCATCTTTACAACTCAGACTACTGTTCCCATGTTTAGAAACGAAGAGAAAATCGAAAAGTTGTTTTGTAAACATTATGGTTTTCTAATTTCTTCAGCATCAATATCAAAATGACACTATAATCTAGTCTTACTTTACAACGCTGTCAATATTTTCAATTTGTTAATGCTTAATATTTGTTAATATTTGGCTATTATATAATTAAAAGGAATATACAAATCCTAATCATCC
Source organism: Potamilus streckersoni (assembly GCA_016746295.1). Lineage (NCBI taxonomy): Eukaryota > Metazoa > Mollusca > Bivalvia > Unionida > Unionidae > Potamilus > Potamilus streckersoni. The sequence continues at coordinate 84,686 of JAEAOA010001531.1, forward strand.
CTCTTCAGTTATTATTTTCGAACGTTTACATGTCTCTTCATTGGAGCATAAAAATACAGATTTCTTAGTGACCATTTGAGGAATTATTTATATAATATTTAATCACTTTAATTCATTAAATTTGCTACGTCATAAAAAGAAACATGCATGGTAATATACTTTCAATATTGTCTTTTTCTGAATCACACACTGACACTCGGATATAGTTATATGTTATATAATCTGCTACGTCATAAATAGAAACATGGTAATATAGTTTGAATATTGTCTTTCTGTCAATAACACACAGACATTCAGACATATGAATGTGAGATTGTGTTATTAATAATACTTCATTGTTCAAAATATTGCTTTCATTATTTTATTATTAATATCATGATTGCTGTTATTGGTGTTGAATATTAAACTATTTCATGGGTAAGACACTATTTAAAATGAACCAAGTAGCAGTGTATTATATTATTTAGCTGAAAAACGAAACCAAATTTTATGGTCTTTACAAACTTGAGATATACATGAATTATGACAAAAACTGAATGACTGAAAATGGTGACTGAAAATGATGACAACGAAGAAAATGTACGAATTAAATGTCAAAAACAGTTTAAAGGTTATAATATCCTGACCAATAGTTAACACGGTACAAACAGCAAAGATCAACATAAAACTGTTAGGATTTAATATCCGGTGACCTACACAGGCATATTCTGAATTAGAGAAAGTTTTAGGGCTTTTAGAAACCACGACTTTATGCGTTTTCCTTTTTCAAGTCAGTAAATATTGTTATTATAATTGGCGACATGTTTATAAGATATATTAGATGTGTCTTTAAACATTTATACAAAAAACTAAGGAGAAAACAATCATACTTGGCCGAACAGCAATGAATCAAGTCTTAAGAATAACCTTATACCTTATCAATAATTTACGTCAAGCCAACTAATGTAGCAAAATATGATGATCCTCAAATATGCAAAACCTTGAAATGTAATAAAACACAACACATCAAAACTGAGAAAACAAGTTGACATTTAAATTGGAGATATTCCATGTGTTACGTATATATGATTAAATTGCTTGTGTGTAAGGTTTAAAATTCTTTTTATTTCATTTTTATTTCATTGTATTTAATTGCAATGAATATTTTTCTCGGATTCGGGAATCTACTTTAATTAGTGAGATATAATTTTAGCACAAACTTTGTTTATTTAAGACTAAATAGTAATACATGAGTATTGACATTGAGTTTGTCTTACCTTCGTAACAAAATCAACAGGGAATTAAAATGATTGGTCAGCATCACGGCCATACTTTCTTCTCTGTTTGTAAACAACCATTTCATGATTGGTTTTTAAGTTGGTCTTTTCTGGACGACGTGACAAAACTAGAGTAGTAAGAGACCACATGTCCAATCTCGCGAGATTTGAAATGAGGTTTCGGGAAGTTAAATACGCATTCTAATATTGTTTTGAGCAGAGTCATTCAAACCCTTGAAGGTACAAGGTGCATGTATTAATTTTAATTTGGTGCCAAGATTGTCATTCGACTATTTTTTGGATTCAATAATTTATTTTCCTGGACACTCAACAAGTTGGCTTTTTTATACAAGATATTCAAGGAAATTTATTCTGGAAATATTCGGAAACAAAGACTGTGATTCAAGTGAGGAATTATTGTTATTCATACATTGGACAGCATCTGACGTCATCGCCCTCCATATTCGTACGTCGTCGGAACTCGAACCTGGATTCTTATAGGACAATTTGTGATAGGACTTGTGTTTTTATTCTTAGAGTCATAGTTGGATTATATTCACCAACTATAAGTCCTATTTACAAATTTTTTACATTGTTGTCTAAGGAAATAAATTGTTTTGTTAAAATTTACAAAGCTTGTTGGCTTTCGTTCTTTCCTTTGTTACTGAGTACGAGCCCTTGTAACGTAACAACATGAAACAAACAAATATAAATTAGTACTATATGTGTTAAACATTTTTACGCTGAGACTTAACAAACATATAACTAGTCCAAATAATGCTTTACATAATAAAATGAAATAGCTGTTACAGCACTTATTTGACGTGTAGAAAATGGTGGGTGGCAAATCATCATAGTTTCATAGAGTTTAGAGGAGGTTAAAGTTCTATGTTTCTCCATCGATTGATTAAGAGCTTTTGAACCAGGTCATATTTCTTAACTAAATGATTTTCTGTGCTTTTTTGGCTTTATATGTTCTGTTTTCTTCTACTCTGAGGTTAAATGAACGCAGAAGACAAAGCTTTATTTTATGTTTAGTCGCTTCCATTCTATTTTCTGCCGATGTCAGACAAGATTTAAATTGCTATAGCTGGTAAGGTCTTTCATTTATGAGTTGTTAACTTTTAAATATGATAAATGTTTCATTTGATGCGAAGTAAAAATGATTTGTTATGGCCTGGACTACCAGATATAATACTTACTGAAGTAAAGACTTCCTGGGTTTCCTGTATGGTAGCAATTCTTTTCCAACTGAATTTCTCGAATATCCTTACTCTGGTGGGGTTGTGGAGGGTCGCTGAGGGATGGGTTCTAAAGAATGTTGGGAATCTGGCTCTGTTAGATAATGCTGGAGAGCTGGATCCGTATGCCAGCTGACATAAAGAATAAGCAAATAAGCTACGATTGATGAAGAAAGGATAAGACTTGATGCTTTCTGATGAAAATACGCAAAATCTAAACAGTATTTAAGATGACCATCACAAAGTTTATTATATCTGAAGTGTATTCATATCTATTTATGTTATGTGTATCAGTGAAATAAATACATGAATATGTCATTTGCACAAAATTTGTAGAATTCTCGGCTGAAAACTATTGTCTATATAGAAATTTAGAAACGTCAGACTTTATACAAGATTTTGTCTTTCAAATGACAGTGTTAGGGTGACAGGCAAATTGTAAGCAATTATACGAGCCCCTGTGGTCATTATATCTATGTTGTTTTGTTTCTTTTGAAATCAAATTGTACCTTCTTCTCAACTTTGCATATTTTACATTATGTGCACACGTGATATTCTTTGTTAAGGATGCCAACAAGTACCCGAGTATGCGGGTAACCATCCTTTAAAAATAATCCGGGTAAAAACATGAGTAAACGGTTACCCGTTTAAAAAAAAGTATTTTAAGTTCAGATAAAGACAAAGAATAACAATTACAGTTCGAGGTTCATGCCGTGTGCACAATTATTCATCATCACAGGGGCTTGAATGGTTACTTACAATTTACTTGTCAAACATGTACTATATACAAGGGAGGAAACCCCTTTCTCCTGTAAATTATTTAAGAATCGCTGATATGTAAAGGTCTACTCGTGAATTCACATAACTTTCATTTATATGATAAATTTAATCTTCTAGTTGTTATTTGTAAAGATATTGTGTCAAGTAGCTTATCATTAATGAAAATGATGACCACAAAACATCGATTTTTTTTAATCGCTGGTGGCTGAGAAAAAAGAGGAGAGATCTACTTGTTGGTGTATAGTGGCAGCACTCTCCTAGTCGAATTCGCGCTCAGCAATTTCCGTAACACGAAGCGGATGTGACGTGCTGTAGGAAACTAAACACCTTCTGACATCCCAGTACATCCCAAGACTCTCCAAGAATACCCCAATATTGCATATAATCGCACCAAAGCTCTCAAAAAGGTAACAAAAAGCGGAAAAATGCAAACACACTTAAACATTGATTATGATGGTCCTATTTCCGAAAACCTACGGAAAATAAATTTCAAGCATCAATATATATATATATATATATATATATATATATATATATATATATATATATATATATATATATATATATATATATATATATATATATATATATATATATATATATAACACATCGTTCTTCCCTCATTTTTTTGTTATATACTGTTATATACAAATTTTCATTCATTTCAAATCGAGCATCGAACATTTTGATAGAGTCGTTTAGAATACATAACCATCGATTGTTACAAACTTAAAGGTACACCTGAATGCTATACATTACTTTTTGTAATCTTAATTGACTAGACATTGCAAGTACACTGCGAAGACAGGAAGTAAATTCATTCACTGGATTTGGAGATATAAACCTTTAAATATCACCAAAATGCGACTTCTACGGAAACAATCGAGCGACTTTTTGTAAATAACCCAAGCACGCGCGAGCTTGTGACGTCACAAGAGAAACTTCCAGTTGGCTAGCAACATGGTTACTTGTCGCCAAGTCAGAGTGAACATGAACCAGAAATGAATTATTCTTCCTCTTCTTTTGATGAAGGGCAAGAAGAGAGCAGTGAGAAAGGCGTTGAACCTTACCGCTATAAACCGTATACAAGTGGAGAGTCGGCATTAGAGGAAGAATGGGAAGAAATTGAACGATATATCGGCAACAAACTGAACAATACTGAATGGTAAGTTGTATCCGGCTTGTGTTCGAGATATTGATGCTAATTTCTCTCACTGTTACATTTATCATTTTTCCCCGTTATATCGTTTCACGTTTATATGTACAATATAAAACATAAACGTGAAAAGATACAATTCTTGCTTTATTTCATATATCTTTATACAAATATGCATATACCTTGATACACAATTAAACCAAGCCACAGTCATTTTGAATTACTATATCCTTTGTCTGGAACGTTTGTAAGATTTCCATAGTGATTTGCTAGGCAGCATAAAGCTTTATCAACCATATTTTGGCACATTTGATTATAAGCTTTCTTATATTCAGTAGCAGATTAAATTAAATGTGTAACCTCGTAAATGTCAAAAACTGTCACCACACCAATATAAAATTGAATATCACAGATGTGGTGGAATGTGTTAATGGAAACTCAGACTTCTTTATACAGTACACTCTTTAGGCAATATAGATACTTCTTGCATTTTTTTGTTGCAAGATTTTAGTTTGTAATGTTTAATTCAATTAACCACTGTTTACATTAGCAAGACATGCCTCAAATAACTTGCCTGTATTTGTTATACATGTGTCTTTGCGCTCAATGTCAAGTTATGCCCACAGCAGAGGAATCTCAATTCTGCCATGAAATTGCTAAAACATACGACAAAATCGCTGGCTTTAGTGAAGCATTGCAGTGTATCGCTGACCATCCTGGGTTTCGAACAGTTTGTCTGGACTGGTACGTACTTAAGACAGCATATTACCAGTACAGACAGCAATATAATCAGCACATGGAAGACAGCAATGAGCAAGTACATTTTATTACATAGCTGAAGTCTTAATATTTCAGAGTTAAATAACATCTTCACCCAGACAGATACACTTATCATTAATTTGTAACCATATCATAACTTAGTTTTGAACATAAACAATTGGTAAGAAATATTAACTGCAAATATTTCAGTATAAAAATTAGATCCATTGAATAAATATTAAAATTAGTATGTGTACAGCTGTAATTGAATTTTCTTGATGTCTAAGTTTCTCATGTCAATTTTTAACCATTTTCAGAAATAGGCAGTAAGTGGCACATGAGCAGTTTGTTTGACCATCTCCAGCTGCAATAATACCACCACCATGCCTCACTTCCTCACAGTAGATCCATTGATTTTCTTCCAAAAATGTGTATTTGTTGGCTAGAGGTAGTTCCTTTTGGTGCATATAGAAAATATATGTGTTGGTGTTGGCCATTTTCAGGAATTCAAACATTTTCTAAGCTTGTGAGGGAATGGCTCCAGCAAACAAAAAAGCAGATTAAAGCTGCAGATTTCCAGCTGGAATGGATCTGACAAAGGGATGGTTATTGCATAATAATTTGTTATTACAAAAATCACATTTCAGAATAATATTAATAAAAGTTCTCTTTCTATGGTTATTACGTCCTTGTGCTTCATTTATACAGTTAACGCAAACAATGAATAGACCTAGGAGGGCACTCTCTGCTAATAAGAACTTCTTTTCTTGATGAGTTGACTTCTGTCTGTAAGAAAAATAAACATTTATTGTATGATAAAGACTTTATTTAAAGTTGGATATATATATATATATATATATATATATATATATATATATATATATATATATATATATATATATATATATATATATATATATATATATATACTAACCATTCATACCACAAAATTAGTCCTAGGACATAAATGCTGAACTATGCATCCTTTTCTCTCTAGGATTTGAAATTAAAACCAGCAAAAAAATAACAAGAAACTGCATCTTATAGATGATTAAAACTACAAATTTCATCACCATAATGTATCATATTTTCTTGCTGGGGCTGTATTAGGTTCAAAGGAATAGGAAAATGTTTAACACTAGAAGATACTGTTTAATTCATTAATTATTATCATTACTTCAAAGCATTTTTAACAAAAATCTTATTCTAACAGTCCCCTCATCAAGAAAACCACATTTGTTGTAAAATTAAATTATTCAAAAACGATCTTAACACATTCCATATAAATTACCGGTAACCTCAATATAGAGGCCATTTTTATATTATAGCTAGATGTAGCCAATACTAAATATCGGCTGTTTACTGTGTTACACAGGTATCATTGTACTTGCCCCTGTTCTTCATTAAAGCTGTTCTACCAGGATGATTTTCTTGAACTGGTTGAAGTATAGGAGGAGTCCATTGATTCGCTTAGTATAGACTAATACAAGTGTTAGGCACAGATGTGGAATTAATTAGCTATAAAAGCAAAACCATTAAATCGGATTACAGTGAGCAAATTAATGAAGCTTAAAGTGCCGGCTTGTTGCTATAAAGTAAAGCTTCATACAAATAAATGTTTGAATTGGCTTTGCTTGGCCACATCGTGATCAATACAAGATCTAGACCACCAATCATCTCCGTTACCTTTGTCAACTTTCCTTGGTTCACTGTACTTGATCCTAGCAGATTTTCTCTTCTGTTCTGACGTCTGGCAACCTGTTATTAAAGCATTCACTCTTGAGCCACAGGCATCATACTTCTGAAAAATTTTAGATTTCCTCCGAAGATAATGTACTTGAAAGAATCGAAGACAGTAGGTGGTGTGACATATCATGTGATGCATTTTAATGTCACAATGAACTTTCCAGTCATTCCACATGTTTAAAATGGTTTGTATAGCTTCATACTTTATATTGATTCTTCAGTTATATGAGTCAATTATTAAGTTATGTTATATTTTTATTGCGGGAGAACTACAACGTATTGGTAATATGTCAAACTTTATGATCAACCCTTAGTTGCAAAAGTAGACAAAAAGCTTTCTGATAATTTGTCAATTATTGTTCAGACATGCTAAAAGCTACATTTGTGACTACCATATATTCTGCAAAGACATGCACTAGAATTTTCCAAACACATTTTTCATGCTCTTATTACAGGGACTCTAAACACCATCATTCAGTATTGCTGTTCAATGTCAGACTAATACGACACTTTAAAAAAAACAAACAAGCAAACCAACTATATACAATTCTTTAACTTAGCTCAGTAGAATTATTTAAACGTTTGACTCGGTAGACCAAGCACTTGCTAACTTATTATTATTTAGCAATGATGCACTTTAATTGATATTCATATTCATGAAAAATCCTTGTCTGTGAGAAAAACACTACGATTAGTATACAGGTCTAAATTTTCACTAACTACAAAGGTTGTCAAGTAAATGTCCAGCAAGTATAGAGAAAGAGTAAAGGCATTGCAAACTTTCATTTACTTTTCAGCATTCGTACACGACACTCATACAAGAAAATGAGCTTACTTTTACAATGTTACTTTTGCAAAGGTCCAGTTTTAAAATGTTGGTCAACACATTTAAGCATAGTTATGTATAGGGGATGTCACATTTCAAGATATAGAAGTAATGTTAATTTTGCTCAACACCATTTTATTTTCTTCAGAGCAATAAAGTGAAGAGTAATTACCACAAGGACAAAGAGGGACTTTTCATAGAGCCATAAAAAAAAACTGCCGAACCACAGTGTGGAGGTGGACACTATTATTACAGACAGGCATGTTTAGATACAGAAATTGATTAGAGAGAATATGAGAGCCACACACTATTACGATGTGTGACATGTAACCAAGGGTATGTAGATATTGCAATTTTTACTACACTGAATAATACCATTTGATAAAACAGGTAGAGTAATATAAGTTGTATGTTTAAAGTTGTATTAAAATTGGACAGTGAACATATCTCTTGGAATACTGTCAGCCCGCAACCCATTTATATTTCTGCCCCCTCCTCCCTCCCCCTCGTACATCCATACACAAAAGGGAGAAATTAACTAATGCAAAGCAAATAGGACTTGAGAGATTTTAATAAAAACGAAGTCAACATAGTGTTTTTGTAGCACATATTCAAAATTATGTATCACAACAAAAATTATTATTATTATTATTATTATTTTATTATTATTATTATTATTATTATTATTATTATTATTATTATTATTATTATTATTATTAGAATAAGAATTACATGTATCTTAAAACGAATACTATTTAAGTCTTGTTTCCGATTCCATTAATTCTCTTTGGTAAATTGTCAGTGTGAATACAGGCAGTAGATGACATTTTTTTTATTTCCTTGAATTACTCGGAAATTTGTTTTCAGACAATGTCAAAGAATTAGTGGCAGCACTGGAAAAACTGGTCAGGAAACCCGAGTCATTTGATAGTTAGTGCCACCTCTATGCAGCCATGTATCTATTATGAATGGAAACAAAAAACTTGAACAAAGTTGTTATTTCATGTAACCCGGTTTTCTGTAACTTGTTGTATGTTTTAAGAGTCAGGGCCTGTAGCATAAAATTAGATTCTACTACAACCAGTGTTAGGAAGCTAAATGAATCAAAAGTAAACATGAGCAGACAGCAATATGTTTTTAATGTCATAGTATAGAATCTGTTCATGAAATGAAATTATAGAGGTAAAAAAAGATTTTTTTCTTTTCTTTTCATGAGAATTTTCAAGATAAAGAACAAATGATTTTAGCAGGATCGATTATCAAAATGAAAATCTTAGGTAAAAATTCCACACTCAAATAAAGTGGTATGTTTGTCAATGAAGGAGGGATTTTAAAAAAAAAGAATTTTAATCATAATTTTCACATGTGTATCAAGCAATCACTTGTCACAAAATTGACCCTGAAAATTGCACCATAACTGTAACCATTTTGCCGACAAGTGTTAATGCACTTGGACAGAATTTCCTTGCAATATCCATATTGCTGTCTTCAGGCACAGTATGCTGCTTCCAGGACAGATTCATCTATGCAAACTGTCTGAAATCTTGGCTGATTAATGATACAACACACCATGGCCTCCTCGGTCTTATCCAAAGTAATGTTGATCTCTTTACAGCATATACACTTATCGACTGTTTCTTTAATGCTGCTCACCTTCCTCACACAACGAAAATAGGCATAACAAATTTGCCGTAAATTCGCAAGAATCACCACTAGATTCAGCCGTCATCACATCATACGCTAAACTTGAGGGACTTACCGACAGTGCGACACTTCCGTAAATCCTATTGTCATCGGAAGTATTCAAATATATTCGGAGCGTTTTCCGTAAAACATCAATAAATGCGCAAATTATATTCATTTTTCTTAAGTTAAAACATAATGCACATTTCTGAGTTATTTAGCAAAAAACATAATATTCTGATATATATATATATAGTGTGTATTTATCTATAGCGGAACTTTAAAGCTAGAAGATCCTAACTTCGTGCTTGTCCATGGTTCGTGCAACATTTTAATCGCGACTTGAACGCTTTTGTTTTGAGATCCTGATGACATTAATTAGGGCTGCACTTTTCGTCGACAGCGACAGTAAGAAATATTCGACGAAATAAAAACTTTAAATGTGTACTACATTTCAAAGAAAAAAAAGCACAGTGTAAATGTCAGGTTTAAGTAATGCCACTTTTTGCCTCCAGTTTGTGGCACTGGTGATAGTATTTGCTGTTCAAGTCAGGGCAGCTGTTCACATGTTTGTTTCCTCGATTCAATCTAAAGGAGACGAGAAATAAATTTTTCCTTTTATATATGTAATTCTCTACAAATTTTAGTTTGATTGTAATGCATATAATTTACATATAGAAAGCGGTAAGTGATTATATTGCGCAGAAGAAACCTCGATTCCGTAAATTGCCGAGTTTTGAGGAGACGATAGATCACGTGGTCCCGTGACGCAATACTAGCCAGTCCTCGAATAGGAACAGAAACATGGCGAGCCAGACAGACAGGAGGAGACCAGATTTGGGTTGCACATTCAACAGTTGAATCTGCTTCCGAGAGATGCTCATAACTATATCTGTTGAACTGCGTGTTAAGGATTTGAAAAACGCAATGTAATTTTAAAATAAATATTTATACATCTTGAGCTGTGCAAAAATGTGTTAAGGAGAAAGTGATGGTGCCGAATGCAAAAATTAAAACTTTAGCACAATCCAATAAATTCATTGAAGAAGGATGAGATTCAATCGTATTATATGTAAATGACATGTTTATTACCTACCCCCAACATATCATCTAAGGAGTAATATTTTGAAAATATACATCCAACACTGAAACAATGAGAGAAAATTTTGAATTCTGTGCGAATGGATTAGAGCCAGTACGGACTTGTGTGAGAAACAATATCCATTACCGGGGAGGTGTACAAGGCATTGAGAAAGGTTTTCGTCAATTGCAACTTAAGCATTAGTGTTTTCAACAACAACAACAAACCCCCTCCACACACACACACACACACACACACACACACACACAAATAAATAAATATGCAAAACAGAAAAAATAAGTAATTAATTTAAATATCTTATGGTTCAATTACAATGTATTCTACATGCAGGCCACAGTTAGCGTATTGACAAATCTGATAATATATACATGTCTGGTATAATAGTTTATGTACTATACAGGTGGCCAGTTTTCAAAGAAAATATTTTTGGCACAGGCCCCGGGCTGGTGACTTAAATGAACTCACAAGCCCTGACTGAAATTCCACTAGACCGGACATTTCATACCTGACAACTCTCAAGCCGAGAGAAAAACCTCTCGATTTTGAGGGTATTTCCACACCTACCTCCCGATCTAGTAATATCTCCCACATTTTTGCAGAGAACTCCTGACTATAACAATATGTCAATTTCATTTCTCAGGTAAAACAAAGCAAAACAAAACCATACATAAATAAATAACATATGTAATCTACATGTACCATATTCTATCACTTGTGAAAACTGCAGTGTCGAAATCAGTGTCGGATTTAAGCATAAACTAAACAAGTTCCAGCTTAGGGTCTTACAGTCTGGATCCAAGACTAAGAGGGACTCTAAAATTTATTTTATACCAAATAGGGCCTCTACAGCTTCCCACAGTTTAGGACCTTGCTACGTCTAAATCCGGAAATAGACAAAATAATTAATATCACACGACATTTATTTTCTTCAGTAAACAGAATGTTAAGATTAAACACTATTCACGTAAATTTCTTATTTTTAAAACCACAACAGTATTATAGTAAAAAAAAAGTTTTAAAAACTTGCCATCGATTAGTTTAAATCCCATAAATGATTACTGTGAATACTGTGTAATTTTCTCTGCAAACAAAATCGCATCTCAATTTCCGCCAAAGAAACTCGGCCAGTTAACACCTGCCAATATCTCTATACCATATATGTCAAGTTTAATTACCATGATTAAATTTTAAAAAAAGGAATAAAACAAAATATACCATTTACTATATGTGTAAACCAAACAGCTAACTGAGAATAAATGTTTTTATTCAGTAAACAGTGTTACATACCTTAAGACTTAAACATAAGGAAATAAGGAGAGACATTAAACGTGGAAAAAAGTTGTCACATGTAGGGTAACTTTTGACAGCAGATTTGAACTGTCAAAATGAAGTCCCTATAGACAGCGCAAGCTACAACAAAATAGGATATCGTTTACTTGTCAGTCATTTGCTGCTGCTTACATATGCATGCAGTCAAACATGGTCTGAAGGGCAGTTCTTTTCACAAGATAAATAAAAGGATAAGTATAAACTGTTGATTAGTCACACTGGCTTTATTGCTTAAGTCAAAACTTTAGCTATTTTGCATTTTAGTCTCAGCTGACCAGAATATGAAAAAAGGGGACTTGTCTTGGGGGGATTATAAGACGTATCATAGGGAGAAATGGCGCGTATTTTGGGCGCTGGCACATTGGGGCAAAGGGGTAGGGTAAATAGTTGCCTTCCTTCCTTCCCAATCTCAGTTGTCAACCAGTTAATGTAAAACTTTGATTTTATTCATGGCCTCTTTTCTCTTAATCGCTGCTATTTAAACTGCCCAAGGGATAGTTTTATATCATTTCCAATCATTACAGATTACGGTTCATACATACTCCATGTAACCGACATCGTACTGAAAAGGGTTGCAAGGGTAATTTTTTTTAAATTACTGAAAGTTATGTTTTCTCGAAACACGACTGTGTCATGGGTTTAGAATCTTTTTTCAACAAAGCTTCCATTTCATTAAAATCAGATCTCAATTACAGCAGTGATTTGATTTAGATTGTGGAATGTTATGGCATGTATGTGAACATCTTGAAAATACATATTCTCATTGAATCAGGCACCCACCCACCCACCCCCTTTGAATACATGATAGGCCCAAACTAAAATCAGATGAACCCCGGCAGTCGGACTATCAAATTGCTTTTAGCACTGCTAGTGTAGATAAAAGATCTGTGACTTGATTGCTGAATTTTGTAGTCACTTACTCGGCCTTCTGCTTATTTTCGTAACTCACACGTTTAACAGTTTTCCCAAGATTTAAAATATCCAACGATATGTCGGAAACAGTGCCAACTTTTAGTCTAGGCATCGCATTTGCGTATCTTAGACACAGATACTCGACACGAGCTTGATGTTAAAAAAAAAACAATAATCTTAAGGAAACTGTCATACAGAGTGACAAAAATATCTCAGATTACACCAATGACCCGTTCTGACATTGGACCCTCTCTGTCATACTACATAAGATACAAGGTTTGTAACTTCCGAACACTTCGTTTCACGCATGACCATAGATATCCTTTTGTTATTTTCGTATCTAACGGTATACGATCATATTATATAGCTTGTTTTACTCCTGAGATATTTTTTTCTATCCATCAAGACATCTTTGACTTTTTTTCGTTGCACCAAACTGAAATTACGGGCTCCAAAATTTAGCGAATTTTGTAAGAGTAGACACATTAACGCTCAGGTATAACCTTTGGAGCCAATCATATTTCGCCGTTTACGTTTCATCAGCAAAGTATACATGTTTTGAAACTAGTTTCGCTTATATGGGTTGTATGTGTGAATAAGAAAATGTCTAATTCTTCCATGGAACAGGATTCCTAACGTTGAATCGAGTTAATGGTAAGTAAAAACTTACTTTTGCATCTACCACTGTTCTTTAATTGAAGAAGGCATGCATTGTAGAGTCGAAAACATGGTATATGTAGCTGTTTGCACCGGATGTCACCTGAGCGTAGATGTGTCCACTCTGACAAAATTCGCACGTTTCGGAGCCCGTAACTTGTCATAGATTCATCCTATTTTGATACTACATACATTCTAAATTGAAAACAAATGGCGCCATATATCATTTAAAAAAGCTGTATCGATGTGACTGTTGAATATTATATAACTGAAAAATGTAAAGAAGGGATAAATTTTGTTCAACATTAAAACATGTTGCACCGGACCGTCTTTAAGAGATTAACCATAACAGGTCGAATATACTACAATAGTCATTACTGAACTTTTAAGACTATTTGCGAAAGTTACTCTAAGCATGTAGTCTAGTTAGATTGAGTGTTATGCGTAAATAATTTTATTCATTTCTTTTGTGTACTAATTTCTTATCCAAAAGGATTTAGCCGAGTTGTGACAACAAATTTAAACGCAGATCTAAGTTAGTAGCAAAACATCAAATGTACGTTAAATTTTAAAAAAAATATGAACGTTTTTCATACATTTTTCTTTAATTATGGCATGCAAGATATAGATTGAATTTTATGTTTAGATTACGCTTTTTGACACTTATATTAGTAATGATATACTCTTATACCTCTGTTGAGGGTTAGCATGTGTGAACCTACAACAAAACAGTTCAGTTTCGCATTTAATACAGTTTTCCTTGATAGGTACCCGAGTAACCGATAGTTATGATTGATGGGCACCCGGAAGAAATTTCCGAAACTTTTGACATCTCTGTTCTTTGTATGAACTGAATTTTAATCATTTTAGAAACATCTTAATTCCGAAGCAAGAAACTGCCGCGAAGTTTGGCTTAAATATTTGACAATTTTTATTTGTATTTAAAAAGTATGTAAACATAATCCCGAGATAATTTGCAATATCATTCTTTGTCGGAATGTAGCTAAACTGTGTTAATCAATAGAGTCCTGGATTTGGAAATTACATTTATCGCGAAAGGCATCACGGGACACTCCATTTCAATGGCTGACTTGTAAGCTTGTAAGATAATTAGCATTCTGGAGTAAAACAACAATGCCAATTACTACAGCGTCGCTACAACTTCAAGATAAGCGAATTTATTAATATGTGCAACTTGTATCATCTCTTCAAGGAATCATTATATGCAATTTACCGATCAACTGTTATTGCACCCACTGTACTTGTAAGAAAATCATCATTATTTTTGTCCTATTTGGCGTGGGATCTGCTTTGCAGCATAAAAGTAGCATATACAGAAAATACAAAGCTTATGCGGGTTCATTCTCTGTTCTCTTGCTTACAGTGAAAAAAGGAAACTGATCCAAATGTTTTTGAAAAGGTTTCTTTCAGTAAATGTTCCATATATTTAATTCAAATATGATTACTTTCAGATTATGGAAGACAAACTGTAATGATGTTTGGATATGTTATGTCCAAGTAAGTAGCTCTCTAGCGTGATAAAGATGGTATTGGTAAATCTGTGCGTCGTGTATTAGAACTAGATTCCATTTAAAAACTTGTTGAAGACTGCTTCTCCAAGAGTTTCTAATTTGTAGATTATGTGATGACGATCAAACTAAATATACGATTCTAAATTCACCAAATAAGGTTTTGTTACTACAAATGATTCTCTTTCGTTTGTATGCAATAGCATTGAGGAGATTCCTCTCTCACTACAACATGTTTAAAAAAATAAATAACGGAAGAGAACACTTTGCAAGATGTACCTTGAAAATTGCAGTTTCGCACTCCCCAATTAGTTTCCGGGATAACAAGTTGGAAAGGAAATCAATTACAACACAGACACAAACTGAATGCATAAATAAATTCATATTATTTTTCATAGTTGAACTAATATGGCTGTCATAGGCTTCTCAGTGACAAGAGAAAAAGAACCAGTGAAGCAACATCCAGTATTGCCAAACTCTATTCGAGCAATTATTATAGGGCCATTTTGGTCTGAAAAGTGTGCTAAGATATTTTAATGATAATGCAAAGGAGATTGCAGGTGATACATCAGCCAGGCATAACATAACTGACTTTATTACTGATATCAATGAAGCTCCGTCGGTCGATGACCTTGATGGGGATATCAACAATCTAGTATTGTATGACGACGTGATATTAGACAAACAAAATACAGCTCGACTTTCTTTAGGCTGACATAAAACACCGATATTATATATGTTACTCAGCGATATAATCAAATACTTAAAGACATCAGTGATATTTACAATCTTCTGGCGGCATTTAATGGGTTGATACCCACACGCTGCAAAATATTCATCGGACTAGGTGTTCCGGTAACATGGATATAAACAAATTTTAAGAAAAAAATTCTCACACGCTCCGGCGACCCCACATGGGTTTGTCACGATCAAGCTACCCCAGATCGATGTAATCGCATTGGTCTGGAAAAAAAAAATGTTGAGAATGCAACCAACATTTTGTTTAGGACCGAAGAAATTGTTGCTCCTTGCTTGACACACATAATAACAAACACGGGCGACTGCAGATATCTCACTGGTTCTCACGGTTGATTAGCCAATGGACGTACTCGGCGCGAGAACAATTTACTTATACAATATCAGAATCTGGGACCGCCTTGTTGATCTCGCGGTACAAAGTTTTGATTTCAATCGCAGTTGGAGGATTTGCCCCCATAGCAGCAGGGATGATAGACATGACGGTATGACCATATCGACTTCAATAAACAAACAGTCTATAGAAATGTATAGATGCAGTAGCGCAACACAATAGCGAACAAATACGCATAAAAGCAATGATTTTACAAAATAAATATTAAAACCAGGCTGTAGGGTCCGCCCACTCTACTGCTCAGGTTAACCAGTTATTTAGTCATAACGACAAACTACACACCTAGGTTAATAATAACGATAACCTAACTGCTAAAACTTATTTATATGAACGTGAACAATCATTTTAAAAAGATTACTGAGATCCTTACGATATTTGCTTTCACAACACATTTAACGTACATCGGTTCAGAAAAAGAACTACATTTTATATGGCAGTTAACAAGTTCATATCACATAACATGCGTTTAATATAAATATTAACAAAACAAATAGGTCTTGACGAAAAAGGTTTATAGTAAATATATTTTCTGGCAATATAAGGAGTGCACTTTTCGATTGGAGTCAGGAAAGGAATTGGGGGGAAATGGTCTTTTCTGTCTGATTATGCTATATTTACCACCACAGGTGCTTGTTATGTCATTTATAATATATCATAACATGAACAACTGCTAAAACCCCAAGACGAGAACAACAGCAAGAAAACATAAAACTATGGGCATTGCTCAGTTGATAGCGGATGTGTGTTTAGTTTTTCTAGTTTAAACCCTTTTTTGGTCTGTATTTCTTCGCTTTTTGGAGTCTTGGCGTTCTCTTTTCATAGTTTCTAAAGCAAAACAGAAATAATAAGTAATTAATTTAAATATCTTATGGTTCAATTACAATGTATTCTACATGCAGGCCACAGTTAGCGTATTGACATATGTGTTAATATATACATAGCTGGTATAATAGTCTATGTACTATACAGGTGGCCAGTTTTCAAAGAAAATATTTTTGGCACAGGCCCCGGGCTGGTGACTTAAATGAACTCACAAGCCCTGACTGAAATTCCACTAGACCGGACATTTCATACCTGACAACTCTCAAGCCGAGAGAAAAACCTCTCGATTTTGAGGGTATTTCCACACCTACCTCCCGATCTAGTAATATCTCCCACATTTTTGCAGAGAACTCCTGACTATAATAATATGTCAATTTCATTTCTCAGGTAAAACAAAGCAAAACAAAACCATACATAAATAAATAACATATGTAATCCACATGTACCATATTCTATCACTTGTGAAAACTGCAGTGTCGAAATCAGTGTCGGATTTAAGCATAAACTAAACAAGTTCCAGCTTAGGGTCTTACAGTCTGGATCCAAGACTAAGAGGGACTCTAAAATTTATTTTATACCAAATAGGGCCTCTACAGCTTCCCACAGTTTAGGACCTTGCTACGTCTAAATCCGGAAATAGACAAAATAATTAATATCACACGACATTTATTTTCTTCAGTAAACAGAATGTTAAGATTAAACACTATTCACGTAAATTTCTTATTTTTAAAACCACAACAGTATTATAGTAAAAAAAAAGTTTTAAAAACTTGCCATCGATTAGTTTAAATCCCATAAATGATTACTGTGAATACTGTGTAATTTTCTCTGCAAACAAAATCGCATCTCAATTTCCGCCAAAGAAACTCGGCCAGTTAACACCTGCCAATATCTCTATACCATATATGTCAAGTTTAATTACCATGATTAAATTTTAAAAAAAGGAATAAAACAAAATATACCATTCACTATATGTGTAAACCAAACAGCTAACTGAGAATAAATGTTTTTATTCAGTAAACAGTGTTACATACCTTAAGACTTAAACATAAGGAAATAAGGAGAGACATTAAACGTGGAAAAAAGTTGTCACATGTAGGGTAACTTTTGACAGCAGATTTGAACTGTCAAAATGAAGTCCCTATAGACAGCGCAAGCTACAACAAAATAGGATATCGTTTACTTGTCAGTCATTTGCTGCTGCTTACATATGCATGCAGTCAAACATGGTCTGAAGGGCAGTTCTTTTCACAAGATAAATAAAAGGATAAGTATAAACTGTTGATTAGTCACACTGGCTTTATTGCTTAAGTCAAAACTTTAGCTATTTTGCATTTTAGTCTCAGCTGACCAGAATATGAAAAAAGGGGACTTGTCTTGGGGGGATTATAAGACGTATCATAGGGAGAAATGGCGCGTATTTTGGGCGCTGGCACATTGGGGCAAAGGGGTAGGGTAAATAGTTGCCTTCCTTCCTTCCCAATCTCAGTTGTCAACCAGTTAATGTAAAACTTTGATTTTATTCATGGCCTCTTTTCTCTTAATCGCTGCTATTTAAACTGCCCAAGGGATAGTTTTATATCATTTCCAATCATTACAGATTACGGTTCATACATACTCCATGTAACCGACATCGTACTGAAAAGGGTTGCAAGGGTAATTTTTTTTAAATTACTGAAAGTTATGTTTTCTCGAAACACGACTGTGTCATGGGTTTAGAATCTTTTTTCAACAAAGCTTCCATTTCATTAAAATCAGATCTCAATTACAGCAGTGATTTGATTTAGATTGTGGAATGTTATGGCATGTATGTGAACATCTTGAAAATACATATTCTCATTGAATCAGGCACCCACCCACCCACCCCCTTTGAATACATGATAGGCCCAAACTAAAATCAGATGAACCCCGGCAGTCGGACTATCAAATTGCTTTTAGCACTGCTAGTGTAGATAAAAGATCTGTGACTTGATTGCTGAATTTTGTAGTCACTTACTCGGCCTTCTGCTTATTTTCGTAACTCACACGTTTAACAGTTTTCCCAAGATTTAAAATATCCAACGATATGTCGGAAACAGTGCCAACTTTTAGTCTAGGCATCGCATTTGCGTATCTTAGACACAGATACTCGACACGAGCTTGATGTTAAAAAAAAAACAATAATCTTAAGGAAACTGTCATACAGAGTGACAAAAATATCTCAGATTACACCAATGACCCGTTCTGACATTGGACCCTCTCTGTCATACTACATAAGATACAAGGTTTGTAACTTCCGAACACTTCGTTTCACGCATGACCATAGATATCCTTTTGTTATTTTCGTATCTAACGGTATACGATCATATTATATAGCTTGTTTTACTCCTGAGATATTTTTTTCTATCCATCAAGACATCTTTGACTTTTTTTCGTTGCACCAAACTGAAATTACGGGCTCCAAAATTTAGCGAATTTTGTAAGAGTAGACACATTAACGCTCAGGTATAACCTTTGGAGCCAATCATATTTCGCCGTTTACGTTTCATCAGCAAAGTATACATGTTTTGAAACTAGTTTCGCTTATATGGGTTGTATGTGTGAATAAGAAAATGTCTAATTCTTCCATGGAACAGGATTCCTAACGTTGAATCGAGTTAATGGTAAGTAAAAACTTACTTTTGCATCTACCACTGTTCTTTAATTGAAGAAGGCATGCATTGTAGAGTCGAAAACATGGTATATGTAGCTGTTTGCACCGGATGTCACCTGAGCGTAGATGTGTCCACTCTGACAAAATTCGCACGTTTCGGAGCCCGTAACTTGTCATAGATTCATCCTATTTTGATACTACATACATTCTAAATTGAAAACAAATGGCGCCATATATCATTTAAAAAAGCTGTATCGATCTGACTGTTGAATATTATATAACTGAAAAATGTAAAGAAGGGATAGATTTTGTTCAACATTAAAACATGTTGCACCGGACCGTCTTTAAGAGATTAACCATAACAGGTCGAATATACTACAATAGTCATTACTGAACTTTTAAGACTATTTGCGAAAGTTACTCTAAGCATGTAGTCTAGTTAGATTGAGTGTTATGCGTAAATAATTTTATTCATTTCTTTTGTGTACTAATTTCTTATCCAAAAGGATTTAGCCGAGTTGTGACAACAAATTTAAACGCAGATCTAAGTTAGTAGCAAAACATCAAATGTACGTTAAATTTTTAAAAAAATATGAACGTTTTTCATACATTTTTCTTTAATTATGGCATGCAAGATATAGATTGAATTTTATGTTTAGATTACGCTTTTTGACACTTATATTAGTAATGATATACTCTTATACCTCTGTTGAGGGTTAGCATGTGTGAACCTACAACAAAACAGTTCAGTTTCGCATTTAATACAGTTTTCCTTGATAGGTACCCGAGTAACCGATAGTTATGATTGATGGGCACCCGGAAGAAATTTCCGAAACTTTTGACATCTCTGTTCTTTGTATGAACTGAATTTTAATCATTTTAGAAACATCTTAATTCCGAAGCAAGAAACTGCCGCGAAGTTTGGCTTAAATATTTGACAATTTTTATTTGTATTTAAAAAGTATGTAAACATAATCCCGAGATAATTTGCAATATCATTCTTTGTCGGAATGTAGCTAAACTGTGTTAATCAATAGAGTCCTGGATTTGGAAATTACATTTATCGCGAAAGGCATCACGGGACACTCCATTTCAATGGCTGACTTGTAAGCTTGTAAGATAATTAGCATTCTGGAGTAAAACAACAATGCCAATTACTACAGCGTCGCTACAACTTCAAGATAAGCGAATTTATTAATATGTGCAACTTGTATCATCTCTTCAAGGAATCATTATATGCAATTTACCGATCAACTGTTATTGCACCCACTGTACTTGTAAGAAAATCATCATTATTTTTGTCCTATTTGGCGTGGGATCTGCTTTGCAGCATAAAAGTAGCATATACAGAAAATACAAAGCTTATGCGGGTTCATTCTCTGTTCTCTTGCTTACAGTGAAAAAAGGAAACTGATCCAAATGTTTTTGAAAAGGTTTCTTTCAGTAAATGTTCCATATATTTAATTCAAATATGATTACTTTCAGATTATGGAAGACAAACTGTAATGATGTTTGGATATGTTATGTCCAAGTAAGTAGCTCTCTAGCGTGATAAAGATGGTATTGGTAAATCTGTGCGTCGTGTATTAGAACTAGATTTCATTTAAAAACTTGTTGAAGACTGCTTCTCCAAGAGTTTCTAATTTGTAGATTATGTGATGACGATCAAACTAAATATACGATTCTAAATTCACCAAATAAGGTTTTGTTACTACAAATGATTCTCTTTCGTTTGTATGCAATAG
Source organism: Potamilus streckersoni (assembly GCA_016746295.1). Classification (NCBI taxonomy): domain Eukaryota; kingdom Metazoa; phylum Mollusca; class Bivalvia; order Unionida; family Unionidae; genus Potamilus; species Potamilus streckersoni. Next base: position 106,011 of record JAEAOA010001531.1, read on the forward strand.
CATTGAGGAGATTCCTCTCTCACTACAACATGTTTAAAAAAATAAATAACGGAAGAGAACACTTTGCAAGATGTACCTTGAAAATTGCAGTTTCGCACTCCCCAATTAGTTTCCGGGATAACAAGTTGGAAAGGAAATCAATTACAACACAGACACAAACTGAATGCATAAATAAATTCATATTATTTTTCATAGTTGAACTAATATGGCTGTCATAGGCTTCTCAGTGACAAGAGAAAAAGAACCAGTGAAGCAACATCCAGTATTGCCAAACTCTATTCGAGCAATTATTATAGGGCCATTTTGGTCTGAAAAGTGTGCTAAGATATTTTAATGATAATGCAAAGGAGATTGCAGGTGATACATCAGCCAGGCATAACATAACTGACTTTATTACTGATATCAATGAAGCTCCGTCGGTCGATGACCTTGATGGGGATATCAACAATCTAGTATTGTATGACGACGTGATATTAGACAAACAAAATACAGCTCGACTTTCTTTAGGCTGACATAAAACACCGATATTATATATGTTACTCAGCGATATAATCAAATACTTAAAGACATCAGTGATATTTACAATCTTCTGGCGGCATTTAATGGGTTGATACCCACACGCTGCAAAATATTCATCGGACTAGGTGTTCCGGTAACATGGATATAAACAAATTTTAAGAAAAAAATTCTCACACGCTCCGGCGACCCCACATGGGTTTGTCACGATCAAGCTACCCCAGATCGATGTAATCGCATTGGTCTGGAAAAAAAAAAATGTTGAGAATGCAACCAACATTTTGTTTAGGACCGAAGAAATTGTTGCTCCTTGCTTGACACACATAATAACAAACACGGGCGACTGCAGATATCTCACTGGTTCTCACGGTTGATTAGCCAATGGACGTACTCGGCGCGAGAACAATTTACTTATACAATATCAGAATCTGGGACCGCCTTGTTGATCTCGCGGTACAAAGTTTTGATTTCAATCGCAGTTGGAGGATTTGCCCCCATAGCAGCAGGGATGATAGACATGACGGTATGACCATATCGACTTCAATAAACAAACAGTCTATAGAAATGTATAGATGCAGTAGCGCAACACAATAGCGAACAAATACGCATAAAAGCAATGATTTTACAAAATAAATATTAAAACCAGGCTGTAGGGTCCGCCCACTCTACTGCTCAGGTTAACCAGTTATTTAGTCATAACGACAAACTACACACCTAGGTTAATAATAACGATAACCTAACTGCTAAAACTTATTTATATGAACGTGAACAATCATTTTAAAAAGATTACTGAGATCCTTACGATATTTGCTTTCACAACACATTTAACGTACATCGGTTCAGAAAAAGAACTACATTTTATATGGCAGTTAACAAGTTCATATCACATAACATGCGTTTAATATAAATATTAACAAAACAAATAGGTCTTGACGAAAAAGGTTTATAGTAAATATATTTTCTGGCAATATAAGGAGTGCACTTTTCGATTGGAGTCAGGAAAGGAATTGGGGGGAAATGGTCTTTTCTGTCTGATTATGCTATATTTACCACCACAGGTGCTTGTTATGTCATTTATAATATATCATAACATGAACAACTGCTAAAACCCCAAGACGAGAACAACAGCAAGAAAACATAAAACTATGGGCATTGCTCAGTTGATAGCGGATGTGTGTTTAGTTTTTCTAGTTTAAACCCTTTTTTGGTCTGTATTTCTTCGCTTTTTGGAGTCTTGGCGTTCTCTTTTCATAGTTTCTAAAGCAAAACAGAAATAATAAGTAATTAATTTAAATATCTTATGGTTCAATTACAATGTATTCTACATGCAGGCCACAGTTAGCGTATTGACATATGTGTTAATATATACATAGCTGGTATAATAGTCTATGTACTATACAGGTGGCCAGTTTTCAAAGAAAATATTTTTGGCACAGGCCCCGGGCTGGTGACTTAAATGAACTCACAAGCCCTGACTGAAATTCCACTAGACCGGACATTTCATACCTGACAACTCTCAAGCCGAGAGAAAAACCTCTCGATTTTGAGGGTATTTCCACACCTACCTCCCGATCTAGTAATATCTCCCACATTTTTGCAGAGAACTCCTGACTATAATAATATGTCAATTTCATTTCTCAGGTAAAACAAAGCAAAACAAAACCATACATAAATAAATAACATATGTAATCCACATGTACCATATTCTATCACTTGTGAAAACTGCAGTGTCGAAATCAGTGTCGGATTTAAGCATAAACTAAACAAGTTCCAGCTTAGGGTCTTACAGTCTGGATCCAAGACTAAGAGGGACTCTAAAATTTATTTTATACCAAATAGGGCCTCTACAGCTTCCCACAGTTTAGGACCTTGCTACGTCTAAATCCGGAAATAGACAAAATAATTAATATCACACGACATTTATTTTCTTCAGTAAACAGAATGTTAAGATTAAACACTATTCACGTAAATTTCTTATTTTTAAAACCACAACAGTATTATAGTAAAAAAAAAGTTTTAAAAACTTGCCATCGATTAGTTTAAATCCCATAAATGATTACTGTGAATACTGTGTAATTTTCTCTGCAAACAAAATCGCATCTCAATTTCCGCCAAAGAAACTCGGCCAGTTAACACCTGCCAATATCTCTATACCATATATGTCAAGTTTAATTACCATGATTAAATTTTAAAAAAAGGAATAAAACAAAATATACCATTCACTATATGTGTAAACCAAACAGCTAACTGAGAATAAATGTTTTTATTCAGTAAACAGTGTTACATACCTTAAGACTTAAACATAAGGAAATAAGGAGAGACATTAAACGTGGAAAAAAGTTGTCACATGTAGGGTAACTTTTGACAGCAGATTTGAACTGTCAAAATGAAGTCCCTATAGACAGCGCAAGCTACAACAAAATAGGATATCGTTTACTTGTCAGTCATTTGCTGCTGCTTACATATGCATGCAGTCAAACATGGTCTGAAGGGCAGTTCTTTTCACAAGATAAATAAAAGGATAAGTATAAACTGTTGATTAGTCACACTGGCTTTATTGCTTAAGTCAAAACTTTAGCTATTTTGCATTTTAGTCTCAGCTGACCAGAATATGAAAAAAGGGGACTTGTCTTGGGGGGATTATAAGACGTATCATAGGGAGAAATGGCGCGTATTTTGGGCGCTGGCACATTGGGGCAAAGGGGTAGGGTAAATAGTTGCCTTCCTTCCTTCCCAATCTCAGTTGTCAACCAGTTAATGTAAAACTTTGATTTTATTCATGGCCTCTTTTCTCTTAATCGCTGCTATTTAAACTGCCCAAGGGATAGTTTTATATCATTTCCAATCATTACAGATTACGGTTCATACATACTCCATGTAACCGACATCGTACTGAAAAGGGTTGCAAGGGTAATTTTTTTTTAAATTACTGAAAGTTATGTTTTCTCGAAACACGACTGTGTCATGGGTTTAGAATCTTTTTTCAACAAAGCTTCCATTTCATTAAAATCAGATCTCAATTACAGCAGTGATTTGATTTAGATTGTGGAATGTTATGGCATGTATGTGAACATCTTGAAAATACATATTCTCATTGAATCAGGCACCCACCCACCCACCCCCTTTGAATACATGATAGGCCCAAACTAAAATCAGATGAACCCCGGCAGTCGGACTATCAAATTGCTTTTAGCACTGCTAGTGTAGATAAAAGATCTGTGACTTGATTGCTGAATTTTGTAGTCACTTACTCGGCCTTCTGCTTATTTTCGTAACTCACACGTTTAACAGTTTTCCCAAGATTTAAAATATCCAACGATATGTCGGAAACAGTGCCAACTTTTAGTCTAGGCATCGCATTTGCGTATCTTAGACACAGATACTCGACACGAGCTTGATGTTAAAAAAAAAACAATAATCTTAAGGAAATTGTCATACAGAGTGACAAAAATATCTCAGATTACACCAATGACCCGTTCTGACATTGGACCCTCTCTGTCATACTACATAAGATACAAGGTTTGTAACTTCCGAACACTTCGTTTCACGCATGGCCATAGATATTCTTTTGTTATTTTCGTATCTAACGGTATACGATCATATTGTATAGCTTGTTTTACTCCTGAGATATTTTTTTCTATCCATCAAGACATCTTTGACCTTTTTTCGTTGCACCAAACTGAAATTACGGGCTCCGAAATTTAGCGAATTTTGTAAGAGTAGACACATTAACGCTCAGGTATAACCTTTTGAGCCAATCATATATCGCCGTTTACGTTTCAGCAGCAAAGTATACATGTTTTGAAACTAGTTTCGCTTATATGGGTTGTATGTGTGAATAAGAAAATGTCTAACTCTTCCATGGAACAGGATTCCTAACGTTGAATCGAGTTAATGGTAAGTAAAAACTTACTTTTGCATCTACCACTGTTCTTTAATTGAAGAAGGCATGCATTGTAGAGTCGAAAACATGGTATATGTAGCTGTTTGCACCGGATGTCACCTGAGCGTAGATGTGTCCACTCTGACAAAATTCGCACGTTTCGGAGCCCGTAACTTGTCATAGATTCATCCTATTTTGATACTACATACATTCTAAATTGAAAACAAATGGCGCCATATATCATTTAAAAAAGCTGTATCGATCTGACTGTTGAATATTATATAACTGAAAAATGTAAAGAAGGGATAGATTTTGTTCAACATTAAAACATGTTGCACCGGACCGTCTTTAAGAGATTAACCATAACAGGTCGAATATACTACAATAGTCATTACTGAACTTTTAAGACTATTTGCGAAAGTTACTCTAAGCATGTAGTCTAGTTAGATTGAGTGTTATGCGTAAAAAATTTTATTCATTTCTTTTGTGTACTAATTTCTTATCCAAAAGGATTTAGCCGAGTTGTGACAACAAATTTAAACGCAGATCTAAGTTAGTAGCAAAACATCAAATGTACGTTAAATTTTAAAAAAAATATGAACGTTTTTCATACATTTTTCTTTAATTATGGCATGCAAGATATAGATTGAATTTTATGTTTAGATTACGCTTTTTGACACTTATATTAGTAATGATATACACTTATACCTCTGTTGAGGGTTAGCATGTGTGAACCTACAACAAAACAGTTCAGTTTCGCATTTAATACAGTTTTCCTTGATAGGTACCCGAGTAACCGATAGTTATGATTGATGGGCACCCGGAAGAAATTTCCGAAACTTTTGACATCTCTGTTCTTTGTATGAACTGAATTTTAATCATTTTAGAAACATCTTAATTCCGAAGCAAGAAACTGCCACGAAGTTTGGCTTAAATATTTGACAATTTTTATTTGTATTTAAAAAGTATGTAAACATAATCCCGAGATAATTTGCAATATCATTCTTTGTCGGAATGTAGCTAAACTGTGTTAATCAATAGAGTCCTGGATTTGGAAATTACATTTATCGCGAAAGGCATCACGGGACACTCCACTTCAATGGCTGACTTGTAAGCTTGTAAGATAATTAGCATTCTGGAGTAAAACAACAATGCCAATTACTACAGCGTCGCTACAACTTCAAGATAAGCGAATTTATTAATATGTGCAACTTGTATCATCTCTTCAAGGAATCATTATATGCAATTTACCGATCAACTGTTATTGCACCCACTGTACTTGTAAGAAAATCATCATTATTTTTGTCCTATTTGGCGTGGGATCTGCTTTGCAGCATAAAAGTAGCATATACAGAAAATACAAAGCTTATGCGGGTTCATTCTCTGTTCTCTTGCTTACAGTGAAAAAAGGAAACTGATCCAAATGTTTTTGAAAAGGTTTCTTTCAGTAAATGTTCCATATATTTAATTCAAATATGATTACTTTCAGATTATGGAAGACAAACTGTAATGATGTTTGGATATGTTATGTCCAAGTAAGTAGCTCTCTAGCGTGATAAAGATGGTATTGGTAAATCTGTGCGTCGTGTATTAGAACTAGATTTCATTTAAAAACTTGTTGAAGACTGCTTCTCCAAGAGTTTCTAATTTGTAGATTATGTGATGACGATCAAACTAAATATACGATTCTAAATTCACCAAATAAGGTTTTGTTACTACAAATGATTCTCTTTCGTTTGTATACAATAGCATTGAGGAGATTCTTCTCTCACTACAACATGTTTAAAAAAATAAATAACGGAAGAGAACACTTTGCAAGATGTACCTTGAAAATTGCAGTTCCGCACTCCCCAATTAGTTTCCGGGATAACAAGTTGGAAAGGAAATCAATTACAACACAGACACAAACTGAATGCATCTTAACTTCCTATATTCTTCAGAATGCAATTTTCAGAATTCCCCACATTGTAAATTGGTAATAATTATTTAACTTCATTTAGTGTAAACAATAACACAATGTTTCGTTATTATGTAAATTGTAGCGAGCCACGCTCCACGAGTGAACCGCATATATGACACACAAAACCAGTAGTACTCGAGATTAAAGTGCAGTACAAGAATGTGATTGTATTATTTTTTTATTTTTTCTATACAAGCTGTAAAAGGTATTATTCATGTTTTTCGGCTACGAAACTCCAGCAGCTGTGATACAGTGCCCTTACAAACCTCACACGAAAACTTACCACGATAAGATTCCACATCTTGGCCGCCTGTGCCACAAATGTGGAGACGATACTGCAACCCGTCAAGACCATAATTTTCTTAGGCGGCTTGTACAGCAGCTCGTATAAAACTTTGGTTCCGAGACCAGGCATACACTGAAATGATAGAAAACTAAAATGAAGACACAAAATTCTAAAACAGTAAGAGGATATTTGACGTTGCAGTTCAGTTGTATTAGGAATGGTTCATACTGAACATGGCGTCAGTATGATTGCTACACTGCCTTGCTTCATCTGCATTCGCCTTGTTGTTGCTTACAATAAGCGAATTTCCCTTTTCATGACAAGTGTGTTAATATATATAAAGTTAGCATATTTACCACATACCTATGACGCCATTCAACCGATGAATTTTCTGGAACTGTGTCAATCGTATTAAATCAAGGCACCGAAGAGACATTTATATTGGACCCTGAGGATCGCAATTATCCGAAGCCACCTGCTAGTGGAGTCTAAAATGTGTAGCATCAGTGCTTTGGGGTTATTTTTGTGGGGATAAATTGGGTAAAACCGATCAAGTGTATGTGTGGTTGTTTCAGAGTGATGATGACCAATCTGTGTGACCGTGCGGTGATCATTATCGTGTTGAATCTCTTCACACAACGATGACTGAATTCGTACGATAATATACTGACGACAACGAAGAGATAAAACGTTAAGTGAAAAATTATTTTACTGTTCCGTTTGTATTCGCTCATTTTGTTCTGAAGAAACAAATCACTGAGACCAACGTCGAGAGAATTTCTCGACGATATTCGACAATCCTGTGTCGAGTATGGGCAGGAGGGTTGTGGAATACCAAATATGATTTCAACGAAGTTATCTCCATTGACATGGTTGCATGTTATCATGTATGTTTTCTTGGTATGGATAAGCGTGTACCATATTTTAAACGATTTGGACATTATACACATGATATGACTATGGTATCGATAAATGGACCCTACCAGAGTTAAATTTGACAGGATTTGCATGTGTTGAGTTATTTGAATTTGCTAAAGGAACATGTTTGTGTGGTTTAGCCGATATTTTAATGAACCCAATCAGGCGATAAATCACAATGATTACTGTACAAAAAATGAACTTGACTGGGTTCCAATATTATTATTACGATACATGCTTGATGCGGCGATATGTTATCACTGAACGTGAGTGAGGCCATAATATCGTATTTGCCGCAAAAGCAAGCTTGGATGCCAAAATCTGGCGACAGCTGCAAGACGTCACTTGCAAAGGATTTGGGCAGACAAGTCATTGGTAAATTTGCAAAAGGTGCCTCATTGCATCATCGACGAAGCTGTACACAATTAATTTGCGACAAGGCTGAACTTGATTTTATAATCAAAGACACAAAGAGCAAAGGCACGTTTGCATACACAGTGTATTCTTGAACAATGAAACTAAACTGGATACTATTGTGTGTTATTTCCATAAATATGATATCAATGATAAACATATTTTCTGATACAGCGGTCAAAGTCGCCACATATTCATTTTATATCAACAAAACAAATATTGATTTTTAGGTAAATGTGATATATATGTGCAAGAGATGCTTCCGAGAACGCCAGTGTTTCATGGGGTAGTTGGCTAGTCAAGACTGAGATGATACTTGATTATTCGGAATCTGCAGATTATAAGCCGCTACCTGAATATTAATGGAACACACAGTTGTCATAGCCGTCCTCGGCGCCACTTGGAATCAGTACACAATTAATAAAATCCGGTTCAGTACCCACGAATGTAGTCCCAGTCTATTTTTAAATCACTTTTTCTCGTCTAAATTTGGTGGTGATACTAGAGTTAGATTTTGGCATTCTTGGTAAGGATTTAAAGGCAATTGATTATTCTTAAAATGTGAGCTTATGGTGTGGTTGTCTGTATGTATTTCGGCGACAGTGCACATTGAGTAATGAGGTCATGGTGATAATTGGTGATGATCCGGAAGTGAAATCTGTGTTCCGTTGCCTGGTGTTTTGTTTACAATTCAGCCTCTCAAAAAAATGCAGGTCAGCCCTTGACAAGAACTAAACCGTAAAGTCATCTTTGAAGGTAGTTTAGATTAACATATGATTTGTATTGATTGTCACACAGTGGAAAGTTCAGTACTGAGAAACAAATGTAGAGACTATATAGTAAAATTAATTGTGTACTATGGCCTGTCAGTAAAAACTTGAAACGGATATAAATTTTTTATTATTAATGACATATACATGAAATTTTAATATGTTATGTATATTGACTTTAAAAACATAAACATGAATTAAAAGTAAAAAATTAATTTTAATTTTAAAAATTTAAATGAAATTTAAAAAACAATTTTTAAACAAATTTCCACCAAGTATACACATATATAATATTTTTGGGAATGATATTAAATGATATCAGCATATATATATATATATATATATATATATATATATATATATATATATATATATATATATATATATATATATATATATATATATATATATACTCCTACACCATATACAAGCTCAAATGATGGATATTTGTCAAATTTGATCAGAGAAAATATCTTTATTAGTCAAAATGAGACCCTCATTTAAAATACATGAAGACAAAATTCTATTTTGCTTTGTACCTTTAGGTCATTGAAACTATTTATTTGGGGTTCAAACAAATAATTTATGTGTTTATGATGGGGTGACTTCCTGAGTAACACATATCTGCTTGTATAGCTATCAGTAATTGTTTATAACCATAGTTATAGGGTATTTAGTGAGAGGACAGAGATGAAGACTTTATGCTAGAACCTTTTCAAGTTCTCTACAAAATCATATTAAGCTGTCAGAGAATGAAATACAGGTCACAGGGGTAAAATATACTTTACCCAGGTATATTTACCATTGCATGTAATAAAACAGCAAAATGATGTAAGTTGAACACAGAATGCATTCCATTTTATTGTTCAGTTTCTTTAAGATGTTGATTGATGTAGTGCGACATTGCAGCCCAGATAATATTATGGGAATTCTCATGATCCATTTTGCTTTATGCATTATTAATGACTAATAATATTTGTTATCTGACACTTTAAAGATTACATAAGTAATATTCAAACAGATTATTTGAATTTAACTTTCTACAACTGATCCTAACATGGTTACATAGCTGACATGAACAAATATGCATATATTTTGTAATGTTTGGAATCAAAAGTTGACATTGTTAGGCTGACATGGTACTTATAGTAAATCTGTAAGGCTCAGTTTTGACTGTGTGCACTTAAAATATCCCAAGATGTTATTTTCATCATGAATATGCCTCTGTATGGTAACACATTTCAATTTAGTACTTTGACAGAGGGTGGTATTGCAGCATCAGCTGATATTTGATTCCATTGAATCATTGAATCATTGAACTTAATAACTTGGTAGCCAAGACTCTTAAAAATAGACTAAAAATGTTCAAACAGATTATTTGAATCATGTTTGCACATGTGATTTTAACAAGTACATTGCATATGTCCCACACATGCAAATATCCATCCTTGTTTACAAGTTTTCGGGATGAAAATTTCACATTTAGTTGATGATATAGGATTTATTGGTACCTATAGTTGATCTGCGTGGCCACATTTTGCTATATACACTCACAGTATCTAAAATTGTTTTTCCTTCATGAATAGGATTGCATATAGTAATAAATTTTAATTTGGTACATTGTCATTTGACTTTCCACTATACTGGTATGTATCAATGTTTGCACCAATGATCAAACCTCACCGTTCCAACATTGCCTTAAACTTTATGATACATACTCTACTTGATTAGTTATTTAACCTGTAAATGGCTAAATATGCTTGTAGAAACTTCATCTATTTTTAGGATGCATTTGTCACTTTAATACATGCTCATTGCTTCACATCTTTAAGTGTCACTCTATCAAGTTTACCTTTTTTAACCATATTTGCAACCTGAACGTTATTTTGAAATCACCATATCTAACACATTTTTACTTCATTTGCCTACATCTTCCTTTTTTAGAATTAAGTGAAACATGTTATATATTTTCAGGTCTAGTCTGGTATCTGGAACAAAGTATTAGAGCTGGATCAATTTGGAAGCTCTCCAGTAGTCCAATAGTGATAGCAAGGTCTCATAAGGACATGTTCAGTGTGCTGCTATAAGTGACCAAGATGAGTTCATATCAGTACACTGATATACAGCATCTCAAAGACATGGCTTAGATCTTCATGAGAGAGATTCGAATCTTTTTTCAGTAAGGTGAAACTGTATTTTCATATTGCATTGTTGACTTTTGTAGTTATCGGCATTAAAATGTAATGCATATTTGCTATAAAACATGGTAGTGGTCCCATCAAAACTTTAAATTTGAGTGGGATATTAGTTATACAAACAACTGTCCAAGTACCTGAAACAATAAATGTGGAACATAGTACCTGTCATTGTTTCTTTAGTATGTACAAATATATGCATCTGGATAGGCACATTGCAATTTGCTGTCAAAATTACTGTGAGCTTCAGTATCCCTGGGATTAAAATCTCTCAAAATCACTGTCATGCTTCAGTATCCCTGGGATTAATATCAGTTGTACAGACCTAAACTACCATTTGTTTTAAAGACCATTCATTAATCAACATTGCTGCCTTAAATTTGTGAAACTGAATGTCATAACTTGTATGAAAATTTATTTTTTGTAAAATAAAAAGTTTTTAAAATTTATATATTTATTTAAATTTCCATTAAAATTTAATATATCAATATTTTTTAATTTCAAGACTATTTTTAGACAGGGCTTATCAAGTATTACAATTAGGTTTTTACTGCATTGAAAAATTCCTATAATTAAGGAAGATATAGCAAATTTAGTTTTGGTTTCTTAAGAACAATTGGACCTCAAATTGCACCCTATAGAACACCAGCACTACACACTTTCTGACAGCTGTCACATGTCTTGCTTGCAAGGAAATTTCAAAAGACTTTATGTCTCAAGTTGAAAGAGTAGTGGCATGCAAAATAAAAGGCAAATATAAAAGTTTGACAAAAACATTGACCCTTTCAGGAATCAGTACACAATTAATAAAATCCTGTTCAGTACCCACGAATGTAGTCCCAGTCTATTTTTAAATCACTTTTTCCGGTCTAAATTTGGTGGTGATACTAGAGTTAGATTTTGGCATTCTTGGTAAGGATTTAAAGGCAATTGATTATTCTTTAAAATGTGAGCTTATGGTGTGGTTGTCTGTGTGTATTTCGGCGACAGTGCGCATTGAGTAATGAGGTCATGGTGATGATCCGGAAGTGAAATCTGTGTTCCGTTGCCTGGTGTTTTGTTTACAATTCAGCCTCTCAAAAAAATGCAGGTCAACCCTTGACAAGAACTAAACCGTAAAGTCATCTTTGAAGGCAGTTTAGATTAACATATGATTTGTATTGTCACACAGTAGAAAGTTCAGTACTGAGAAACAAATGTAGAGACCTTATAGTAAAATTAATTGTGTACTATGGCCACTTGTTCATAACCCTATTGATAGGCATAAAATTGTCAATCGTAATGAGCCAGGCGGTTCTGGTAAAACGATATGCGCAATCATTCTGTTCCTAGACAATGATATGGTTGTGTTGACACCGACTTACCGGGCTCAACAGAGAGATGAAACAACGAGGTGTTAGTTAAGTCACATGCCTATCACAGTTTCTTTCGGTGCAAGAGAGACGCATTGACACCAGGACGAATGGAGGATAAATCTATCCAAAATATTCTTATCTGGGATGAGATGCATTGTATTAGACGTGTTAAAAATGTTTCTTCAATCGCTGTTGACGAACAATACAGCCGTGGTGATCACGGCCACCACCACCACCCTTTTTTCGGCAAATATCCACATTGCTGTTTTAAGCAATATGTTTATTATTATGATGAAATGCTCGAGGACCTAAGGGCAATCGATGAGTCGTTCAAAGAATTTAAACATTAATAAGACTACAACCGAAAAGAGTCCAGTCCTCATTAATGCGTAAAATTAATTCCAGATACAACAAACGAGGATTTTTGGAAGTCATGACATCCTTGTGTCCTGATAGTTGCATCAAGGAAATGTGTTCGTGATTCACTTTAGCAGCGACTATTCCTGTTTCTATAGAAATATCCAGGTCTATGTGTCCCATTGTGTTATCTCTCAGCAGATACTCGTAAACAAAAAAGTGATGTATCTATTCCTGGAACAAATGACAAACAAAAACTTGTACTGAATGATACTGTTGTCATCGATGTGGATGTGGTTGAGAAAGCAATCGAGGCTGCAGCATAGAATGTGCTATAACTTATTCATTCATCCTAGTGAATCTTACCATGCTGTAATTATTATGTACGCTTACACTCAGACTGGGTCTGGCGATCGTTTTTAACCACTCCTTCAAGCTCGCATGGCTCATATAAATATCTGACAGTCACGTTACCTAGTACTGGTTGTTTTAAGGACGAGTAATGGTATGCGTTATTTCGTGACTGTATTAATGAGTTTTATAGAAATTCCACAAGTGTGTTTGTTGTCACACTTGTCAGTCACGAGATATCCAAATAATCGCCCAGTAAATGTTCGATTAAATCATTCAACTAGTTAAGCACTAGATAATTGGCGGGTAAGATCTTTGATGAATGGCCGATTCTTATTATAACGATCACGATGTAAGGCAGTGTGCCTTCGTCAAATTTGGAAGTTATGTTATTTCATCATCGATTTTACTACACGAAGAAATTCTTTGCCATGATCAGCCTGTGGTACCTGTGGCAAAACGCAGAGGTAACTTTGATGGTTGTTTTAACTGATAACGTCTCTGCTTCTTTGCATCCACTTACAAAGTCAACAACAGTTAATGCATATTTGTATGCGCGAGTTCCACTGGCTAATCTATAAATTCGACGTTTTTAAACAGTATCATGGGTTTAAAACAAAATATTGACCTGATGAACTTCTTTGGGGGTACTGATATCAAAATGCGCATATTGAATTTGTTTAGTTGGTGGTTAATAAAATTGCATGTCGCCATAACCAATCAGCAACAGCAACAGGTGTGAAACTTGCAGCGTCAGCAACTTTACTAATAGCAGCCCAACTTCTCCAATATTACTTTGGGCTGTAATAAATTGACTCCATTATTATAATAAGAATCGGCCATTCATCACAGATCTTACCAGCCAATTAACTAGTGATTCTCGCATAATATTACCGACTTTAGCGCGTGTATGAACTTCGCATCTGCAATATGTCGTTGTTGCAATTCAGGACTTTAATATGCGACATCATGAACATGATATGACTGATGAATTGCATTCACAGGAGACTCTCCTGGTTTGGAATGAATTCGCTCATAGAGGCGAATATTAGGTCGGATTCTATGGCCACAATAATAATACCCAAGAAGATGCTTGTCGCCTGAATGCTTAGCCCATGGAGTATCTGGTACTTCTCTAGGAAAGGAGAGACATCACCGCCTAACTTTTTCTCACCTGACGAAATAAACTTGTATTTTTTGGTGTCATAGTTCACGCACTTGTCTGTACGTGCAAGCCTTTTATTCCTCGTCGTTATTGTTGCTAATTCACTGGTATAATTAAATCCCTTGCACCGAACACAATATAAATTCATATTATTTTTCATAGTTGAACTAATATGGCTGTCATAGGCTTCTCAGTGACAAGAGAAAAAGAACCAGTGAAGCAACATCCAGTATTGCCAAACTCTATTCGAGCAATTATTATAGGGCCATTTTGGTCTGAAAAGTGTGCTAAGATATTTTATGCAAAGGAGATTGCAGGTGATACATCAGCCAGGCATAACATAACTGACCTTATTACTGATATCAATGAAGCTCCGTCGGTCGATGACCTTGATGGGGATATCAACAATCTAGTATTGTATGACGACGTGATATTAGACAAACAAAATACAGCTCGACTTTCTTTAGGCTGACATAAAACACCGATATTATATATGTTACTCAGCGATATAATCAAATACTTAAAGACATCAGTGATATTTACAATCTTCTGGCGGCATTTAATGGGTTGATACCCACACGCTGCAAAATATTCATCGGACTAGGTGTTCCGGTAACATGGATATAAACAAATTTTAAGAAAAAAATTCTCACACGCTCCGGCGACCCCACATGGGTTTGTCACGATCAAGCTACCCCAGATCGATGTAATCGCATTGGTCTGGGGAAAAAAATGTTGAGAATGCAACCAACATTTTGTTTAGGACCGAAGGAATTGTTGCTCCTTGCTTGACACACATAATAACAAACACGGGCGACTGCAGATATCTCACTGGTTCTCACGGTTGATTAGCCAATGGACGTACTCGGCGCGATAACAATTTACTTATACAATATCAGAATCTGGGACCGCCTTGTTGATCTCGCGGTACAAAGTTTTGATTTCAATCGCAGTTGGAGGATTTGCCCCCATAGCAGCAGGGATGATAGACATGACGGTATGACCATATCGACTTCAATAAACAAACAGTCTATAGAAATGTATAGATGCAGTAGCGCAACACAATAGCGAACAAATACGCATAAAAGCAATGATTTTACAAAATAAATATTAAAACCAGGCTGTAGGGTCCGCCCACTCTACTGCTCAGGTTAACCAGTTATTTAGTCATAACGACAAACTACACACCTAAGTTAATAATAACGATAACCTAACTGCTAAAACTTATTTATATGAACGTGAACAATCATTTTAAAAAGATTACTGAGATCCTTACGATATTTGCTTTCACAACATATTTAATGTACATCGGTTCAGAAAAAGAACTACATTTTATATGGCAGTTAACAAGTTCATATCACATAACATGCGTTTAATATAAATATTAACAAACAAATAGGTCTTGACGAAAAAGGTTTATAGTAAATATATTTTCTGGTAATATAAGCAGTGCACTTTTCGATTGGAGTCAGGAAAGGAATTGGGGGAAAATGGTCTCTTCTGTCTGATTATGCTATATTTACCACCACAGGTGCTTGTTATGTCATTTATAATATATCATAACATGAACAACTGCTAAAACCCCAAGACGAGAACAACAGCAAGAAAACATAAAACTATGGGCATTGCTCAGTTGATAGCGGATGTGTGTTTAGTTTTTCTAGTTTATACCCTTATTTTGGTCTGTATTTCTTCGTTTTTTGGCGTTCTCTTTTCATAGTTTCTAAAGCTCTTAAATCTTGTCACCAATGATAATATCCGATTGAAGTTTTTCTTTAGTATCAGCCAGCGTCTTCAAGCTCGTCCATAATCGGAAGATTGACCAACTGAGCCTGGTGCTTTTTCTCCTTAAGTAACTAAATTTCTTTTGTTCGTTCGTGGATCAATTGTCACTGTTTAGCTTGCCGGCCTCAAACAACTTGCACTCTCCTGCGGTTAACGTGGACTTAAAACCTCGTCTTAAACAGCTCTTTTTTTCTCCTCCTCTATTTGCTGCAGCCCAAGCCGACCCTCTTCAAATATGTTTTGTCCTAGCCCGCGCCGCTATACGTCTTGCCAATACCTTTGCCGTTATTCTTGCGAAATACTATCATCGACGTTTAAATGTAATCGTCTAGTCCGCGCCGAAAGATCTTACTACGATTGTCAGAAAATTTATCAGAAACGGAAAACGAATCATGACGTCCCTGACTTGTAGATAAATTAGTTTTGCTAACTTTGCTACATAAGATAAAGCAGCCAGTATTTTGGCGAATAAATATATAGACATTATAAAAGTCATTAGTAAGAAATATTGAATTTTAGTGTGCATTTCACAGTAATAAAAAGTCTGATTTTATCTTCTTAATCTCGGCATGCTCAAAAGGAATATCTTAAAATAAAATTATTTTAGGTTCGCTGTCGTTTAGCCATCGATATATGACCGAGAACAACATTATGTCGTCTGAAACACCAACAATCGCTAACAATCTAGTTTAAAAGACTTATGTGGACGCTGAATCGCTGAAACAAACGCGGAAACAGCGGCGGAAACAGTAGAGACCAATACTGTAGTGCTAATGAAGCGAGTAAAAATAGAACTGGGTCTATTACGCATTTAGTTGATGCGGTAAATAATCACCTTGGATTTGTGGTAACGGTCTCGTTGTCATATCCTGGTAACATACCTAATCAGACTTTTATGTCTTTTGAACCTTGGGACGAGGTGAGTGGACAACAAGCGAGGTAATACAAATTTCTGGAGTAACATTCAGCTATCTGTGGGAATTACAATCTGGAAATTTCAGCTGCGCGGTAGGCTGTCACGAGTTGAAAGATTATATAATTGTAGATCAGAAATTTTGACCGACAATACTACTTTCAGAACGCTGTATGAAGCGGTTAGAGTCTATATCGAAACCGCGCTATGTGAGTTTACCGTAGATTCCAACAAAACGTACACGACGTACAAATGATATGAATTTACTGCACAAACGGCGAGGTGTTTATCGTGATTTGTCCACGTTTTAAATTTTCTCGACCCACGATTCAATGTAAACATATTGCATAATAGCAAGCATTACGGAAGTCTTCAAAGACTTTTTCAGCAACATCTTTGACAAGTCAACAAAAATTAATACAATTGTTCTGCCAGCCAACATACAGCAATTTGAAAAATAGGCTGTTTACAACATTATAAGGCATAAATCTCTTGATCAAACAGCGAAAACCGGCCACGAAACAACTTTGTTGCTATGTCTGCTATGCGCATGTATATGTTTAAAAAATATTAGGTGACTATGATACGGTTGTGAAATATTGCACTCGAAAAGCTCAGCGCGAATTAAACAGACTATTTAGCGTCCATTCATGATACTATTCCTGGAGTTTAGCAGAGAAAATATGCTTATGTCAATAATTTAATTAAATCGCTTGGCTATGGTAATGATAAAGCAAAAAGGGACGAAAATTGCCTCAAAATATTAGTTAATGTTAGAGAGGCGAAAATATTGAAAAGCAGCCAACCGGCCAAGATCAGCTCTTTAAGGAAATATTGATGATAAAAGAGGTCAGTAAGACAGTAAATGTTAAAACTATACGGCGATTCCAGAAGCTGCACAAAAAAGAATCAAAACACAAGGTTACGGAAACATTGCAGCACAAATAATACAATTTCACAGATACGAAAATATAGGAAATATTATCGCCGGCTACTACAGTCGAGATAACGGATCCAACAAGTGCTGGTTCGCCTTCGAAAATAAACTATAGGCTTAGCAAAGACGGTGAGAAAAAAGTAAATTAGTTAATTTTGTTTCTGTATATTAGATCTTGTATACGCGTTATGTACATTATGCAATAGTTCTAGTTCATATCATAACGTCTCATTCTGCAGCTTCTTATGTTGATGAAAACAAGGAAGAACTGGCTAATCTTGCAAATAATTACGATGAAGTCTCAGCTTGCTCTGATATTGAATAAGTCCACACGAAACAAGTTTTTATTCCAGAAAAGAGCTTTATTGATAAGTAGATACAATAAACCTAAAAATAGTGACTTCGCTGATTTTATTAAAAACATAGAGACTACAACACTAACAGCGGTAAATATATTGGATAATGGCAGAGTAACCCTTTCAGAAAAGATTAGTGTTAACACAATAAATATCATGAAGTACTCTTAAAGTATTATCCGACTGTCAAGAATGTCACAAAGATTTGTTCAAATCGAAGTCTTGTATTTGTTGATGGCTGATCACAAATAGACTTGGACTGAAATCGTTAAACAGCTATTCGACAAACATGAAAAGAAAATCCAGAGGAATTTTAATGAAATGAGCACGTGTGATGAACGACAGATTTACATTTTTGAACCTGACCTGGCACAAAATAAAGTATTGATGAAGAAAACAAGAGAGAGACAATAAAATATCTCGACGCTGTAGGTCTGTCAATGACATTTTGTATATCACTGTGATATAATAAGACTGCACATCAGTACATTTATGACCACCGGCACCTAATTATATTAGTGGAATTTGATCGGAAACTTTTTTTGTTTTTAATTTGCGAGAGTACTTTTAGGATTATTTTGGAATTAATTCACTGTATGTTCCTTTTAAATTTTGCGCTCATAATCCGAATAAACCTGTTTGTTTGTGTGTGTGTGTGTGTGAGTGTGTGTGTGTGTGTGTGTGTGTGTGTGTGTGTGTGTGTGTGTGTGATCGTCCATTGGTGGCAATGATGACAACAACTTCAAGTTGCTGTTCTTAGGCTATGTGTCCGAAGTTTACTATTAAGGGCCAAAAATGCACATTCAGTGAGACGGGTCCTTTGTCCTCCAACAGCGCGCTTTCCCTGGCAGAGTACGCCATAGAGCAGATATTTTGGAATCCGTTCCTCGGGCATTCGAACGACGTGTTTTGTCTATATATTTGCCCATTCTGCAGCAACGTGAAAAAGGATGGGATACAGGCCCTCGTAAGTACCTCGGTACTAAAAATTCGTCTTGACACTATTTCCGCATAGTACCGCAGAGGCAGCTCATGTGGAATTTACTGAGTTTTCTGGAATGTCTGATGGAGACCGTCCAAGTCTCGCTGGCATACAGGAAAGTGGTGAGCACTACAAACACGGACCACATTCAGTTTATTGGTATCCTTCGAAGACTTTCTTCGGTAGGTTATGTGTGGAATAAAACTATACACAAATGTCCAATTATTCAATGCTGTTTTTTATTTACATTTTGGTAAGTTTTTTGGAAATTTGCACTTCCAATACCGTGCTAGCTTTTTCATCGCCTGCCTCTCAAAAAGTCGGTCCTAAGACAGAAAGACAGAGACACAAAAAGAGTGGGTGTGGGGAGTTAGTGAAATACGATATAGTGTAAAAGAATTAAAATTGTCAGGTTGAGCACACTCAATCACGATCTCAGGTTTTAATGTTGCTAAACATATTAGGTTAATATCCTCTTTTAAAGAAAAACAAGTAGATAAATAGTTGTTTCACTTTCAGAAAAATTACAGAAAACTGAAATGGTCATGAGAGCATTGGACTTTGTTATTACAAAGAGCACTTATTGGAAAAGCTGGTAAGTTTATGGCTGATTGTCGTCGCAACAAAGTGCTAATAATGATGTGGATGTATCTTGAAGGCTTATGAATTAATACCTGAGGCATATAGACAGGTTTAAGATTGTTGACAAGCAATTAGACAAACCTATGTCGAATTTGCAAGGGAAAAAGATCAACTTTATGATAGGTTAGCCAAGAAAGTTGATAAAAATAACGATAATCTCAAACAACTCATACTAATTGTGATTCAACAAAAGACATACCTACGACACATGACATTACTGGCGCATCAAAACTTTTAATTTATGATTTATTTTGGAATACCAAACGTTTATTCACAACTTTAACCATAGGTCTTGTATTACAAATTCTAAGCTTATTTAGAATTAAGTTCGCAATATCTAAGTTGTTTTTTTTTTCATTTTTCACTTTGTGTTCTAGAGAACTAAATTATTTTGTTAAATTTTACAAATTCGTGTTTTCGCTTTTTCTGTTAAGTCGAAAAAAAATTAGAATGTCGTCATTGGGATATTAATTTCTGTAAAACATTTCTGAAAACTTTTTTCTGAAATTTAAATGCACCTTTCTTTTGAAGTTTTTAAAGTCACCTGTATTAATTTTAAATCCTACCCAGAAAAGGTTAGAATCCTTTAAAGAGGATGAATTGCTCCAGCCTGCCGGACAATATGATCTTTCTGAGTCAAAGACTTCTTTAACGAAGCAAGAAATATTTAGTAATAATAGCTGGCAGAAAAAGTGTGTTGGTTAAAATTGATTGGATTGGATTAGTGAGTGTCCATTTACCTCTAACGCAAAAGTAGTTATGGAATTGAATATAAGAATAAGATGCAGTTAAGAAGGCTTCAGCTTCATGAAATGAAAATGGAGCTACAGAAAGAGGAATTTTCTAGCGTGTTAGATATTATCTAAGCACCCAGCAATTCAAATATTCCGCCTATTAATCTGACTGTAATAGTTTTGGTTAAAATCTAGCGGATTTAAAAAATAATTAAGTATTCTCGACTAGACATTTTCAACATCTACAGCTACAGTAAATGTGTGAAGGAATACAACTATTATTTGAATATAAAAACTTGTTTCCTGATGTTTCAACACGAAAAAAAAGAGACATCTGGCATGACGATAAGATTGTAGATTCTACACTAGCGAAACAGTATCCTTACTAGATGAATCCTCTCAGCTAAAAATTGTTTTGCATTTGTAACTTTAGTAACTATCAATTCTTTTGAAAACGAATAAAATCTTTCATTATTTTAGATTTGTTTGGGTTATTGGCCTCCGTTACAGTCTTACCTATTGGTCTATAATATATCTATCAATTAGGATTAGTAAAATGTCAAACCATTTTCTGATTCATTTGAGTGAAATACATATAACGCCTAGTAATATTAACTTTTACTATCAAAGATGCTTTTCCACAAGAGCGGGTTGAGAAATATTGTGTATTTTCCTTTTCAAACAAACACCGAACTTCTTGCTGTAAAACACTTTTCGTTCATCAAACCGTATCTCTTAAGTCTTTCCCTTTCTGATGATATCTCTGAAAGAATCGTGTATGTCATTTCTCTTTCAGAGTTTATAATCTCAATCCACGCACATTTTGTGGAAGTATCTATCACTGTTAAAATTTAATTGCATTATTTTTTTATCTTTCATCTGCTTCCGTGTCAACAATATCTGCCTGCCACTTGCGATCCACGTGACTAATGTGTACCTTTCAATATGTCAATATTTGCCACGCTTGTTTGTGTAACGTCTCTGTAAGACTGTTCAATTAATCATTTCTTTTTCAATTCAACATAATTTTGTGTCAGTTTTACTTTGTTCCCACGATTGATTAATATTTGTTTAATATTTGTTTAAGCAACTGGCTTTTCAGGATAGCAACACAGGTACTATCATCTCTGAGGTTTGAATTTGTTACTAGAGTGTATCGGTATTTAAAAAAATACCCGGGGTAGCGTTAAACATGATAATCTTGCTTGAGGTGTTATTGTTTAACCATCTAAAGATCTATCTGTGACAGGTAGTTTTGTTTTCAACAATTTGCTATTTTTATTCGGTCCTTTCAAACTCATAAATTATTTCTTAGTTTTGCGAAATTGGTTGATTATAACGCTGCAAAGTCGCATTGTGGTGTTTTAAATGAAATTTTGTTTTCCATAAATTTGATAGCTGTTGAGTTCGTGACTATATACCTTGTCATTCATTGTAAATAAACCTTGTGGAGTTATCTTTCTATAAATGTTTAACGCGATACAACCTTAGGTATTATACATAAACGTTTACATAATCAAATTTTAAAAGACAATGTCTCTTGATGTCGACAGCGGGGATTTCATAATGCTATACCCGTTAAAGTTTTATATCACAGCTCTAGAAAATGTATAAATCAGTACAATTTCGTTTTGTTCTGTTAATTATATTGTGATAAAAGCTAAAATTATTGTTTGCTCAATGATCTTGAGTATATAGAAAAGGAACGGAACCTGAGTATGAATTTCTCAGTTCAATCACCTTTTTTCACTTCTTGTGCATGAATGAAATTTACGAAACAGACTGTGATAGATCTACGCCATCGTAGTAGATCAAAATTCTACAACCATTCGACATTTTACAAACCATCCCTATGCCAAGTAATCACATCCGGTCGCTTTAGTCTCTATCTAAGCTAGTGTAGCAGAAGTTGTGACAAATTAGCGCACGCACGCGTCCACAGACTATTAGAATCCACATAATACCCACACTTTCTCATAAAGCACTGGGATTATAATGATAATAAACTGTTCCTGTGAAAGCAATCTCTCTACATGATAATAAATTATTTATATAATGCTCTTTCTATAATATAAAATTAGTATCAGAGAGAATTTTTCACCATTTTTCAGTCGAGCCGTGCTAACTTTATTTTCTTTGGGATCTGATTCATTTCATAGATCTTCCGTATTTTTAGTTGGATAAATGACTGCTCTAAAATAACTTTATTTGCACTTCCTAATAAGAAGCGCTCTTTTACTAAAGTTATAACCTACAAAGTACTTATATTTTAAATGCATTTTTTATTATACTGATCTTATAGTGTCATGGTACGCTCTTTTACTAAAGTTATAACCTACAAAGTACTTATATTTTAAATGCATTTTTTATTATACTGATCTTATAGTGTCGTGGTACTTTGTATTTCATTATTGTAGCAATGAGGTTGCCTCTTGGTCTTCACTCTCTCTCTCTCTCTCTCTCTCTCTCTCTCTCTCTCTCTCTCTCTCTCTCTCTCTCTCTCTCTCTCTCTCTCTCTCTCTCTCTCTTAAATGTATTTTTTGATTTATATATATATATATATATATATATATATATATATATATATATATGCTCCTTGTCATTCTCATTATCTCCTCAAAATATATCTCATATAAATCGTGCAACTTCTCATGTATTTACACATCGATTAGTGTATTGATTGTCCTCAATAAACTGCGTACGATTTTTAGCCAGGACTTGGATGACAAATATTGTTATTTTCTTTAACGGAATTGGATGGCTGTGAGGGTACTTCTACATTAAAACAATGTTTGCTGTACAATTCCATGAAATGAAAGCTAAGTACTTTCCCAATGACATACCGAGGAAGCCGACGCCAGCTGAATAGGGCACAAACCCGCGACTCTTGGTTTATGAGTCAGATCCTCTATAAACTGGTCTAACGGTCATCCCTATAAATTGTATTCTGTATCGTATTGATTAGTTATACACAAGTTGAAATTATATCTTACTATTAAAACTAAGCTACTGCATATTAATTACAGTGTTCTTATATACACAATGATTGGAATTAACAATTTAGTAAACATTTGCCATTTTATAACTGAATTATGATCATATAGTTTTTATTAATTTTCATATCTTTAAAATGAAATTATAGACAAAAAATGAACATAAAAAACTTACTTTGAATAAATCCTCGATTCCACAATGAATGTCATATAAACAAAATTACTGACAAATTCTTTATTCAAGTTTTCACATGATAAATGTTATTCTTAGAGCCGCATGGTCACCAAACATTTCTATATCACCAAATGTGAAAATTATGTAAATTTTAACTTGAATTAACCATGAGGTCAAGATTTTGCGAAAGGCTGTCCAAGATCAATATTATGCAAAAAAATATACAATTGAAAGATAAACGTTTAATTTCAATTGAGCATTTCATGCAAAATTATTGGAGTTGGGCACTTGATGAAAAGGCATAGAAAGACTTCAGAAGAACCCAAAACAATGAAAAATTGATTATTCTCATAACTGACTGTTCCCAAATCATTTCTATATTTAAAATGTATGTAAGAAATATGCTAATTTTACCTTAAAAAAACATGAGACCAAGATTTCCAAAAGTGACTAAAGACTAGTATTAAAAATAGTGGACGGTGTACGTGTTTGAATGCTTGCTGTAAATGTTTTTGTAGATACACAATAAAGATGAGTTCATTTTCCAATTATGTATGTTTAAATTAAGCTGAAAACATTCAATTATTATATATTCTATAATTCTGAAAAATTATCATCTGCTCGTGGTTAAAGGCATATATCCTCACACATTGCATCATTATTTTTTTTGGAAATGATTTACAACGTATTTTAAAATTAGTCGTAAGTCAACGTATTTATTCATTTAATTAGTTATACTGCGTTTTGAAAAATGATTAGTCGTTTATATCCGTGGAATATGTTGTACAAAGGGCCCATTGTCATACGCTCTCATAGACAGTTGACCTTTCAACCAAGCATACATTAGTATGTCATAATGTCGGCTTTTTACGCATGAAAGCGGCAAAAGTACCAGGTGTAACATTGCCATTTTATGAGAATCTAAATATTGATCGGGAGAACCTCCTAGCCATCACCTCAGCTGCTATCATAGGTCACTTTGAGGGTTTCCTTACCTTGCTGTCGTTGTATTCCATATGAAGTCTAAATGATGAAAGAATGTCAGAATGATTGTTTACGTCCTCCAACGCCATTTTTACAGCCGGGAGGCACGCCTCCCCTCCCGCCCAACTTCCCGACATGGGAAATATACCGCCTATAGTGAGATTTTTCATCTTTTTCCCTCTACCTCTCTGGCAAATGTATAAAAGACTGAGTCCAGATATCAGTAGAAATCTCCCAGATAAAATCCCATTTCTCTTCATGGTGAACAGACAAAGCGTCACATATCAGTACACTTCAGATAAAGATATTTTCCTGTGTATATTTGATTTCCATATAACGGTACAAGAAAGGACGATCAATAGAGTAAATAATTTTTCTGTGAATATATCTCGTAAAATTGACAATGAAACTAATCAGTGGTTCATGGAAGCACACAATGCGGAAACTCCTAATTCACATAGAGCTCTCTGGTCGATATTTCTCAAACGTGCTTAGCCCTGTACCGCTTTGTACGTTCCAACAAATGTCTTCAGCAGCTGATGACGTCATCAAGACTTGCTTGAAATATTGATCGATGCGTACAAGCCATATATGGAAAAGTGGACGGAACAACAATCAATACTTCACAAAAACAGCGAAACACCATTCACTTATACATTTTTACAGAAAATTATAATTGTCTAGCTGATACAACATGAAATTAATATTAACCATCGGGCCGCGAACTGCTTGCCAATCAATACAATCATTCTGCACCATCTCCGTTAGCAAGCCCATCTATTAAGTATTAACCCTATCCCTAACCAACTCGGAGGACACGTCTATGTATTAAGAGTAATTGTATAGTACTAAACCGTGGCCCCTGACTAAGGATACTCTTATATGTGCCTTGACTGTAATTTAAACTACTAGGTAAAACCCGTTACCACGGGTTTTGTAAAACGTAATATAGCAAATGCTTATTGGAGCAATTCAGTTATCAGATCTTCCTTATCGAATGTGCGTGGTTTTGCACGAGCTGGGTCTTTTTCTTAGACGGTTAGTCATTTTCGCAAAAAGGGACATATTCAGCAAAAGGACCCATTGTTAAACTTTATATTAAACAAGATGTGTTAAATGTTATGTAAAATGAATTTCTATACAAAATAATATCATTTTTAAATAATAATTGAAATTGTTAGTAAAACACCTTGGTCCTTTTCGCAAGACGTAAGTCCTTTTCTCACTTTGTACTCACCTTTGTATGGTCGGTAAATGTCACAAACGCTGGCAAATGTCATTAAATTTAAATGTAACTAATTTACAATTGACATCGACATTGTAGCATATACCAACCACTGAATTGACAGTAGATGCAATAATTTGTGAGAATTTACTATTGCGGAGAGGATACAATCGATTGCGTTCATTGTTTATACATCTATCTGGCTTTTACAAGAAGAATATTTCACAATATACCTACCTACCTATCCACCCAAATATCCATCAATCTATATTCTCTATCTTCCTGTCTACGAATAAGCAGAATTTCCCAAAATTATATTTGAAAGTGATTCAACATATTAATAGTACTTTTGCAATTATATTTGCAACGTAACTGTAGATGTTGTTTTTGGTTTTTTTTAAAAAAAAAAAATGGTTAAATGTGTTAATAAAGTAGAAGGTGATGTTGAGAAATTGAGCTGTTAGTACTAAACGGTAATGAGATGGAACTTTTGAAGAGTAAGATAAAGCGTAGTTCCAATGCGTGCTTAACGGTATATTGGGTTCGAGTGTACAATGAATATCACAGTAATACCTTTCATATCGACTATGACCCCACCGATGTCAAGGTGGTTAGAGGGTCGACCATGGATTCGGGTGGTCGCCGATTCGAACCCCGGCCGAGTCATACTAAAGGATTATAAAATGACACTAACAGCGTCATCGCTAGGCGCTCAGCATTAAGATGTTTGTGTCAGGACTGGTCAGCCTGGTTTCATGATACTGTGACTGGGTGGGACATGATGCTTTATGTCTGCGCATATCTCAGTGATAGACATCATTATAAACTACTTTACTGCTGACATTTTAGCGAAATGACTGAACAATTGTTAAAGCTGCATTCAAAATCCAAGTCACACACACACACACACACACA
The DNA here is from genome assembly GCA_016746295.1 of Potamilus streckersoni. Taxonomy (NCBI): domain Eukaryota; kingdom Metazoa; phylum Mollusca; class Bivalvia; order Unionida; family Unionidae; genus Potamilus; species Potamilus streckersoni. The sequence goes on from JAEAOA010001531.1 coordinate 132,822, forward strand.
CACACACACACACACACCTCTATAAGCTTTACGAGAATACTGTTTCCCTGCCCCTCGCAATTGCTCAGAGTCGGCGAATATTGAAAGATTGACCTGAGATACATAACCAGTTTAAAATATGGTTCAAATTTACGTATAAACATTTATCAAAGGATTTTTGTTTTAAAAAATTATGGTTTGTTATACACATAATATCCTAAGACCAATGTGCTACAAAACTCATGCAAATTAAAGACCTACAACTTTCTTCTATACATACGGAACAAAGACGACCTCGATATCGACAATGCGATGCTTGGATATATATTTATGGCAGATTTAGAAATTTTGCTGATTTTTTATGAAATATTTAAAAGAAAACTATACAAATGGGTCTTACTATTCCCAGTAGCAAGAAAAGGTTGAGAGATAGAAGAAATTGAAATACAACTCTTAAAAGTTGAAAAGGTTGCAAAGGGCGCAAAAGTGATACCAAAAACGTAAAATATATCAAACACAATAGTAAGTTACATGAATAACTGTCAAAGAAAAAAAACGAAGAAAGAATGAATATGAGAAAATAAAATGCTCCTAGTAACATATGTGAAATTTAAATGTGAACAGAGGATTGTTGCAGAGATTACAGGAAAACACTAAACAAACGGATACAAAAAAAATAAAACCTTAAAAACTAACCAATAGAAATTGTTTATAACAATAGAATAAGCAATGAATTTAAACATAAAGACACAATATTCGAAACAGATTTTAAAAGCACCACTTTCGAAAATATATTTTTTAAATGCTTAGAAAAATTTTAAAAAATACAATTGAAAGAAACTTTTGAATATTTTCAAATAAAAATGTATTTCCTTTTTAGGGAAGCCATTTGGTGCCAAAACGTATTCGTAAAAAAATTAATATATTGCGAATAAACGCAATACTTATTGCGAATAATCGCAATACATTACGAATAAACGCAATACTATTGTAAATAAACGCAATACTTATTGAGAATATTCGCAATATTATTGCGAATAAACGCAATACTTAATGCAAATAAACGCAATAAGTATTGCGAATATTCGCAATACTATTGCGAATAAACGTAATACTATTGCGAATAAACGCGATACTTATTGCAAATATTCGCAATACATTGCGCATAAACGAAATAAGTATTGCGAATCTTCGCAATACTATTGCAAATAAACGCAATACTATTGCGAATAAATGCAATACTTTTGCGAATGTTCGCAATACTTTTGCGAATAAACGCAATAGTTTGTGATTTAGGCAATCCTTTTCTTTTTTTCAACCTGAAAAAGTTTTTGAATTTATATCGTTGTCGGATCCTTTGCGTTTGTAGGTGGGTATGGACATAATTTTACAATCGTGAATTTAAGTTTCGCCTATTTGCCCAGGTCAAGAAAACTCCGCAACTGCGGGATTGGGGGTGGGTGGGTAGGTGGACAAAGGTAAATTGACAATGAAAACATTAAAATAATAGTTGGGCATAACTGCTTAAAACACCTCGGCACACATTAATATTTAGTGTTTTCTTAGTACTGTGTATTATTGACATACACATAGGTGCTGCTAGTAAATTTGATTCGTGCAGTGTACTCTAGCTTGACTTGGCTTCCGGTTCTTTTTAATTTTAGCGATCGATGATGGAGCCAGAGCTGTATGCATTTCTGCGATGTATGGGATGCCACAATGCGATTCTATTAATGGAGCAGGAAAAGGTATTTCAGTGAAAACTACAACAAAAAAGATCAGTGATATGTGCTAAATTATTCCTATATTATAACCCAATATAAGCCAAGATTCCTCAAAATGTTCTGCTTTCAATTGCATAACATTAGAAATGTGGAATATTTGTACTAATCTGATGCTGATTTGGTTTTTAGAATCGGTTAGAAACACCATGCAAAAACAATACAAATGTGAAGTATGAAATTACATGTGGAAAACCAAAGCAAAATTTAGTCTGCAAGTATAATTTACTGCAGTTTTGCTAGGCTAACCAAAAGATATCGTCTGCTTTATTCAACATTCGCGTATGCATCGTAAGAAGTATGCATTTAGCAAGATAATGTCATTGTATTGAGCTCTAGTGTCATACAAATGCCAATTTGTTTTTTTTTTAAATTTGTTAATATTACAAATGCATGGTGGCTCAACACGCCATCTAAGATCTTATGAGCAAAACATTACAAATATATATTTTTTTAGTGTGCAGTATAACAGTAAAGAAGAGGAACTTAAAGAATAATATAATTTAAAATGGTATAATTCCTGTTGTAAGATCTTGTATAAATATTCCAGTGAAATATGTTTGTTTTGTTTCCATTTTGTTTACTGATATTGATGCATTTTGAGATAATTTATTTGGTATCAATGGTTGCCATTCACACCAGAATTGTTCTTGGCTCAGGCTTCAGCATTTTATAATGAAATGCTTGACCTCAAACACATCCACAAGGCAATTTCCCTGTAATAGAGGTGAATTTAGCAACATATCATGGGATTATAACCAGGTACCTCTCTCTTATAATGTTGACCTAATTTGCAATACCCCCCCCCCCAAATATGTTATTATTTCATTAGCACATCAGATATGATATCATGGATATCCATTATTCTTCTGGCACTGTATTGGTTACATAATTCTCTATTCCAATCTAATGAGACATTAAGTATTGCAGAACTCTGAACCCTTATTGACACAACCACAGAATTATTTTTGAAAGTATTTCTTCATATTTCTCCATGCTTTAACATTATTGTTTGTTTCATATGCCCGAGTTAAAGACTTTAACATTTCTAACTTGTGTCAGAAAGGTTTACCATTGGTAATAATTTTGCCCAGTGCTGTATAACTAGGATTGTGCTGATGTATTATTAAACACTATCAAAGCATACATGTGTATACATGCAGACTCTTTGAAAGATTTGCATTGAATTATTACTCATATTCAAAAAAAACATCCTTATACAAAACTGTCATTACATACAATAAAAGGATTCAATTTCATCATGCTAATTAGGCTAGACAGTGAACATCTGTCTGTATGTCAGTGCCCATGTGTTTTTTAAAATTAAAATGTACATTTCCCATGAAGCTTCATATTAGCTAGAGCATGGAAGCTGCTTGTTGTGATTGTAAGAATAAAGATGACTAGGTTTTATATCATTATTCACAATAATTGACTTTGTTAACTTAAACATCAGGATTTGACACCAAGTTCACATTCAGCCATTTGGCAGCAGGATCATGGGGGAAATATTATCATGTTCATGGTAGCCTTTTGCTGATTGAAGGAAAGGAGTCAGATGAATCAACTGCACACAACTTCTCTTCTTATCAAACTCAGGCTCTTATGAGACTGTCCTTTAATGTTGATCTTTGTTAACATTAGGTGTTTTTTCTATAGAGGAAAGATATATAGAAAAGGTTACACTTTATTTATTGATATGTGATTGGCATCAAGCCTAAATTTGGCTAATTCAAATATATATATATATATATATATATATATATATATATATATATATATATATATATATATATATATATATATATATATATATATATAAATATATATATATATATCTGATCATTGTCTTGTCAGCTCAGTCTCAACCTATGTAAGTCTTGCAGACACTAAACTAAATGTGCCTGTGGGTTCTTCCAATCATGTGCATATCAGTTGCCTAAATTCAGATCACTGACTTTGACTTGAAAATTGGATAATGTTACTAATGTCTCTAAATTAATCGATAAAAATGACATGTTTTTCTGGAGCAGATTCAGTTATAGCATTGATTACTTTGTCAGGGCCACAATGGAATCTGGGCAAGGTTTCTGTGTGTAGTTTTAGTTCATCTTGCCGTAAGATGTCTAACCATCATCTGTTCATCAACAATTACTTCTTACTACAAAGGAAACCATATTTCTTATATGATTTGGAATATGGGCTTATATAATCAAGATCTTAGATGGGTTTTGTAGTGAGTGAGATTAATGCATGTTAATGAATTGTTCTTGCATTGATTGACTTATTTTGTTTATTATAAAGGAGACCTATGCATATTAATGAGATGATTTTACATCTGGTACTGGCTGAGATTATAATCACCCTATAGAGCATATTATTTAATGGCTTTCAATCATACTTGGAAAATATTGGTAGTCTTATGCAGTCAAGATCTTGGATATGAAGAGTTAAAAGCAAGATGTAGGCGTGTAATGACATGATGATGCATCTGATTGGATGAGTTTGTCAATATCCAGGTGTCTCAATTTGTAATCAGATTTTGATCAAACTTGTTAGGTCTTATGTTGCTGTCTTGCTGTTGGCCCATAGTGAACATGCTGGTTCTTTTATCCAAGTTAGAGAAATCAAAGCTCAGTCCATCTCAAGGTTAAGTCTACATGGGGGTAAATTTCATCACAGATAGAGGGTTGATATGTGGTCCTCTGGTCAAGAGTAAACACTATTCTCTCTCCATTGGAGACACTCAGAATTAAGACTGCATTGTAAGTTGATTGTTTTCTCACTCTGATGGGGACATTGAACTCCACATGTGACATGTTTCCTCTAGTATAAAACCTATCAATCCATGTTGTCCCACTGTGTGCACAGTAGCTGTTTTTTTTTCTTTGAAGAAAAAAAATACTCGGTTTCTGCTAATAAGGGCTATTGAGCAACCCTTTCCAACACTCAAAATTTCATTGGGGTAGATTCTCATTTAGCAGACTGGATCAAATTACAAATTTCAATGTCCCACTCTCAAATACCTAAATGGAACCTCACTCTCATCTTGTTGTCTCTAAATACCCCTTTTATCCCCACCCCAAACCTTTGGATTAAGCTTCCTTTGAGAACCTTACAATCCAGACATTTTCTTCCTTACCTTAGCATCAATGAGATGAAGGGGTGAGCTTTATGCCTGATACATAGAGCAGGGCAATATTAGTTTCAATGAGAGTTACAAGTCAATTTCTTTCCTTTGCTATCAAGTATTTTTCAGCCAAACTTTAGCTTCCTTTCATTGCCCAGCTCCCAACTGAGACAGCCTCAGCCACATCTGTGCTGGGATGACCAAGATAGGCATTTATGTTCATAGGGCTCTACTTTTTCACTTGGCAGCATCAAAAGAGAGAAAACAGGATAGTAAGCATCTTTTCCTATCCATTATATGTTCAGCTGATATTCCAGCTTCCACCATTTCTTGGTGGACTGCATTTAATAAAGCCCATGAGGTTCAAGCCATTACTGTCTGATGGACATCTGTAACTCATTCATCTTGGAAGATGTGATGAAAGCCTTGGTTTGATACTCTATTACTTCTTTCTCCTCACTAGCCCACCAAAGTGAAGGCATTTTCTCACTGTGCCTAATCATCCCTCAGAAAATGGGCCATGTGGAATCCATTCCACAGTTATCTTCTGCTTTTCTGTAAGGATAAGTATTCTTTGTTTTTATTTGCCATTTGTGGGATCATCAAACCTCCCACAAAACTGACATTCAGCTATGCAGTAGCATCAGGTATGGTATTATTGATATTGGGATGGAGGGAAAAAACTAATTTTAATGCTGTAATACTTACCTGGTGCTATTGCCAGACCCCTCCTTCCTCTCCTTACTGATGTCCCACTAAGTTAGGCTGCTCCCTGAAACAGTGATAGCATGCATGCCTAATATGTGTGAGGTTCTCTTGCAGGGGTGATCTTGTGTTCTGGAAGCTTCTGATTCATCCTAGTGGGAGGATGGAATTTTCATCATTAGGTTAAGGGATTTCATAATTAAAATACCCCATCCCCATCCTAAAAAAAAAAACAGCTTAATTTCAGATGTATGTAAAGTACTGTAAAATATACTGTATCATTTCCATGAATCACACCATCTTACTGCACATTATTATTATATAATGAAAAAATATGTACAGCTACAGTAGTATTAAACATTTTTTCACATCATAAGTCATACATGCTTGCATTCTGTCAGAGATTATACTTGCACAATTAAATGGAAAATGATTGCAGAAGAGGGGAACTTGTTCTCTGTCCTAGTATGTCTACATATTTAGATGTCTTCCTTTGCCTGTATGATCTTGATTCTCTGTACCTTAAATTGTCCAGTTCTTGCTCATTTTCTGCATATTGTCATTCCATTTTATTTCTTGTTCCAGCTAGATCTTACAGTTATCAGTTACATGAGTTTGGATGACTTGATGCAGATTTTACCAAAGCTTGGTGATAGAATAGCACTGAAAGTATTTGTAGATGAAGAAATTATGAAGAAACAGGAATCACGATCTCAAGGGAAAGAAGAAAAAAAACAAACTAATTCAAACTTTACGAGCCAAGATGGGCATTGTGAAAACTAGACATTGTCATGATACAGTTTGACCTACTCAGATATGGACAGAAAGAAAAGGTTGAAAGGATACCATTTATTCTGACCTATCACCCAGACAATCCCAAAGTAGGTAAAATCATCGCAAACCACTGGCCAACCGTGCAATCGTCAGACATACTAAACCTAATACTTCCGAACAAACCTGTAGTAGCTTACCGGAGACCAAAAAACCTAAAGGACATCCTAGTCAGGGCCAAGCTAACAACAATCGCTAGTCAAAACCAACCTAGTCAATCTGGACCCTGTGGCGATAAAAGATGCAAAACCTGTCAACATATGATAGAGACCAAGACATTCACTAGCACAGTGACTAAAGAAAAACTAAACATACATGGTCCAAACAAAACGTGCAAAACAGAGAATGTGATTTATCTCATCACATGTAAGATCTGTGGCCTTCAGTACGTGGGAGAAACTGAAAAGCTACACATAAGGATAAACCTTCATAGATCTGATTGGATGACAAAAAAGCTGTACAGAAGCCCGGTCGCAGAACACTTCTCCTCCCCTGGCCACACTTTCAGTGATATAATACTTATCGCTATTGCCAACAACCACAGCTGGAGTTCCGAAACCAGGAAGGAAAAGGAATCATACTGGATACGCCGCCTTAGAACATTGAAACCAAGCGGTCTAAACCAAGAAGACTAGAAAATGAAAACTATGCACTAGTAGAATTTAACATTTTCTAAATCTTCTTATCCTTCAATTTTTACTATAAGAATAACCGGTATAGAACCAAATATCCGGGATATAATCTGCGTTACATATGTACACAAAGTAAAAATAGATGTCGCTTTGGCTTGTAGACTTTTAGGGAATTATACAACGTTTCCAGTTTCCGCAACTAGTCGATACAAGCTGGTTGTATTTATAGTTTTAGCACATGTGAAGATAGAAATGTAGAGGTTTACAAACGCAACGTTTTTGTGTTTATTTGTTTGTCGTAACTATGTTTTGTATTTGCCTTTGAAAAAGACTCGTTAAGAGTCGAAAGCGCTTAGGCTAGTTAGTTACTAGTTTCGTACTGTTCGTCGTCAGTTTATTGCATCTATATATATATATATATATATATATATATATATATATATATATATATATATATATATATATATATACAATGAATATGATAATGTTGGCCTTTCTCTACATGTGAATAGAAACTTGCACACCCACACCAAAATATCAAATCTGTAGGGGTGCAAAACTAGTGCCCACAACATATTGACGTAATGCGTAGGTATACTAATTTTTATTCACAAATAAACTGTGGCTGGCCAATGCGCCCAATAAATTATAAACCTTGGCATAAGATTGCCCCCTCATACAATTTGCCTTTCACGGGTCTCTAACCATGGACCTTGAGCATGAGAATCCAACGCGTTAGCAATCGGCTGACACATTACATATATGTGTTGAAAAAGTTATTATATACTTACCAAAACAGCATTATATAATTTCCGACTTTGAAGACACGTAATTTTGCATTATATAATCTGTTTTAAAAACGATATTTTATAAATAATTCGAGAACAGATGAATTTTTTATTTCGTATTACACAAAAAAGCGAAAAATCTAATGCTGGAAGTATGGGACTTCACAATGACACTAGCTTACAAAGTCGAGGATAAACAAAATGACAAAAAAGATTTTTAAAAAATATCTGATTTTAGAAACATTAGTATAAATGTTATCTAGAAATACATGATTTTTTAATTTTATTTTGTATATAAAACGGATTTCCCAGTGCGGCTAAACATAAATCTGAATTACGTGGGCCAACGTAATTATCTTTATTAAAGCAGCAGTCTGTTGCCAGGGCTACCGTACGGACTGTAGAGAAGAAATCAATATTTTACACCGAACATTTAAACTTAGAGGGACATTTTGTCCAGTCGCAATGGTGAAATAATGTACTGTATGCATGTTTATAAGTTGAAGTTAGACTACAGATAAAAAATTGTTTAGGTCAGAGTTTTATCTTGCTTGTTTTACTAATTATTTATTAACAACACGGAACAGGCTAAAATATGCCCTCGCATGATATACACAACCAGATTTGATATGTTGGCCTTTTGTTAAGTCATATACGGTTGAGTATCAATATATATATATATATATATATATATATATATATATATATATATATATATATATATATATATATATATATATATATATATATATATATATAAGATAAGTCTAAGATTCGGCGAATGTGGATATGTGAGAAAGTTTGCCAGTAGCTTCTTGTGGGTCGGTGGTTCTTTCCAATGATTTCCCGGTTTCTTCCTCCAACATTAATACTGGCCGTCATGTATAGCATATCGTATACTGAAAAATGGCGTTAAGCCCCAGAACATCAACACCACCAACAACAACAACGAAAACATAATTTATATTATATAGGCTCTTAAAAATTAAAGAAAGACAGAATAAAGATATCTGATAATCTTGATCCTGAAGAGATTATGTGTGATTTTGATCATTACAACAACAAAAACTTGAAAATAAATCCACATCACCTTCCAATTATAGATTCGTGAAATCAGATTATCATTCTGTTAGAATCCTTGGCAATGGTAAACGACACACAGGTAAAGCTATTTGCACCTCTTGCACGTTAATTTGAAAACAAAAGAACTGAATTGTCTCCAGAGAACGCCAGAAAAGAGATTATGTATCATCACGTAATGCAATTGAGAGGAGTATGTTATTTGATTCTGTCAGAAATAAAAGTGACACTGAGGGCAGCGATAGTGAAGGTGGACCCATAACTGTAGTTTAACGAAAACCTTGGCAAAATTTTAGATTTTTGCATATGATCAGCCACATGTTTTACCGATTGCAGATTTGTATCAAAATATCTGACAGCTGCATTAATTGATGGGAAAGTTATCTATTGACATGTTTCTGTATTTATGGCTTTAATAGCTCTCTTTATGAATACTTTACACCTTCCTGTATTCCACGTCTAGAATTCTGACTGTATAATAACTTGCAGGTTCGATAAATTATTATTATTTTGGGCATCCCCACCTCGACGGTCAATTACAAGTCCATCTTTAACGACTCCAAAATAACACTTGTATATGAACCTGTGTAAGAATTTTTTTACTTCCTTTTATAATAAATCTAAAATAACCAAATTTATCAAGACTAGCGACATGGTTTTCCAATCTGCAGTTTCTGATCACACCATCACGAAACGTTCATAATTTGTATATATTGCTCAACTTATATAATAATATTATTAGTTTAAATCTTTATTTTGAAATCCTTTGAATCTTTTGCTGATTGATAGTGTATTTACCTGACAATGTCAAGATATTATTTTTTGTCATAAAACCTTTTAGTTCTCTATATTTTTTACCGTCGCATTTTAAACATAATTGAGTTTTACCTTTAACTCCAATACCACATGGAGCACGTGGTTTTAGTCCTGTACTTCCATGTTTTAATGTTTACACATGGTTTATTACAATGAGAGATAAGGCTGATTTTCTGCGAAATACATCGATTGTTTGTTTGAATCATTATATGTATCTTTAAAATTCGATTTGAATATTTGTCTTAATTATAATAATGGAAGCATTATCAACAATTTAACCCTCCTCCACCTGATTTGATCTTGACAGACCACAAAAACATAAAATTTTAGTGTTTCGATGCAGGAACTAGCTTTAACAAATGATGATATAACTAATCGTATCTGTTAAGCCAAAAAAGAATTTCGTGACGATGGTGTTGTTCATGACTGCTCAACATTCAGGATGGGAGATACTGTTAATACTATAATGAATGGCGCACGAGGTAAAGTAATTATTAACCACCTTGATAATCAAAAAAGTTGTTTTTAAAAAAAAAATTATCGTATGGACAGCTGACGATACCTGAATTATTCGTGATAAGCGTGATCCAGTCTATATACAGTCTGGAAACAATATCGTTTTATTAAATAACAAATCCAAAAAGGGATACTAACAGGGGTTGATAAACCATATTAGGAACGAGAGTATCCTATATCTATGCAATAAAACCGCTGAAAGATAAACCTAACGTTACGGATATCAAACCAATGAGACAGAATCGAGACTAAACTGTGTAGCTGAACTAGTTACAAAACATTTCACAAAAGCGATACGCGGTAATAGTTTAACTGATTTACGACGCAAAACATAAATAAATGGGAAGCGTCAGAATAGATATATAGAATATGGACACGGTGGATTATGGCATACTAAATACGACTATAGTGACGTTATCTCCGTTGATAGGTAGCATGTTATCCTGGGCGTTTTCTTGGATATTGAGAATGTTCTAAATACTTTGAGAGATTTGGACTTGCATCACATAAGATGACGAGAGATGCGATAAACGGACCATTACCAGATTTTGACTTAATAAGAATTGGCCGATATAGATTAATTCGAGTTTAAAGAAAATCTCCAACCAATTACTTATGTATGGTTTGGAAGACATTTTTCAGACAAATGTTGGGTTCCAATAGTACTATTACGATATAAACTTGATGCTTGAATTTCAATATCGTTCAGGATAAATGAAACAATTATATCGTATAATCCACAAAGGCAAATTTGGTTACCAGAACAGGATATATTTAATATCCATGATGCCAGGAAAGATTTTCCTGATCTTGATTAATATGACATTATTAAAGTTACTAATATTATATGTAAATGCAGGGACTAGCATGATGAAAAACGTATAAACGACATTGTACAAGATTGATTATGGACGATGCTGAACTAGATTTATAATTGCTGATACAACGGAGAAAAACACATTTTTAAGTCGATGTAATGCTTATTTTCCGATGGAACCAAACTAGAGAAGATTGGGAGCTACATTTGATGGTGACTCGCCGCAGTTTACTCATTTAAGATCTTCTATGTTAGCCTATGTTTCGATAAATCTATTGTCCATGATAAATATATTTCCTCGTTACGCTGTCAGAGTTACTAAAAAAAGCTATAAGGATTTATTAAAACTGCTGCTCGGTGATGGTGAATTTGGGACATGTAGGAAAAAGCAAGAAAATATAGTCAGTTACTCTGAATCTGCCGACGTTGAAATTAAGGAAATATATTACAGAAATAATAATCAAGTATCAAAATCATCTACATCATCTGTTTACGATCCAGTGGCTAGAAATAAGACTGTTTATCTTAATGGAAGTGGTGGCTCAGGTAAAACAACTCGTATGATTAAATTATTTATGAACAACCATTCATATAAAAAAAATTTGACACCTATACATAAACTCGCCACAGAAAAAAAAAAGAACGAGAGGTGAAATCATGTACATATCATAGTTTTTTAGATGGTGGGGAAACACATGGACTCTGAGAGAATGGGTGAAAAATATATACCTATGTATATTATATGGGACGAGGTGGACACGGTGTCGTTAGTAATACTAAAAGCATTTCTTGATTGTTATTGACAAAAGATACTGATGTGCTAATGTGTGGCGGTCATGGTCAACCATCACACTTTGTTAGACATTCTCCACATGAATGGCTAAAGAATAATGTGCTACATAACAATGGCTCGTACTCAGTAAGAAAGAAGAGAGTGAAAGCCAACAAGCTTTGTATATTTTAACAAAGCAATTTATTTTCTTTGAGAAACAATATAAAAATTGGTAAATAGGACCGGCAGTTTGTGAATATAATCCAACTATGATTTTAAGAATAAAAACACAAGTTATATCACTAAAAAATTCTATAAGAGTCCCTGTTCGAGTCCCGACGACGTACGAATATGGAGAGCGATGACGTCAGATGTAGTCCAATGTATGAATATCAACAATTCCTCACTTGAATCACTATCTGTATTTCCGAATAATTCCAGAATAAACTTTCATGAATATCTTTCAGAATGTTCTATAAGAAAGTCAACTTCTCGAGTGCCCAGGAGAATTAATTATTGAGTCCAAAATTCAGGCGAAGAATAAAATATTTTGGCAACAAATTAAAAAATACACATTATTCCTTCAAGGTTTTGAATGACTGTCAGAAAAAAGTATATGAAATGCCTATTTAAAATCAAAACAGCACTTCAAATATCGTTCGATTGGTCATGTGGTCTCATACTACGCTAATTTTCACATGTAGACCAATGTCTTTCCACGTAAAAACCAATCACAAAATGGTTGTTTTTAAACAGTGATCACGCGAAGAAAGTATGTCTGTGATAACTTCCTGTTGATATTGTTACCAGGGTAAGACGGACTCAATGTTAATTCTCAGATATTGCATCTTGAAAAAACAAACTTTTGTGATAAAATTATATTTCACTACAAAAAAAGTATCCCGAATCCGAGTAAAATATACATTGCAATTAAATACAATGAAGCAAAAATGAAATAAAAGGAATTTTAAACAAATACACACAAGCAATGTAATCACATATACGTAAAAGTTCCACCATAAAGTAAAAGATTTTATATAATAAATCTTTATATTTACCATCTGTAATTCATACATGTGATATCACACAAGAATATTCTTATAAATTATATAAAGTGTATATGAAATAATATTTATATACACGGGAAAGTGCATCTGCAATCAAATTATCTTTTATATGCCTGATTTTCAGATTATACTCTTGCAAAAACAAACTCCACCTTAATAATCTTTGATTTTTTTTTCTTTCGCTATACACAACAACCGGAGAAGGAACCGAAATAATGTAAACCTCAAAATGTTGATATGACAAAATTAAAGCTAAACATTCCTTCTCGATTGATGAGTAATTTCTTTAGTGCCTATTTAATATCTTGGAGAAATAGCGCACTGGCTGATCAATGCCATTACTGTCTTCTATACTGATCCATCCCCAACATCACTTGCATCCATAGACAATTCAAAAGACTGATCAAAATTTGGAGCTGTTAAAACCGGCGCACATTTGAGTATTGCTTTTAACCTATGAAAAGCTTGCTGACATTTGTCTGTCTAGAGAAACTTATTTATGTCAGAGGTTCAGCAAGATTGGAATAATTTGAAAAAACTTTCGATAGTAACCGGCCATACCCAAAATTCACATTAATTGCTTTTAACAGACAAACACAGGAAAATCACAGATAGCCTTCACCATTGCGTCAATAGGTTTTACCACAATATGTACTAAGAAAGTCACATAAACACGGCAGAACTTATTTGTAGATAAATTGATTGTCAAATTAGCATCAAAGAGTCTTTCAAACAATTTCTGAATCGTGGATAGATTTCCTTTCCAGGTAGTGTTGTAGATAATGACGTCATCAATATAATCGTCACAATTATCTACACCGGAAGGTAATCATATTCATCAAACGTTGAAACGTACTTGGAGAACCATTCATCCCACATGTCATTACTTTTTACTGGTAAAATCCATCTGGAGTCACAAAGGCCGAATTTTTTTTTTCGTTCTTTCCGTAAATGGAATTTGCCAAAATCCTTTTAGAAGGTCAAATTTGGTGACGTACTCAGCATTTCCTATTGGTGGCAAGGAGGATGAACATACCATTTGCCTGAGACCTTATTTATGGAAAATAAAGTTTCCTACAGATGCTGACTAAATTAGGGTCAATAACTTTAAACTGAAGCCTCTAAATGATTGCATTTCCATAAGTTAATAACAGATAATAAATTGTTTGGATTAGCTTATTTTTTATTTCATCGTTGACTTATTTTTTAGATTTTATGCGATTTCGTTTACTCATAGGTCATTTAATTTTTGTCGTTCATCATCTCTGCTTCTATAATTAAACATTCGTATAAAATATTATTAATAATGGCTAATATTGGGGAACCACATTAGAGGCAATAAAAAAATTTACTTACCCGTGATTCTGTCAAGCAATAATAACAATCACGTCAGTAATCTCAAGTTGAATTTGAAGAGGATACAAAACAATAATTTAAACCTATCACTGCTACCACTAAAGGTCTTCTTCCAACGTTAGAAAAATAGCAGAAAGAACCAAGAAAACAAAAAGATTTTTAGAGATTTTCTTCTTGAAATAGCTGCTGCCCACCCAATGAAAGAAATATTGACCAAGCTCGTGTTGAAATAGGTAATACAAAAGATCATTTAACGGAACCAGAAAAAGAATCTGAAGCAAGAGCCAGAATAAATTTTTGGTTGATAAATTTGATGAAGACGCTATTAATCCTATTAGAAAAATCGAAGATCTAAAATTACATGAGATTGCTGCTAGAGGTTATCATGATCGAAAATATTTTTAAAATCTGACTTCGTTAATGATCCCGTACGTGAGGATACCTGGTACAAATGGATAAATCGCATATACGATAACGTTAATCAAGCTTGAAAAAACGACCCAAGATATACTGATTATAGAAAAAAGACAGATAATTATATTACACAACAATTACCACCACATAAATTGCCACAATCTCCGAAACCTTGAAAACAACCACGACATAAATTACCACGATTACCGCTGCTACCACCACTACCAGAACAGTCACCATCACCACAACAATTACATCAATTATTGATAGGACGAGTGGCCGAGTGGTCTAAAGCGCTCTCCGTTACGGATCACAGCCATCTCACCTCTATCTGCGTGAGTTCGAGTCTAGGATTCGGCAAATGTTGATATGTGAGAAAGCTTGCCAGTAGCTTCTCGTGGGGTCGGTGGTTCTTTCCGGTGATTTCCCGGTTTCTTCCTCCACCATTAATACTGGCCGCCATGAATAGCCTATCGTGTGCTGAAAAATGGCGTTAAGCCCAACAACAACAACAACATCAATTATTACCACCACTACCACAACAATAGTCACAATCTTTAATAGAAAACAACAACCAACCCAAACAAAAGGTGAGAAGGAAGAATATTACCAGAAAATATTAGCAAAGTAATAAATCAAGCTGCAAATCAAAAGCTAGCAGAGTTGGCTGATGTACCATTATCAGAAAAAGAATAAAATATAAACCCAGTCTGATAGCAGAAAGTAGTTTCACTTCTCAAAGTGGTCTTCATTTTGGACGATAATAATTATAATAAAGATATTTAAGCGCATAACTGATCACGCATTTAACATGGATGCACCATTACTCAAGTATGAGTCTGTGAGTGATTATCAATAGTATTCTTATGACGCACGAATTCCAGATCAGCGTGGAAGAATTGAACTTCAGGTTCATGATACAAGTAAATATTTCTTACTCGCTGAATTATTCATTGAAGTAGAAGGTGATAATTTCAAAGCATTTAGAACCGATTACGCCGCTGATGTTAGTGTGGGTTTTGTTAATAATGGTATTATGGCGTTATTTGACAGCGCTACGTACATGATCGACGGACAAAATATTGAATCAATTCAGAAGGAGATTTACGTTGCATTAACAATACTTGGTTGCAAAATACAGCGAGGAGTATTCAAGATCAACTGGTCCTTCAATGATGTTTGTGAACGATACTGCTAATTCTCCAGAATACCAATAATATGAAATAGGACGACCTCAGAACTTTGTCTGAAACGGCGCCGCAGACGTAGAAAGAATGATTAATAATGTAGATCTAGATTTCAATTTAGGATGTAGGTCACGTCGAGCAATGTTAAAAGGTAATAGACGAGTGTTTTCATGTGCAATTCCACTGTCACATATCTTTAAAATCTGTAGAGATGTCAGAAAGTTTTTTTTGGAGCAAGACATACAGTTATACTTGTACGAAAGGCTACAGACGATGATACAATATGGCGACACGCCGGTGATGCTGGTAGATTAATTCTTACTAAGTTTCCATTATGGATGCCGGTGATGACTACATCAATATCTAAAGAAAATATTTTGCTATATTTTATGAGTCAAGGTGGCAAATCAATGCGCTCATGGCTGACAATAACCACATATGCTATCCAGAGTAATATTAACGATTTATTTACATGGCAAATAGCCCCTAAGCAGAGTGATTCTGCAACAAGTCATATTTATTGCATTGCAGTATGCTGTACGAGTAAATTGGCAGTTACACAGTATTATGATATTTGACAATCGTGGTGTTTCTAAGGTTCATTAAGGACAAATGGATATCAAGAACCATATGAAGATATATTACTGAATTTCGATGAAAATCATGTAGCACGTGCATATGATCGTCTTATGTCGTTTATGGGTCGTGATCAAAACATTGATATTAGTTTACAAATGTCACAATAGGATTTTACAACTTTATATCCGATTTATTACCTTTCACTTGAACATTCAGACTTGACCTGACAATCAGTAGTCGATATACATTTTCGAGTTAGTTTAACAATTGGAGCTATTGCTAATTACAGAGCAAGTGCTGTTATACTCAGCGATAAATCAATGCTTTTTGAAGGTGCTGGTGGACGAATGAGAGTTTTTGATGATCCAGTAGAAAATATGTAACACGTAATTAAATCGTTTATGAATATTATAATGTCATATAATCACGTTATTGTTACCCTGACTTCTGGTCAGATCAAAAGACTACAATCAGCATCAAAAATAACTGTGGAATAAACATATCGTTGACAAAAAAAACAGATGAGCGGCAAAAAAGATTATCGTTGACCGAGCGTCAATTCAAAAACTTCAATGAAGCAAAATATCAATTAAGGGTGTCATACTTTATCTGTGGGTTTTATCAAAACCATCGCTAAGACGGGTGGTATATTTCCACGTCTTGTAGGTATACCAGTATTAATGGCTGCTGAAACCCCAGCTGTTGAAAAAGCAGATGCGTTAGGCGTTGCTGGAACATTTGTTGAAATGGCATTAAAGAAAGCCTACGAACAGGTAATTTAGCCAAATATGCAACATTCGATCTACTCAGAAATGAGATTGACAATTTATTAAATATTTCAAGTGTGGATGAAATTGAAGTCGTTGTTTTTCAGGATAAACAAGGACGATTAAGGACGAGTAATATGCAACTGCCAGATGTACTCATACGAATTCCTACCGCACTTGTTAATAATATCGTTACTTTTACTAATCAGAGTAAAATGAAAAGATTCCGGTAAGTCAGTTAACGATTATGTTAAAAAAAAAGCTGGCGATCATTCACGGGAATTATTATTATGAATCGAAATAAAATTATAGGCATTGGAAATCCAACTGAAAATGATGAAGTTGCAACGAAGAAATACGTCGACGATCAAGAATCAGCCAAAGGTGGTATAATGCGTGCATTTCTCAATAATGGGATTAATAATCTTAGAACACAAGAATCTGACTTTGATGCTGCTACGAAAAGATACGTCGATTATAAGGAAGTTTCAATAACAACTACTTTAACCACGATCAACAATGATATGACCACACTGAAAACTGATTTTACTAATCACGTAGGTGTTTCTAAATTTTCGTAGAAATTTGAACAGAACTACTAATGAATATTTTGGAAGTTCATCAACTGTTGATATTAAACTCTCTTATATGAATACAAGACTCAACGAAATTGTCAGTAGAATTCCTGATATTGTTCAGAAAACGAGTCTGATTAAAATTCCTCACAAGCAGATTAAAAATATTTTATACAAAGTAGCATCATAATTATCTACATGGACACCACAAAACAACATTCTCAAACATACCTCTGAGGTCAATGGTGTATATAGATTGTCCGTGTTTAGTATACCTACCATACGTCCATGGCCTTACTCTACTGATGATTTCTCTGGAACCATGTCCACAGTGTTAATCAAAGATGTCGAAGAAACTTTTATGATGATAGCAATCGATAAAACATTAACCGCAGTGTCATACTGGTGGTGTCTGGAATTCGTCGCTGAAATTATCTACAATTAGTAATATATATGATTGTACCTTCAGCAGTCTCGGCAGAAAATAGATTTGATCTTGACAGACTACCAGAATATAAATTTAGTACTTCGATGCAAGATCTAGCTTTAACGAATAAGGATATAACTAAACGTATCCGTGAGGCCAAGAAGGAATTCCGTGATGATGGTGCTGCTAATGTATGGTCAACACTGCAATGTTGGAAATATTTTTAATATGATGAATGACAAACGAGGAAAAGTAATTATTAACCCCCATTTGAGAAAAGTTATTGTAGAGGCAGATGACGATACTTGGATCATTCGTGATAAGAGAGATTCCGTTCATATACAGTCGGGAAATAATATCGTTTTATTAAATAATAAATTCAAACTTGGAATACTGACTGGTATAGACAAACCGTACTACGAACGAGGGTATCCTGTGACTGCAGTTGTCTATGGAATATATCTGCTGAATAATAGACCTGGTGTTCGAGATCTCAAACCGATGAGACTGTCGTAGTCGAGAATAAACTGCGTAGCTGAACGTGTTACAGAACACTTTACAAACGCGATACGTGGTAATAGTTTAACAGACTTAAGACGTAAAAAATAAATACATGTGGAGAAGCAGTAAAATATGTTGGAACATATATTAAGAATGTTGCTGAGTTGGAAAGCTGTTGAAATTTTCAATAACATTAAAGACAATAACAGAAGAGATTTTGTATAAATCAAGATATAAATCAAGAAGAGCTTCGATAGATATTATTGATAATAACGCACATGCGTGGACCTCAGCAGTAACAATATCTTCACGAGACAGAATGGCTAAATTGTATGATGTTAATATATTCGAATTTATCAGGAATATCAGTCTGCTTGGCTCTTTTTCTGAGATTAGAATATGATTATTACGATGATCTTGTTGTATGTCTTGGTGGAGATATTTATCGTACATAATCTCTTTATGAAGAAATGGGAAATCTTGCGTTGAAATATACTTCTGACGATGACAAAGTTGGAAAATTACTGCATAATTGTTTAACTGTTCCAACAGTTGCTGCAAACTTTGCTCAGGAGAAATATTCCTGGAAACCGACACGATTCGTATTTCTTGAAGATTTCCAGAAAGTTGTATAGAATAAGGGCACGGTGGATTATGGAATACTAACTACAAGTATAACGACGTTATATCTGTTCATGTAGTAGCTTGTTATCCTGGACGTTTTCTTGGATATGGTGAGTGTTCTAAGTATTGTAAGAGATTTGGACATCATCACATGAGCTGACCAGAGTTCCTATAAACAGACCCTTACCAGATTTTGACTAAACCCGATTTGCTTGCATAAAATCATTCGAGTTTACAGAAAATCTTTATCCGATTCCTTATACTTGCTCTGGAAAACATTTTTCAGAAATATGTTTGGTTCCAATAGAACTATTAAGATATATGCTTGATGCTGAACTTTTAATATCGTCGAGGATAAATAAAGCGATTATATCGAGTAGTTCACATAAGCAAATTTGGTTACCAAAACCAGATAGATTTAATATATATGACGCCAGGAAAGAATTTCCTGATCTTAATGAATATGAAATTAAACTTGTTAATAATATATGTCAATGCAGGGACGAGCACGATGAAAAGCTTGCAAACGATGATGGCATAAAGGTGATCGGTTCGTTTACTCAATGTAGTTCATACGATTAAAACGACACTATAAAAGATTGATTATGGACGATGCTGAGGATCATATGATCCTAATCGACACTGCGCAAGATTGATCATGGATGATGCTAAACTCGATTTTATAATCCAGTTACAACGGAAAAAAATACATTTATAAACCGATGCTATGCTTATTTATCAGACGGAACCAAATTAGGTACAATTCTGAGTTGTATTGATGGAGAATTGCTGCAGTTTACTCACCTAAGATCTTAGATGCCAGCCTATGATTTGATAAATCTGCTATCGATGATCAATAAAATTTCCTCGTGATGCAGTCAGAGTTGCTACGGATTCATTTTATTTAATAAAAATATACAGATTTGTTAAAACAGCTATTTTGTAATGGTGAATGGGTATCATGGAGAATAAAACAAGAAAATATATTTAGCTACTCTGAATCTGCGACGTTGAAATTAAGGAAATATATTACAAAAATAATAACCAAGTATCAAGGTCATCAGCCCCATCTGTACAACATCATGTGGTTAGAAACATGACTGTTTATCTTAATGGATGTGGTGGTTCAGGTCATGCAACTCGTGCGATTAACCTGTTTATAAATATTAGTTAAGAAATAATTGTTTTGACACATACACATTAATTTGCTAGACAAATTAAAGAGCATAATTATAGCGTGTGTTTACCATTTATAAATGAATCTGGAAAGCACATGTCTAAGATCCTGCATTTTGTTTTATAAAAAGAGCCGTATATTACTTGTATTTATAAATTAATAATATTTATCACGTTTAGTCCTGAAAATGTAAGTACGAGGTAAAAATGTTTGTCTATTACTATGAAAATAAAGGTATGACAGTAGATAATAATTTTCATCACAAACTTCTTGCTAAGTACATAATGTCTCTTTCGTTATAGATCTTGTTCAAATACAATTAGGTTTAAATAACCTTTAATTTATACTTCTTTTATTAATTAGTTGTTCTACACATTGTGCTAATTTAATTGATACAAAACTATGATTCTTAGCTAAACATGATATCTTCTAATATTTATTTTATTTCTAGTATCCATTTTGACTCATAGGTATTATCACACAAATATTTGTGCAAGAGAAAATACATATAATAAGACTTTATTTATTATTCAAGTAAACTCTTGAAGTAGACATGCCACACTGACTCAAGTAAACTAGAAGCAGACATATTACACTGACTCAGGCAAAAACTTTAAATAGTCAGAACTATTGACTCAAGCAAATTTTTGAATCAGACACACAACACTTACTCAAGTAAACTATTGCCACACAGACTCAAGCAAACTCTTGAAATAGTCATACCACATTAACTCAAATAAATTATTGAATTAGTCATACCACACTGATTCAAGCAAACTCTTGAAATAGTCTTACCATATTGTCTCAAGTTAACTCGTGTATTATACATATCACACTAACACAAGTGAAACCTCGAGCATGACGTAACATGACGACTTGTTTGTAATGACATGATTTGGAAATGATCTGTTTTTTTTTAATACAACGGAATTGTAACTGGCTCGTTTATCATAACATCTGACTTAGAAATTACTTATTTATCATAACATATCTGATTTAAAAATAGCTGTAGTTTCAGATTTAGTGGCCCAATTGCAAATTTTGTAAAGAGCAAATATCTTGTGTGTGTGTGTTTGTGTGTTTGTTAAAGTTTTGAAAGACACTGGCTCAAACAAGTTCCTAAGTTTAACATGGAATTTTCTTCGAAGTTGGAAGTTCTATCACCCTTTGGTTGTCACAGATATTCTCATAGTCAGCACATTCTACCAATAGAACTTCGATAATATTTTCAACGTTGTTGTTATTGTCTTAATCATGTACCACTTCTTAAGTTAATATATCCTTGTGTCTTAAATTATGCAAGAAAGACATGAATTCAATAGGAAATCGGTAATATATACACACGCTAGTCTTTCAAGACCTTTTATATTATCATGAATGCTCTCCATTCTTTGCTTATTTAACTGAGCATGAGTTGTCAATATAACATACACAAACACGCACACGCACACTCCAAAACACACTAGTGCTCTTAGGTGTTTTCAAGTTCTATTGTGTTGTCTTTTTGAAACGTAATATTGCTTTCGTAACACAAAAGTAATAAAAGTGTAAAACAGTTTTTAAAATATCCCATTCCAAAAGTTTACTTTCCCCCCAAACTAATAAATTCTGTTATTCATCCTCCTTTTTATATAATAAAACATACGTTTTAAAAGAGATGAGATTTGTGATGGTTCATACATAATGTTATCGGTATACAACATATTTTGCAAGCAAATTTGGACAATTAAAAAGATCACCAAATTGTTATTTCCTAAAGATTATCCTACACATGGCTAAAAAAATAAGGTCAATACCGTTAAACTGAAACTTCTAACCGACACTATTTCCATGCGGTTGACATATTTTTTCAATTTTTATGTGATTTCTTTTACTTGCCGGGGCACTCAATTTTTTGTTGTTCACTCTCCATGCTGTTATAAGTAAAGCAAATATTGTATATAGACCGACACAATACATGGGTCTCGAATCATGTAAATTTATCGTTATAAACACAAATGGGACAACGTTTGCTTGATCAAAGAAGTTTTTGAATTTTCCGAGTCCATATGTCCTGAGCACCTATTGTAGTAGATATTTTTCTGCGTGTATTTATCTATTCCATTAAATATGACTAAAATGTTGCAGTTGTCTCTGACTATCTTAGGTATATGAATATATCGTTGAGTGACGTATTGGAAAATATCGAGATTTATTTGTTTATCCAGCATAACATCGTCATATACTACTTAATTATTAATGAATCTTATCTGTGTCATTTATAGACGGTGCTTCATTAATATCTGTGATAAGCTCAATAACATCACCGTTTTCACCTTCTATATTAAGTGATTTTGCTATCTCATTAAAATTTCTAAGTACATCGTAGCATTCCTGATCATCTGCAGTAGGTGCTACTAAATACAGTTTATTCCATCTCTACCATTTTATTCTTAAATTTAATGATAGTTGTGTTTTACCTGATCCAGATGGACTTATTATAATCATCCTCACTAATTTGATCATGCTGGATGATGCTTCTCTCGTTTCTGTTTTCGTTTCGCCGAAAAATCGGTTGCATTTATATTATTAATAACACGAGTCTATATTGAGTTCGATGTAGAGAATTTACACCCACCACTGGACTGACAACAATAACAAGAACAAACAAAACACATGCAATTACAGATAAATGTGTAAAATGTGGCACACAAAATTATAAATTTAACTCCCTAAGTCAGGAATAAATATAGGTGGAGATATCGCCGCTTCATTAGGGACATTGCCCGAAGTTCCATGGGCTAAATACGCCTGTGAGAAACACCATTCTGCATCTTCACTTGATATCCGAATTGATGATCTAGATCAACCAAGACCAGGAGAGCACGCAGTAAAATATATTGATCAGGCATGTCATGTTCATGATGTTACTTACTAAAGAAAAAATTTGCAGCAATGGCATCTTGCAAATATGAAATTGATTCATCATTAAATTCTATACCTAATAAATCTCTCAGAGAAAAACTCGCTAGTTATCTAGTAAAATCTGATATGAAAGGTAAAATAATACTAGGGGCTGTTAAATAATTATATAACTATTATAATGAAATTTATTCTAGCCCAATGGGATATTGTAGAGGCTTAGCAGCGATTACTAAACTTGATGATTTCTTGGTGCAGTGTTATCTTTGCAGATAAAACAACGTTAAAATAGGACTATGACATGCTGAAATTCATGGTCATCAGGCAATCGCTTAACAATTTTAATCGAACAATTGCTGAGCGGTAATTTCGATATCAATACGCGAAGGAAATATCTACTAACTTTAAGTCTGGTGAGAGGTCTCGTGAATGGGTTGCAAGGTTACCAAGTGTGATATCTCCATTAAATAATGAAATTACTCGTGCAACTTCTATGAAACCTTCTAAGGGAATAACAAATCATATATACCCCTTAGCGATGGCAGCGGACAACGACGTAAACAACCAGTATTAGGTAATGTAATTGTGAGACATTTATGCAAACCAGGTGAGTTTGAGGTGGTTAAAAAGAGCAACTGATCCTATCTGATCCTATCTAGAGCGTGACTACACATACAATTTCTAGCATGGTTAGATCCACTGGAAGTTCTGCAATCTACATTCTAGATTATACGGCTCCTCAACTTGGATTTGTACGCGAACAATTACAATTCCTAAAGATAAACAATTACCACCACATTTACTTTTATAAACTAGTACCTCTACGTCGATTACACTCAAGACAGGTTAGCATCATATTTTCACGAGAACGTTATTAATTCTGTTCAGGGTAAATTGTCTTGGATTATGATTCGAATACTACCATAACATTACTGTGTTACTGCTTGCACAAAGATTAGTCTATAATTGTTTAAGTGTTATAATAAATGCAGTGTCAATATGAAAGTAACGCTTCTTTTTGGCAAATTGCTTATAGCCAAATAGTTTCTTTTCTTATTACGTCATTACTGATAGTTTGATCATCGTTTTCTGTAAAATTCATAATGACCCTATGCAATTGCGATATTCTTCTGACTCGAGATACTTTGAGTAATACTAAATTTGACCATTCGATTCGATCATCTACAATTCAGATATTTGTATCAGAAATAGTTAATCCATGTGATGAGTGAATCGTTATAGCATATCTTAACGTCCATGGAGATTTATTTACCCATACTCATTATCAAGAATATTAGTAAGAACGAAAACAAAATCATCTAGTACAAGATATTTTATCCCACCACCAGGAATTTCAACTTCAATATTCTGTTGTCGAGTTATCTACTAGGTAGCAGCAGGCAGGGTGAACCCTACAAAAGGATAGAGACCTTATTTACGAAAAATAAGGGTTCCTACAACTGGCTGAAAAAAAAACTCAATAACGCTAAACCAAGGCCTCTAACTATTATATTTCCGTACGGTTAAAAACCGCATAATAAAATCAGGAGTTTAGCTCAGTTTTGTTATCCTATTGTTGACTTACTTTTTTCATGATTTTTACCCTCCCTGCTGCTCATGTATATAAAGCAAGGTCTGTCTGTGATTAACTGAATCTTTTAGTTAAATCTGTCTGTGATTAACTCAATCTTTCTTGAATTTCCACCGTAAACTTAAGACACATATCGTAATATAATAACAAGGTTATATTTGTTTCCTTATAGACAGTCGCCACAAATAATCCTTTAAGTTTTTAACTGTGTACAATAATAAAAGTACCTATCTCAGTGTACAAAATCCCCATGTACATAACTGGGACAAGGCATACTATTCAGTTGTGTCATGGGTCTGTGTGCATCAAGCCGTTCTCTTTGAAAGCCTATATTATGTATGACTCACTTCACACAATATTACAGTATTCATTTCCGCATTCATGCTTGTAATTTTAAATCATTTCGTTTTATATACATATACATAAAAGGTGATATATTTTAATCGTCTCATACATATAAATGGTTATATAAACGTAAAATTATAAATATTTAGATTCATTTATAAAATCAGAGTCTTAATGCTACTGTATGACTATATAATAATTTCTGAAACGTATATTTGTAGTCGAATCCGTAGCGCAGTGGTAGAGCGTTGGACTCTAATGCTGATCTTCTGTGGTTTGACCTCAGATACCGCCGGGATGGGTTCGGTTCCCCGGGTCGCCCAACCATTTTAAGTGGGGGAGGCATCCCCTGAGATTTTGATAAAATCCACCACGTATCCTGTGGTCGGATTCCATTTTGGAATTCCACCCAGGGGTTTCGTGGGGTTTTTTTTATCGAAATCGCAATGCCTAGACAGTCTTCTGAATTTCTAATATTTCGCTTTCGTCGATTAGAAATTCGCCGGGAGGTGTGTCTATGCAAGGTTCCCCCCTAAAATAATCAGTAGCATGCCTTGAGCTCTCTGCCCCATGGAAGAACCCCCAAAATAAACATCTAGAAAGGGTGTTAGCCAAAAGAAACAGAACATGGGCGTGCCGCATAAGAGAGACGACCATGAAAGTCACACAGGCTATCGAGGGGTTCCAATTCAAGGGTAACCGCTAGGATGCTACTGATTATTTTTGATGAAATTAAATTACATACATACATACAGACCAGACATACATAAATACAGACCAGACATACATACATAACATTCATACATACAGACAGACAAACACATACAGACAGACAAAAAGAAAGCAGAGTTATTCTGCTTAAAGCATTTTAATTATGAACCAGCACTCAATTCAGTTAAACATCTATTATAAATATTATTTAATAATGAATATTGGAGAACCTCATTCTGCTAAATTAGCTCAAGAGCGACTAGAAGTATTCAACCTCTGTTAGAGAAATCAACTGAAACTACTGAAAAAATAGCAGAAAGAACTAAGAAAACAAAAACTATTTTTGAAAAACTTCCAGCCGAAATAGCTGCTTCACAACTAATACAAGAAATACTTGAAACACCAGCCCCTAAACAAAAGAGTACTGTAATGACTAGTACTGCTGAACTGTCAAACAAATTTAATGAAGATACTGTTAAAGTAATTAGTAATATTAAAAACCTAGATCAATTAGCTAATTTTGCTGTGGGTAGTTTTAGTCAAATTAATGAAACCTGAATACGCTAGAGATATTAAAACCCGTGAACAATGGCAAACTGTATTATATCGTATAAATATGAATATTGAACGAGTTGGAAATAATGATCTATTATATCAAAAATATGTTATGGCAATCAACGAATTTATTCAATCAGGAAAGGAAGAAGCAGCAAAACCAAAACGAAAATATACAAAAAGAACACAGCCAGCTCCTGAAACAACATCGGAATCACAGCTAGATCCTCAAACATTACCACCACTACAACAACCAGCCCAAAAAAAAGTGAGGAAGAAGAATATTTGCCGTCGGATACCTCTTTCGGAAGTGGTTTAGGAAGTGGTCTTATTACTCAGTGTCCTAATAATGTCCTTGCTGATGTTGATCGATTAGAAATCCTCATTGGAGGAAAACGAGCTGGTAATAATTCCCCAGAAATCATTAATGAAGCAGCAGATATTTGTAAACGATTATTTAGTGGCGGTATTATGGATATTGATGTGTATCGATCACTCATTAATGATGACTACTATAGTGACTAAGTCACAGTGATTAGATACAATTAGTGATAAAGTCAATTAATAATAAAATGATTGTGCATGGTGCTCAACGTAGACCTATCATGGTCAGGGTAATAAACTCTCAATTACCAGTATACAAAGCAACCTACGGAGAAGGACTAGGTGATATTGTTCAGGGTCTGTTTAGAATAATAGCCCCAAAAGCAATACCTATTGCAAAGCAGCTGGGTATGAAAGCTATTGATGTTGTTCGTGAAAAAGGTATAGACGCTGCTGGTAACCTTGCTAGCAAAGCACTCTCAGCGATCAAAGATAGACTAGCACGATTAATACGCAGACCTCAAGCTGTTCGACCTCAGCTGGTGAAATTGCCTAGCACTGAAGTGATGCCTGCAAGTGTAAGTAAAATAATAAATCAAGCCGCTAATCAAAAACTAGCAGAGTTGGCTGATATACCTTTCTCAGGAAAGGAAAAAATATAACCGCTAGTCTCATAGCAGGAAGTGGTCTCACTTCCCGAAGTGGTCTTCGTTTTAGATAATAATTATAATAAATATGTTTAAAAGTATAAGTGATCCCGCATTCGACATGGACGCACCAGTTCTCAAAGATGAGTCTGTGCGTGCTTATCAGTATTATTCTTATGACGCACGAACACCAAATCAGCGTGGACGAATCGAACTACAGGTTCAGGATACAAGTAGATATTTTCTACCCACTGAAGCATTTATTGAAGTCGAAGGTGAAATTTTAAAAGATGATAATACTGAATATGCAGCCGAAATTAGTGTTGGTTTTGATAATAATGGTATTATGGCATTGTTTGATAGCGCTACATATATGATTGACGGAAAAAATATTGAATCAATTCAAAAAGATATCGACGTTGCTACAACAATACTTGGTCATGCAAGATACAGTGACGATTATTCAAGATCAGCTGGTCCATCAATGATAGTTGCAAAAGATACAACTGATTTTCCAGAAAATAGAAACGTAACTATTGGTAATGTGAGAAATGCCGCCGGGGACAACACTACCCCTGTAGTATTATCGATGAATGCAAATTTCAACTTGGGATTCACATCACGTCGATCGATGTTGCAGGATGGAAGTAGAAGATTTTCAAGTGTGATTCCACTATCACATATCTTTGGACTTTGTAAAATTGTCAGAAAAGTGATTTTTGGAGCCAAACATACAGTTGTGCTGGTACGAAAAGCAACCGACGAAGATACAATATGGCGCCCTGCTGGTGATACTGCTAGAGTTATACTAACAAAATTTCTCTCTGGATGTCAGTAATTACTCCAACGATATCTAAAGAAGATCAGTTACTATCTTTTATGAGTCAAGGCGGTAAATCAGCGTTGTCATGGTTAACAACAACCAAAGATAGTGTTCAAAGTACAATTAACGGTTTATTCACATGGCAAATAACTTCTCAGTAGGCTGTTTCTGCACCGCGACATATATTTATTGCGCTTCAAAATACTGCACGAGTAAATGATCAAACGCGTAGTATCATGATAATTGAAATGCTCGGTGTTTCTGAGGTTTTATTAAGAATAAACGGACATCAAGAACCATCCGAAGATATTTTGTTAAATTTTAATCAAAATCATGTGGCACGTGCATATCATCCGTCTTATGTCGTTTATGGGACGTGATCAAAACATTGATACTGGTTTACAAATATCGGAGCTGGATTTTACAACGCTGTATCCGATTTATTACTTTTCACTAGAACATTTAGATTTAACCAGACAATCAGTAGTTGATATACATTTTCGAGCTCTTGTTAATAGAGATGCTGGAGCTATCCCTAATTACAGAGCAATTGCTGTTATACTCAGCGATAAATCAATGTTACTCGAAGGTGTTGGTGGACGAATGAGAGTAATTGATGCGCCAGTAGAGAACATTTAATTAGATCGTTCATAATATTAATAATGTCATATCATCACGTCAGTGTGAGTCTGACTCCTGGTCAGATCAAAAGACTGCAATCAGCATCAATCAATAACTATGAAATAGAAATATCGTTAAAGCGAGATCAGATGAGCGGTTCAAATAAATTATCGTTAACCGAGCGTCAATTCAAAACTTTAATGAAGCAAAAAAATTAAATAAAGGCGTCAAACTTGCCTCTTCTCGCAGCTATACCAGCATTAATAGCCGCTGCAGCACCAGCAGTAGCAAAGGCAGCTGCATTAGGTGCTGTTGGAACTGCTGCTGGCATGGCATTAAAGAAAGCGACCGGAAAGGGAATATCTAAAAAAAATGGAAAAGGTCTCAGATTACCAGGGACCCCGCCTTCATGGTACGGAAAAGTTCTAAGACTTCCAGGGACATTTTACTGATATCGCCTATGTCCAATTTTTATTTACTCGATGCTGTTAAAAAAAAATTAAAAAATTTAGAGGTGTTTTCATGCGCGATCAATACCAAAACAACCAAACAATACTGAAACAGGTATTATAAATCTCGATAAAAAAATCTGGACCTGGTACCCATTGGGTAGCTTATGCAATTGATCCACGTGAAATTATTTATTTTGATTCATATGGATTAGCGCCACCAAAGGAATTTTTAGACTATGCTAACAACATGCAAAATACTCCAATCTGGTATTCAACGTTACCTACACAAATATTAACTGATCCACCAATATGTGTCGTGAAGTACTTAATGTACTTGATGCTATATCAAAATCAACAAAACCATCTCATAAAGTCGTCCATGAATATACCACATTGCCACCTTTAAACAGACATCAGTAAATATAATGGTAGATATTTACTGCTCGTGGTAAAGCTCAACAGCCACGTGATTTATCTAAATATGCAACCCTTGATCAACTTAGAAATTAGATCGACGATTTATTAAATATTACAAATGTGGCTCAAAATGAAGTAGTTGTTTTTCAGCACAACAAAGACGATTAAAGACGAGTAATATACGACTTCCAGACGTACTTATACGAATTCCTACTGCAGTTGCTGATAATATCGTTACTTTTACTGATCAGGGTAAAATACAGGATTCCGGTAAGTCAGTTAACGATTATTTCAAGACGACTGGAGGTGTATTTAGTGGAGACGTTATTACGAACAAAAATAAAATTACAGATCTTGGATATCCAACCACAGATACTGATGCTACAACAAAAATAAATATGGTGACGATCAGGAATCTAAGTACGTATTAACCAACGGTGGTATAATGTATGCATTTCTCAATATAAACCATAATAGTATTAGTAATTTAAAAACACCAGAATCTGAGTTTGATGCTGCTACAAAAAAAATACGTCGATGATAAACAGATTCCAATCGGTAATGGAATAGTCAAAATCGAAACTGAATTTACCGGTCACGAGAATACGTTTTTGAGTTTTCGCAGAAACGTGAATAGGACTAATAACGAATTTTTTGGAAGTCCACCAAATATTGATATAAAACTTACTGATATTAACCCAAAACTCAACGATAGTATTAGTGGAATTCCGGATATTGTTTAAAAACACGAGCATAATTAAAATTCCTCACCAGTAGATTAAAAATATCGTGTATACAGTTGCCTTTGAATCTGGAGTGTGAACACCAGAAAATAAAACCATCAAATACACAGCAAAAGTCGCTGGTGATTATAGGATATCCGTACTTAGCGGTGTAGATTTTATAATATACACTAAATCTCCATCAACTGGTGATATTTCTAGAACTATATCTGTAGTATTAGATAAAGATTCTGAGGAAACATTTACGCTGGAATTGTCTTATAAATATATGGCCTAAGCTAATTATTGGTGGTGCTTGGAATTTGTAACTCAATTAATTACTTAACATTATAGTATAATGGATAAAATAACTACGTCATCTATCGACGTTCAACGTCACAGATATAATCAAGCGTGTGAATGTCTGACCAAAATAAAAAAATACCTTCGACCATTATACAGTAAAAGTAAAAAATATCGTAGACGTATGGTCGTCATTGATATAATTGTGTATTCAGTTTCTGCTATTGTTGCTGGATCCGGATTAATATTATCAACATTAACAATGACAGCTCCAGCAATTATAACAATTATTGTTT
Source organism: Potamilus streckersoni (assembly GCA_016746295.1). NCBI lineage: Eukaryota > Metazoa > Mollusca > Bivalvia > Unionida > Unionidae > Potamilus > Potamilus streckersoni. Next base: position 164,051 of record JAEAOA010001531.1, read on the forward strand.
CAACTTCAAAAACTATAGCAGGCATTCTTAGTATTATTGCTAAAAAGATAGCTACATGTGCAAGTGAAAAATTGCGTGAGTATATGATAAAATTGCACACAGCAACAGCAACCTACTCTAAACTATCTGGGTATATTTCCACGTATCTCAGTCATGGTAAAATATCTGACGAGGAGTTCGTAACGATAATTAAAGCCTACGATGAAGCATTCAGAATTGTTAGTGATTCTGGTGACAAAATAAATGGAGAATTAAACAATATTAATAACAATGATGTCAGCAACTGAACATCGCTTGGATATTGAGTCAAGAGAGTTATTACAGCAGATCGTCGCTAATACATCTCCTTCAAAAACTACCATGATATCAATAAGTTCAACCAATCCTGAATTCAGCGTTAACTTTCCAACTGCAATTCCAGTAAAAGAAATAGCATTAGCTCAATTACGTGTTTATTATAGCTGGCCTAATATTAGATCAAAACCATTTGGTGGATTATCAGCAAATAATTCATTAGTATTCGCAAATAAAAATAAATCTGATGAAACTCCCGATTGGCATTCAGTTAGTATTCCAACTGGTAGTTATCAATTAGAACATATTTAAGTCTTTAACCGGAAAGGAGTCTAAAATATCAATTACTCTTTACGAACCAACATTATCGTCAGTGATTGAAATAAGTTCTCCTGACTATGCTGTGGATATTATCAGAGTTCGATTAGATTAGTGTTAGGATGGCCTGAAGTTGCACCTTTTTATCAAGGTCCACCAGAGCTAAAAATCGAAGAATTTATAACAGATAACCGAATATTTTTAAAACAACCAGAATATCAAAAGACCGAACGAAGTTATCATGGTTATGGTCTCAGAATAAAATATATTACAATATTTGATAAGGAATATCATGCATATTTTACAGGTAAAGATCTCCCCGTTTATGAAGATTTCTTTCAGACATATTCTAATGACATAAAGACTGAGTTTTCTAATACTTATAATAATTTAAGACACTTATTTTTTGGTATATGTCAGCATTACTCTGAGGACATGAAAATGCAAATAATCAAAGCGATACATCATTTAAACGCCGTTGACACATACCTTGATCTTATCAATAAAACTATCACGAACTTTTTCATTAATTATACAGCACCGAGATTATTTATCAAACATTATAACATAAATGCACAACAGCTACCAACATTCATTATTCCCGGATTCGACTCATCTGAGCTTAAAAAATCAATTAATGATCTTATTGATGAGTATTTCAAAGGGACATGTGATTCATGGAAAAAATTAATCCCGCTTCCAACTGTTCTCAAATATAATAATGGCCCATATGGAACAGGTCGTCATATTTCACCTAATATAGTTAATATAACATCCACCATGAATTTAATGTGCGATATAATTGATAGTAGTGACCATGTCGATATTTCAAAGTCTAACCAGGCTCAGCAGGGATATATATTATACTCATCTAGTATCCAATCTCCCCGGGCTGGCTGATTGTATCTGAGCCAATAAATCAAGTCTACCTGCGTGTACATAATTCATTATTGTCAAGAATGATTTACAAACTCACACATCAAGATGGTAATATTTTGGACCTGCGCGGGAAGACGTTATATATTAATTTGTACATACGCTCGTAGAGTAAATATTTTAATTAGGAGAAAAAATGAAGACATTTTAAGTCAAATGTCAAAACTGAGGATAGCGATAGTGAAGGTGGACCCATAGATGTGATTATAGCTAAACAGAACCCTTGGCAAGATTGATATAATCGAACTTTATATAAAGTAAAATATTATTATTCTGAATAAAGAATGCACAGTTATTATACGTACTCAAATATAATCCTTTGATCGTATTTTTTGAATATGCATAATTATATGTTTTATTTGCGACAAATTGTACCGATTGTGAATGAATGCTAAAATATCTAGCTGCTGCGTTTATTGATGGAAAAGTTAATTCTTGGTCTGTTTCTGTATTTATGGATTTAATCGCTCTCTTTCCAAATAATTTACACGATCCTTTATTTCCACGTCTGGAATTCTGACTCTGCGTAATAGCTTGCAGGTTAGAAATTTCGTTATGTTGAGAATTTCCATCAATGTGGTCAATAACAAATCCATCTTTGATTTTCCCATCAAAACATTCAAAGATAAACCTATGTGAAAAATAATTTGTATTTCAGTTCATATTAAATTTAAAATAACCAACATTATTAGGACTACCGAGTGATTACTTTAGTCTACAATGTCTAATGTCTAATGCCTCGTAATTCGTATGTATTGGATGTCTCATAAATTCTTTTTGCTCCATTTGTATATAATATTTATTTGTTTAAATCATTTATTTTTTAAATATGGTTAGATAATCCTTTTCTGTCTTTATAGGGGATTTACCTGTCGATGTATCTTTTTTTGTCATAATAGCGTTTAAGTTCCCTATATTTTTTACCTCCACAATTTTCACATAACTGCGTGTTTCCTCTAACTCCAATACCACATTGAATGCATGGTTTTGGTCCGGTACTTCCATATCAGATACTCTGCATATGGTAACCGCAGTATTTGTTTACGCATGACTTATTATAATAAGAAATATGTCCAATTTTTAACCAAACTCATTTATTTTCTGTTTGAATCATTATATATATATACTAAATTTCAATTTGAATATATGTCAAAATTATAATAATGGAGGAATTATGAGCAATTGAACCATCTGCTACTAGATTTGATCTTGACAGACTATTAGGATATAAATTTAGTGTTTCGATGAAAGATCTAGCTTTAACAGATGCATATATAACCAAACGTATCCGTGAGGCCAAAAAGGAATTTCGTGAAGACGGTGCTGTTCATGTGTGGTCAACTTTCAGAGTTAAAACCAATATTAATGTAATGAACGACAAACGAGGGAAGGTAATTATTAACCACCTAGATAATCAAAAAAAATTTATTTTAATAAAATTTATTGTGGAGACAGAAGATGATATTTGGATATTTCTTGACAAGAGAGAACCCTTCATAAACAGTCTGGAAATAATAAAACGATATTATTAAGTAACAAATCCAAACCTGTATGTGATGTGTCGAATTTTGAAAACTCTTGGAAGCTTTGTTTAAAGGAATTGTATTAAAGTCAACTTAATTAAAGTAGAAAGGGCTAGAGATAGTTAGATGATTATTTTCATTTCATCTCTGAATGTCAAAAGGGAATTCGTTCTAGCCGACGTAACATGAATGAGTCAGATGCTATGGTACAGGAGAATGACATAAGACCTTTCCCCAAAATCGGCAGGGTTAAAGGCAGCAGCTGGCTATAGATGATAGTTCAAAGTAATGATTAATTACGGCATGATTAGTTGTTTAGTTTTCTTGTCAATCCAAACATTCTACGAACGGGTTTAGGAAACAGTCTATTCTGATTGGTTAATATCGATTTATGGGCGTAACTCTGTAAGAAATTAAAGGTTTTTCTTTAGGAAAATTCAGAAGCCCTGAATCTTTCGCGAGGAAAGCTAGTCGAGACTCCGGGAGATCGTGTGAGACGTTATCTCGTGATTTGGCAGTAAAGCGGGAGAGTTTGTCTCAGCAAGTAGGCAAACTCTACATTTTGAACTCGTAAAAGGTACGTCTTCATTATTGAGTAGGGGCCAGATAGTTGTCTCAGTTAGGAGACAGACTATACGTGAGATTCGTGGCAACGAATAAAGAAACGGCAAAAGGTACGCAATCTTAGTTTCCCGATTTTAATATGTTATTTCATTTGTTGATCTATTTCAAATGTATTCTTGATATGATGTATATATGCATGATTTCATTTTGCAGGATTTTAGTGAAATGCTAGTCATGGTATTTTATTCTTTGATTTCCTAATTATTAATTCATTTGGAGAATTGGCAAGATTGAATGTAATTAAAATTTCATTAGATTAGTTGAAAAGATTGCACGTAATTGAATCTTGAATACATAGGAGTGATTAGGAATTTAAATGAATTAAGCTTAAGGAATGATGGGTAATGTTTCATAATTTATGGAATAACTCTGTTTAGAATGAGCATGACCTAACATTACGTGTATGCCATAAACTAGTTTGTAATATTTAATTGATCACTTAAGTATATATCTATATGCTAGTTTGTAATATTGAATTGGTCGAGTAAACTATTTTAGAGTAGTTAGATCTGGAGGTCTAAGCCATATGTAACTTAACAGAGTAAGAAGTCGAGAGGGGTTACATACAGGTTCATACGGCTGAGTTGAATTTAATTGACCATCCCTAGCGTGACCCGAATTAAGGTCAGGACAAGCATCGACAGTTTATGTAAACATAACAGTTAGCTAACAGAAGTTACTGCGGAAAAATTTATGCCTTTTGTTCTGAGCCAAATTAATGTAAAAATACAGATATACCTAAGAATGTGACCTCTTGTCTATTGCGAGAAATTTTATTTATTGAAGGAAACAGCTTTTCATGGATTCACATGAGAAATCCCTGAACAATCACAGGACCAGAACAAATTCTACGCAGAAATCTAAGTCCAAGACGATTGTTAAGTCAGAGTTCGACGGATAAGAGTCCAAGACTAAAAAGCTAGACAAAGATCGACAGAGCAGAGACGAACGGAAGTCTTGATGTCTGCATAAATTAGGTGATGAAGTCTCTCATCGTTGCACTCAAAGGTCACATCTCATTGGCAATGAGGATAGCAATTTAACGTTGAAAGTAATTTTACATTTAAAGAAATTTGTATTGTCATTTTTATTTGAGTACATGTTAGTACCATTTTTCCTTCTTTTGTAACTAAGTCATTGATTTCTTTTCATTTTAAATTCTGTTGATAAACTGATTAAATTTTATATTTGTTCATTGAAAGGGGCTCGTCGTGTTCATTTCTTCAATATACTTGTTCAGTGATCTGCATTCTTCTTTCTATCTATCCACACTGGGTAAATCACACCGCGGAGGTCATTCCCTAGCAACGAACCATAGTGAAAGAGGTTGGTGTGGTTTTTTTTGCACGTCGCCAATTTGTCACAATGTAATATTGACTGGTATTGATAAACCGTATTTTGAGCGAGGGTATCCATTTACTGCTGTAGTATATGGATTGTTTTTAATGAATGATAAACCTAATATTGCGGGTCTCAAACCGATGAGGCTATCAGAGTCAATAATAAACTGTGTTGCAGAGCGCATTACTGAACATTTTACAAATGCGATGCGTGGCAATGACTTAACAGATTTAAGACGTAAACAAATATGTGAATGGGCAGAAACTATTAAAAATTCTGGTGCATCTATTAAGGATGTTGCTGAGCTAGAAAAGTTATTAAGATTTCCAATAACAGTACAAACACTAACAGGAGAGATATTGTACAAACCAAAATATACAAAAAATGGAAGCCCTATAACAATCGTTAATCATAATGCACATGCATGGACTGATGCTGTAACTGTATTTCCACGAGATAGAATGATTAAATTTTATAATGGTCATATATTTGATTTTATTAAAAAATATTGGTAAAAGTGACCATGTATCTGTTTGGTTATTTCAGAGTTCGGAACACGATCATCATGATCAGTTTGCATGGCCTAATGGTGATATTTATCGTACAGAATCTCTTTATGAAGAAATGAGAAATCTTGCACTAAAATATACTTCTGACGATGACAAAATCAGACATCTACTGAATAATGGTTTTACCGTATCATCTGTTGCGGCCCATTTTGCTCAGGAAAAAAATTCATGAAAACATACAAGATGAGAATTTATTGAGGATATACAAAACGTTGCATAGAATATGGACACGGTGAATTATGGAATACTAAATACGATTATAATGATGTTATATCAGTCGATATGGCTGCATGTTATCCTGGAAGTTTTCTTGGATATGGCGAGTGTTCTGAATACTTTAACAGATTTGGACATCCCAAACATGACATGGCCAGAGTTTCAATAAAGGACCCTTGCCAAATTTTGACTTAACAGGATTTGCATATATAGAATCATTCGAGTTCGCAAAAGCTCTCCATCCAATTACTTATGTTTGGTTTCAGAAAAATGTTGGGCACCAATAGTGTTATTAAGATATATGATTGATGCTGGAGTATTAGTATCGTTAAAAGTAAATGAAGCGATTATATCCTATAGTCCACAAAAGCAAGTTTGGTTGCCAGAACCGGACAGATTTAATATAGAAGATGCCAGAAATGAATTTCCTAATCTTGCATAAGATGACATTATTAAAATTACTAATAATATACGTAAATGCAGAGACGAACACGATGAGAAGCGTGCAAAAGATCTTGGTAGAAAGATAATTGGTAAGTTTACTCAAGGTGGTTCATACGGTTGTAAACGACACTGTACAAGATTGATTATGGACGATGCTGTGTTAGATTTTATAATCGTTGATACAACGGAGAGAAACACATTTATAAGCCGAAATAATGCTTATTTATCGGATGGGACCAAGCTACATACTATTGGGAGCTGTCTTGATGGCGACTCACCGCAGTTTACTCATTTAAGATCTTCAATGTTAGCCTATGTTTCTATAAATCTACTGTCGATGATAAATAGATTTCGTCGTCACGTTGTTAGAGTCGCTACGGATTCATTTTATATAAACAAAAAATATAATGATTTATTAAATCCACTACTCGGTAATGGTGAGTGGGGAACATGGAGGATATAGCAAGAAAATATACTCAGTTATTCTGTATCTGCTGAAGTTGAAACTAAGGAAATATATATTCAAAAAAAATAATCAAATATCAGAGTCATCTTCACCATCTGTGTATGATCCTGTGGTTAGACAGAAGACTGTTTATCTTAATGGATGTGGAGTGTCAGGTAAAACAACTCGTGCGATTAAATTATTTATGAACAACAATTCAGATATGATTGTTTTGACACCTACACATAAACTTGCTAGAGAGATAAAAGAACGAGGGGTAAAAACATGTACATATCATAGTTTCTTTAGGTGGTGCGGAGATACGTGGAATCCTGAGCGAATGGGTGAAAAATATATACCTAAGTATATTATATGGGACGAGATATGTACGGTGTCCTTAGAAATACTAAAAACATTCCTTGAATGGTTATTAACAACAAAACACTGCTGTAATTATGTGTGGTGATCATGGTCAACCACCACCCTTTGTCGGACAGTCTCCTCGTGAATGGCTAAAAGATAATGTAGATTATTATGAAGAGATACATGATGACCATAGAGCTATTGATCAACCGCTGAAAGAACTTAAAAGGTTAATCAGACTACAACCAAATAAAAAAGACAATGTGAGAAAATGCGTAAAGTAATTCCAGAAACAACTGTGAATGATTTTTGACTTTATGGAGACCCACTGATTTGATAGTCGCAAGTAGAAAGTTCGTGATTAATTGCAAAATAAATTATTTATGTTACATAAAGAAAAGTTTTCAAATCTACCGGTACCATTATGTTATCGCCCAGCACATACTCGACGACAGAATATTGAAAATGAAATTCTAGGTGGAGACACTGAAGGTGTCTGAGTACAAAATCTGGTATTGAATGATATTGTTTTGGTACCTATTAGTACGGTAGAAAGGGTATTGAATAATGATAAATCACCGTGGACGTTACGATACGCTATAACGATTCATTCGTCACAGGGATTAACTATCTCTGATACAAATATCTCGATTATAGATGATCGAATCGAATGGTCAAACTTAGTCTATCTTGTAGTATCTCGCGTCAGAAGAATAACTCAACTACATAGAATTGTCATAAATTACTTGATAACTGAGCAGATTATTAATGACGCTGATGTAATAAAGACAAAATTAGCATCTTATAAACAATGTGACAAAATAAATAAAAGTGACTTTGATATTGATACTGAATTTATTATGACACTAAAACAACTACAGAAGAATCACTGTGCAAGTTGTAACACAATAATGTTATAGCAATATTCGAATAATAATCCAAGACAATTTAGCGTAGATAAAATTAATAGTGATCTTGGTCACACACGTAAAAATGTGATGATGACCTGTCTTGAACGTAATCGACGTCGGGGTTCTAGTTTACATAAGTAAACGCGGTGGGAATTGTGTATCCGCAGGAATTACATGCAATTGCTCACGTATAAATCCACGTTGAGGGGTAGTAGAATCTAGTCTGTATATGGGTGGTCTTCCAGTATTTCTAACCACGCTAGAAATTGTATGTGTGGTAACACTCCAAATAGGGTCAGTAGCTCGTCTTTTTCCACCCTCCAACTCCCCTCATTCGTATAAATATCTCACAATTACATTACCTAATACTGGTTGTTGACCTCGTTGTCCGTATCCATCGCTACGTGGTATATATTTTTTGTTATTGCTTTAGAAGGTTTCATGGATGTTGCACGAGTAATTTCATTATATAATGCAGATATCACACTTGGTAACCTTGCAACCCATTCACGAGATCGCTCACCGGATTTAAAATCAGCAGATATTTCCTTTGCTTATTGATATCGAAATTACCGCTCAGCAAATGTTTGATTAAATCGTTCAACTATTGCTTGATCACGATGAATTTCAGTATGTCCTCGTCTGATTTTAACATTATTTTTTTCATGAAAGATAATACTGCGCCAAGAAATTATTTACCACGGTCAACTTGTAATAGCTGTGGCCATTGTAGACCACCACGTTGATAAATTCGCTCAAACGCAGATGCAACTTCAAATGCTGTTTTTGTTGATAATGGTTCAGCTTCTTTATATCTACTTGCAATATCAACAACAGTATATGCGTATTTGTACGTGCGTGACTTTCGTCGACGTGTTTTAATAGTATCGTGTGGTAAAAACTAAATATCTGCTTGGTGAACTTCGTTAGGACCACTGACATCAAAATGTGAGTATTGAATTTGTTTGGTGGTGGTAGATAAATTTGCCATATTGCCTGTCGTGCTAACCACGCTGCAGCAAGAAACTTTTGCTGCCTTAGCAAGTTTAGTGATCACTGCTTTACCTTTCCAATACCCTCTAGGACTATAATAAATGGATTCCATTATAATAATTATACAATTAATTACCAGCCCCTAAAACTATTTTACTTTTCATAGAAGATTTTATTAGGAAACTAGCGAGTTTCTCTCTGACAGAATTATTAGGTATAGAATTTAATGCATGAATCAATTTCACATCTGCGAGATGCCGTTGTTGCAAATCTGGATTTTTATAAGCAACGTCATGAATGTGACATGCTTGATCGATCTTATTTACTGGATACTCTCCTGGTCTTGGTTCATCTTGGTTATCGAGTCTGATATCGAGACGAGTTCCTGGACCACAGTAATTATATCCAAGAAGGTGTTTCTCAACAATATACTTAGCCCATGGTAATCCAGGTAATTTTCCTAAAAAAGCAGCAATATCCCCACCTATCTTTGTTGTCCCTGAGATAAATTTATATTTTTGTGTACCACATTTTACACATTTACCTGTTAATGCACGTCGTTTATTTTCGTTATTATTGTTGTCAATTCAGTGGTGGGGGTTGATGATTTACATCGAACACAATATAGACTCATGTTATTAATAATATGGATACAATAATTGATTTTTTGGCGAAACGAAAACAAGAACCAGTGAAGCACCATCCACCGTTACTAAATTTGATAAGAATGATTATAATAGGTCCATCTGGATCAGGTAAAACACAATTATTGTTAAATTTATTAATGTGGTGGTTGAGATGGAACAAATTATATTTAATAGTACCGTCTGTAGGTGATCAGCATTGTTACGAAGTACTTAAGGATTTTAACGAGAAAGCAAAATCAGTTAATAAAGACGGTGAGGATATTATTGACGTTATCACAGATATAGATGAAGCCCCCGTCTGTAGATGACTTGGATGGATTCATTAATAATCTCGTAGTATATGATGATGTGATGTTGGACAAACAATCTAATCCAGCTAGAATATTTTCTCGAGGTAGATACAAAAACACAGATGTGATTTATGTTACTCAGAGATACACACAGATACCTAAAGTAATCAGAGATAACTGTGATATTTTGGTTGTGTTTAATGGAGTAGATAATTATACTCTACAGAATATTTATTATACTTGGTGTTCAGGGGATATGGACATGATTAGATTTAAAAACTTTTTCTGAAAAACACAATCAGTTCCGTTCGGATTTATAACAATAAATCTACATGACCCGAGATCCAGATATCGTATATGTCTGAATAAAATCTTTGGTTAATTTATCGGGAACTTAATAAAACGCGATAACTCTGCAACTCCCTGCTGATTGATAGAGTAATATTTCCCAATTCTATTCAAGGTATGTATGTATGTCTGGTCTGTATGAATGTGTAATTTAATTTCATCAAAAATAATCAGTAGCATCCAAGCGGTTACCCTTCAATTGGAACCCCTCGATAGAATGTGTGACTTTCATGGTCGTCTCTCTTATGCGGCACGCCCATGTTCTGTTTTTTTTTTTTTGGCTAACACCCTTTCTAGATGGTTATTGTGGGGGTTCTTCCATGGGGCAGAGAGCTCAAGGCATGCTACTGATTATTTTAGGGTGGAATCTTGCATAGACACACCTCCCGGCGAATTTCTAATCGACGAAAGCGAAATATTAGAAATTCAGAAGACTGTCTAGGTATTGCGATTTCGATTTTTTTTTTAAAAAAACACGAAACCCCGGGGTAGAAATCTAAAATGGAATCCGACCACAGGATACGTGGTGTATTGTATCGAAATCTCAGGGGATGCCTCCCCCACTTAAAACTGGTTCGGCGACCCGGGGACCCGAACCCATTCTGGCGGGATCTGAGGTTAAACAACAGAAGTTCAGCATTAAAGTCCAACGCTCTACCACTGCGCTACGGATTCGACTACAAATGTACGTTTCAGAAATTATTATATAGTCATACAGTAGCATTAAGGACTCTGATTTTATAAATGAATCTAAATATTTATAATTTTACGGTTATATAACCATTTATATGTATGAGACGATTAAAATATATCAACTTTTATGTATATGTATAGAAAACGAAAAGATCTAAAATTACAAGCATAAATGCGGAAATAAATACCGCGCATACTGTGTGAAGTGAGTCATACATAATATAGGCTTTCAAAGAGAACGGCTTGATGCACACAGACCCATGACACAACTGAATAGTATGCCTAGTCCCAGTTATGTACATGGGGATTTTGTACACTGAGATAGGTATTTGTATTATTGTACACAGTTAAAAACTTAAAGGATTATTTGTGGCGACTGTCTATAAGGAAAAAATATAACCTTGTTATTATATTACGATATGTGTCTTAAGTTTACGGTGGAAATTCAACAAAGATTGAGTTAATCACAGACAGATTTAACTGAAAGATTCAGTTAATCACAGACAGACCTTGCTTTATATACATGAGCAGCAAGGGGGGTAAAAATCATGAAAAAAGTAAGTCTACAATAGGATAACAAAACTGAGCTAAACTCCTGATTTTATTATGCGGTTTTTAACCGTACGGAAATATAATAGTTAGAGACCTTGGTTTAGCGATTTTGACTTATTTTTCAGCCAGTTGTAGGAACCCTTATTTTTCGTAAATAAGGTCTCAATCCTTTTGTAGGGTTCACCCTGCCTGCTGCTACCTAGTAGATAACTCGACAACAGAATATTGAAGTTGAAATTCCTGGTGGTGGGATAAAATATCTTGTACTAGATGATTTTGTTTTCGTTCTTACTGATATTCTTGATAATGAGTATGGGTAAATCTCCATGAACGTTAAGATACGCTATAACGATTCACTCATCACATGGATTAACTATTTCTGATACAAATATCTGGATTGTAGATGATCGGATCGAATGGTCAAATTTAGTATTACTCAAAGTATCTCGAGTCAGAAGAATATCGCATTTGCATAGGGTCATTATGAATTTTACAGAAAACGATGATCAAACTATCAGTAATGACGTAATAAGAAAAGAAACTATTTGGCTATAAGCAATTTGCCAAAAAGAAGCGTTACTTTCATATTGACACTGCATTTATTATAACACTTAAACAATTATAGACTAATCTTTGTGCAAGCAGTAACGCAGTAATATTATGGCAGTATTCGAATAATAATCCAAGACAATTTACCCTGAACAGAATTAATAACGTTCTCGTGAAAATGTGATGCTAACCTGTCTTGAGTGTAATCGACGTAGAGGTACTAGTTGATAAAAGTGAATGTGGTGGTAATTGTTTATCTTTAGGAATTGTAATTGTTCGCGTACAAATCCACGTTGAGGGGCCGTATAATCTAGAATGTAGATTGCAGGACTTCCAGTGGATCTAACCATGCTAGAAATTGTATGTGTAGTCACGTTCTAGATAGGATCAGTTGCTCTTTTTAACTACCTCAAACTCACCTGGTTCGCATAAATGTCTCACAGTTACATTACCTTATACTGGTTGTTCACGTCGTTGTCCGCTGCCATCGCTAAGGGGTATGTATGATTTGTTATTCCCTTAGAAGGTTTCATAGAAGTTGCACGAGTAATTTCATTATTTAATGGAGATATCACACTTGGTAACCTTGCAACCCATTCACGAGATCTCTCACCAGACTTCAAGTTAGTAGATATTTCCTTCGCGTATTGATATCGAAATTACCGCTCAGCAAGTGTTCGATTAAATAGTTAAGCGATTGCCTGATGACCATGTCATAGTCTTATTTTAACGTTGTTTTATCTACAAAGATAACACTGCACTAAGAAATCATCAAGTTTAGTAATCGCTGCTAAGCCTCTACAATATCCCATTGGGCTAGTATAAATTCCATTATAATAGTTATATAATTATTTAACAGCCCCTAGTATTATTTTACCTTTCATATCAGATTTTACAGCGAGTTTTTCTCTGAGAGATTTTTTAGGTATAGAATTTAATGATAAATCAATTTCGTATCTGCAAGATGCCGTTGCTGCAAATTTTTTCTTTAGTAAGTAACATCATGAACATGACATGCCTGATCAATATATTTTACTGCGTGCTCTCCTGGTCTTGGTTAATCTAGATCATCAATTCGGATATCAAGTGGAGATCCAGGATAGTGTTTCTCACAGGCGTATTTAGCCCATGGAACTTCGGGCAATGTCCTTATGAAGCGGCGATAACACCACCTATATTTATTCCTGACTTAGGGAGTTAAATTTATAATTTTGTGTGCCACATTTTACACATTTATCTGTAATTGCATGTTTTGTTTGTTGTTATTGTTGTCAGTCCAGTGGTGGGTGTAGATTCTCTACATCGAACTCAATATAGACTCGTGTTATTAATAATATAAATGCAACTGATTTTTCGGCGAAACGAAAACAGAAACGAGTGAAGCATCATCCAACATGATCAAATTAGTGAGGATGATTATAATAAGTCCATCTGGATCAGGTAAAACACAACTATTATTAAATTTAAGAATGAAATGGTAGAGATGGAATAAACTGTATTTAGTAGCACCTTCTTCAGATAATCAAGAATGCTACGATGTACTTAGAAATTTTAATGAGATAGCAAAATCACTTAATAAAGAAGGTGCAAATGGTGATGTTATTGAGTTTATCACAGATACTAATGAAGCACCGTCTTAAAATGACACAGATAAGATTCATTAATAATTAAGTAGTATATGACGACGTTATGCTGGATAAACAAATAAATCCCGCTATTTTCCAATACGTCACTCAACGATATATTCATATACCTAAGATAGTCAGAGACAACTACAACATTTTAGTCATATTTAATGGAATAGATAAATACACGTAGAAAAATATCTACTACAATAGGTGTTCAGGACATATGGACTCTGAAAAATTCAAAAACTTCTTTGATCAAGCAAAAGCTGTCCCATTTGTGTTTATAACGATAAATATACATGATTCGAGACCCAAGTATTGTGTCAGTCTATATACAATATTTGGTTTATTTATAACAGCATGGAGAGTGAACAACAAAAAAATTGAGTGCCCCGACAAGTAAAAGAAATCACATAAAAATTGAAAAATATGTCAACAATGAGACATGAGAACGATTTACTATCCGTTCTCAACCGCATGGAAATAGTGTCGGTTAGAAGTTTCAGTTTAACGGTATTGACCTTATTTTTTTAGCCATGTGTAGGATAATCTTTAGGAAATAACAATTTGGTGATCTTTTTAATTGTAAAATTTGCTTGCAAAATATGTTGTATACCGATAACATTATGTATGAACCATCACAAATCTCATCTCTTTTAAAACTTATGTTTTATCATATAAAAAGGAGGATGAATAACAGAATTTATTAGTTTGGGGGAAAGTAAACTTTTGGAACGTGATATTTTAAAAACTGTTTTACACTTTTATTACTTTTGTGTTACGAAAGCAATATTACGTTTAAAAAAGACAATACAATAGAACTTGAAAACACCTAAGAGCACTAGTGTGTTTTGGAGTGTGCGTGGGCGTGTTTGTGTATGTTATATTGACAACTCATGCTCAGTTAAATAAGCAAAGAATGGAGAGCATTCATGATAATATAAAAGGTCTTGAAAGACTAGCGTGTGTATATATTACCGATTTCCTATTGAATTCGTGTCTTTCTGGCATATTTAAAGACACAATGATATATTAACTTAAGAAGTGGTACATGATTAAGACAATAACAACAACGTTGAAAATATTATCGAAGTTCTATTGGTAGAATGTGCTGACTATGAGAATATCTGTGACAACCAAAGGGTGATAGAGCTTCCAACTTCGAAGAAAATTCCATGTTAAACTTAGGAACTTGTTTGAGCCAGTGTCTTTCAAAACTTTAACAAACATACAAACACACACACACAAGATATTTGCTCTTTACAAAATTTGCAATTGGGCCACTAAATCCGAAACTACAGCTATTTTTAAATCAGATATGTTATGATAAATAAGTAATTTCTAAGTCAGATGTTATGATAAACGAGCCATTTACAATTCCGTTGTATTAAGAGAAACAGATCATTTCCAAATCATGTCATTACAAACAAGTCGTCATGTTACGTCATGCCCGAGGTTTCATTTGTGTCAGTGTGGTATGTATAATACACGAGTTTACTTGAGACAATGTGGTAAGACTATTTCAAGAGTTTGCTTGAATCAGTGTGGTATGACTAATTCAATAATTTATTTGAGTTAATGTGGTACGACTATTTCAAGAGTTTGCTTGAGTCTGTGTGGCATGTCTTATTCAAGAGTTTACTTGAGTAAGTGTTGTGTGTCTGATTAAAAAATTTGCTTGAGTCAATAGTTCTGACTATTTAAAGTTTTTGCCTGAGTCAGTGTAATATGTCTGCTTCTAGTTTACTTGAGTCAGTGTGGCATGTCTACTTCAAGAGTTTACTTGAATAATAAATAAACAGTCTTATTATATGTATTTTCTCTTGCACAAATATTTGTGTGATAATACCTATGAGTCAAAATGGATACTAGAAATAAAATAAATATTAGAAGATATCATGTTTAGCTAAGAATCATAGTTTTGTATCATTTAAATTAGCACAATGTGTAGAACAACTAATTAATAAAAGAAGTATAAATTAAAGGTTATTTAAACCTAATTGTATTTGAACAAGATCTATAATGAAAGAGACATTATGTACTTAGCAAGAAGTTTGTGATGAAAATTATTATCTACTGTCATACCTTTATTTTCATAGTAATAGACAAACATTTTTACCTCGTACTTACATTTTCAGGACTAAACGTGATAAATATTATCAATTTATGAATACAAGTAATATACGTCTCTTTTTATAAAACAATACCTGTGCTTTCCAGATTTATTTATAAATGCTAAGCACACGCTATAATTATGCTCTTTTCCGTAAAAACCTTGTAAACTTTACCTGATCGCAATAACCTCTTGTCTTGTCAACGGATCAGTTCTGGGTTTTAGCTTTGCTTGTCGCTGAAGGAAATAAGATGTAAATGCCAGACAGGTGTGTAAACAAGGTGAATTCGTAGGGTTCAGGTAAGCCTGTCAGCACATTTACTTCAATAAATAACCAAGAAGACAATGAGCGATTGTCACCCTGTCCCTGTCATTTGGGTGGAGCCTAGACCAATGCTAGATAAATACGCATCTTCACACTTCGACAACTCATACTGTTTCCATGTTTTAGAAAAATAACACCATTCCATAGTCATGGATACTAAATGGCTCGCTGTAAGTATGCATTAGTTTCACGTAAACAACTCAGGCTGAATTATTATCTGACATTCGGTTTTGTAATAATAGATTGAATGTTATTGTATCAATATTAGAACATAAATAAATAGACAGGATGCAATGAAAGCCTAATTTATTTTACCAAATAAATATAGTTAATTTTACACATTTTTGTTAAATTAACAAAAATTAACATATTTTTACTTCACTTACACAAACATTATATTATTTGTTCAAAAAATGTTATCAGTTTACAGGTGAAAGTTTACGATTTAAGTGTCACGCCATTGTTGGCCAGTTCATGATTGGTTTTATTGGCATTTTGAGCATGTTACTGGTTATATCATGATGTGGAAATGGGATTTAAGGTCTTTCCAATAACATACTTACATAGTCTGGACTGCACATGTATAGATCCTTGATTCATAGATTCCTAGTCACTCTTGACACATAAAAGAATGCTGTCAACAGGGAAGACGCTTCTGTGAATACTCGGTGGCATTACAACCGCCATATGATAAATATTATTCCCACTGTAGATTAGTTAAAACATCGAAGACAGACCTAGTAACATATTAAAGCCTGCGAAAAGATTGGATTTATTGCAAGCTATAAGAAAATCATTTTGGGTTCTTCTTCCATCATTATTTACTGTTTTCTTCTTAACAGTATCTGATGAACAAGGTTATGCTTTTTGATTTTTTTAAGCTCATTAACCAACGCTTGATCTGTAAATATAGTCGTGCCTAAACTTTATTAAACTTAGATGAGTCTTGTCAAGCTTTCATATAGCTTCCTACAATAACGATATTGGTTAGCATCTTACTCATTCTCGAAATTTCATGATTTTTAACGTTAAAACTGTTAACACGCTTAATCTGAACTGATAGTTGTTTCCTCAGAGTGTTTATCAAGCAGTGTGTTATTATGGTTTATGAAGAAAGTTATTTTACTAAAAGGCAAAGTTAATGTTTGGAACTTTTAATCCGTGCAACTTTCAGTGAAGGTCATTTTAACGGTGTTTAATTCCGAGCATTCTGTCACCATTCAGCCTTTAATACCTTGAATAGTGAATAGTGAGTCAACTTATGTCAGCGTGATAGAAGGAACGCTTGGTAAGGTGGTTTAATACCGTAGACGAATGAAAGACCTTTTGGTAGGCGGTTTATAATAGGTAGTGGAATAAATAATTACATTTTCAGATGCAGCACTGGGCTCATGCTAAGCTTGTTCTAGCCTTAAGTGCAAGAAATGTTCGCACAACTAGAATGAAATTTTGAATTGTATAATTCCGTTACCGATCCTAAATGTTATGAGCTACTTAGGCTGTGAGAATAAATGAGTCAATATAATGCTAAAGATTGATACAACAAGACAGAATTAGGAAAATACATTGGGCCAGTCAGCTGTAATAATCAGAAATAGAAGACTGAGGCCGAACATAACATTAGTTGTTTGGGAGTTGAACACCATTTCTAATGCAAGATAGGCTACATAAGGCGGCTAATTCAAGTGGTGGAGGAAACACCTAGAAAAACTCTGGCGAGAACCTCCCACCCACGAGAAGCTACTAGCAGATTTCTCACATATCCACAATGGACGAGACCGAGACTCGAAACCACGCACAGATAAGATGGTAAGCGCTTTAGACCACCTATGATAATAGTGAAATTGGCCATATTCTTCTACAACTGCTTTTGTTTTTGTTTTTGTTCCGCGGTAATTTAAATATATACACTGATTAAATATCAATTGTGATTACTATTATCAAGTAGGTTTACTCCCACAAACACACTTTCAATAACAATATTTGCTATTAATAGTAATGTTTACAAGTTAAATGTTTCAGATGTATGTATTGAACTCTTGACTTTTCCATCTCATTAGAACAATTCTTTGGCAAGCCGTGTAAAGCAACCTAAACAATGTAAGAGAATTGCTGTATAGATCAATGACTAAGACAGAAAGTATGTATTCACACATTTGAAATCCTAGGTTCTCATTAAAGTGCCAATAAAGTTGCAATAAATTATAAGTTTTCATGGAATAAATGGAAATGCTGACACATTCTTATCTTAGTGTCTGTAAGTTATAGCCTGCAAAATCGCAGGTACTCGATGTTAGAATTGGGAACTTTCAACAGAGAATTTTTATATACCATTTACTTTAGATGCTGTAAGCGGTGTTATAAATTTTGTCGGACGAACTCTTGAAAATTTATAACAAAATTATGTATATTGCTGTCATTAAGTGATCTATCCATCGAATATCTGTCAGCTATACATGCTCATCCTTTACAAAAAAAATTTTAAAAAATTACAATTTCACAACCCAGTGTTATGTAATTATCTTAATAAATCAATTGTTACACTCAAAACCTGATATGGCATATAAATGGAACAATGAATAGCCTCTTTCATGTTAGAATGAAAATACTATTTGCTTCTATCTTTTGCATCTATTGTTATCTTTCTTTTTTCCTTACCTGAAAAATAAATTTTGGTTATGAAAGTAATCTTTAAATAATTTTCTGATCGACCAAACTGTATTTAAAGGTGATGATTTCCCTTTCATTACTTTATGTTTTTGAATGAATACAATTTTAAAATGTTCTACGTCAATACGATTTACTGCCTATATGCAGGTGATGTAACGGGTGTCCAGTGTCCCTAAGGCAGTCCGTTTCCTATGACGCAACTTATGATACGGAACACTAATTTTAACATGCAGATGACATCAAGGAAATATCCCATAAAATGAATTGTTTTTTTAAATTGATTAATAAATGATTCTAGCATAAAATATACATAGAAATAATACAAAATGAGCATAGATATAAAATGTAATTAGCGATTATATAAAAGCAAAAGTTTCATCAGCATCTCGGAAATTGCTTTATGACAAGTGCGTTTATTTAGTTTCTATCGCATTTTGTCTCTCAAAAGGGTTTATCCAAAATCTCGTGTACACTCCTTAACATAAAAAAGAAAATGAAATATTTGTGAAAGTTTGTGAAGATATGTCATGTGATTAGATAAAGTTTAAACCTCTTATCAACAAATATTAA
Source organism: Potamilus streckersoni (assembly GCA_016746295.1). Classification (NCBI taxonomy): domain Eukaryota; kingdom Metazoa; phylum Mollusca; class Bivalvia; order Unionida; family Unionidae; genus Potamilus; species Potamilus streckersoni. The sequence continues at coordinate 183,413 of JAEAOA010001531.1, forward strand.
TTCTGATCATTGACAAAAGTAACAGTTTCCATTTTGGTAGTATTCAATTGTCAAGCGTCACTTTACAGAACGACGCAGTTAGCAAATGGCTTTACTCGCTTAATATTATTTGACCTAGTTTATACCAAATACATTGCCTTGCCAATGGATCCAGATGGTCTTGGACGAAATCGACGATGAGCAGCTCTTCGCTTAAATCAAGTCAACAAACAAGTTAATTGGTCATCCTTCTCCTCAAAGTCCTGTGGCGACGGACGAGGGATGAAGCGGTAGTTGTGGGTACACTGACAGCCGTAGCCGCAAATCTCCACACAGGCGGCTTAGGCCATATAGTCGTTCTTCGCTGACAAAGAGCAGCAGTGGAGTTCGTCAGCCCCCTGAGAGACTGTTCATTTCCATGGCATGCGGAGGGGTCTAGAAAAGGTGCTCTAAAATTTGTATGCTTCTCCACTTGTATGCAGCCAGTTAACAGCGGCTGGAGGGGACCCTACATCAGCGGTGGAAACACTACCAAAAAAAAATGACTACACTTTCTATTGGTGCACAAGTGGAAGTGAAGAGCGACGTGAGACTGAAGTAGATTTTGCAGTGAAGACAGATTTTGTTAACAAGCTGGACTTCCCAAGGGTGTGAATGACAGGCATATGACCATGAAACTCCCACTGTCGAATAGAAGAAAGCATATCACGATCAGTGCCTATGCTCCAACCATGACCAATCCAGATGAGACAAAGGACAAATTTATGAAGAGCTGCACTCGATCATCATCCTCTATTTCTAACTCTGACATGCCGATCAGCCTTCGTTACCTCAATGGAAGAGTAGGATCAGGCAATATTTCCTGTGAAGGGGTAATTGGAAGGTATGGTGTCGCCCGGTGAAACAGCGTAGAGTATGAACTGCTCATCACCAACAGTTTTCCTACCCGCAACAGAACGACATGTATGCATCCTCGACCAAAGCACTTGCTTCTCATTGATTAAGTGATAGGAGGAGGGATAGACAAGATGTACGGGTGACCAAGTCCATGTGTGGTACAGAATGTTGGACTGACTGACCACCGTCTTGTAGACTCCAAGCTGAACATCCGTATCCAAGCAAAAAAACGCATGGTAGGAAGATTCCAAAACGGCTGAATATCTCCAAGCTGAAGACCTCGAATTCCATATCGACCTTTGTCAGCATTCTAGACAACCATCTTCAGTCCACGTCTCTGGAGACAGCCTGGGCGAACCTTAGAGAGCTGGTCTTCAACACCACCAATCATTGGGATTTCCCCCTGAAAGCGCTAGGGCTGGTTTGATGAGAATTTCGAAAACATCAGTCAGTTGTTGGATGAAAAACATCGCCTCTAAAAAAACATACCTAAATGATCCAAAGTCCACTTCAAAGAAAGATGCCTTCAATAACATCCGCAGAACTGTTCAACCTAGACTTAGGCAGATAAGGGACTCCTGGCTGAGTAAAAAAGCTGAGGAGATCCAAAGCCACGCTGTCAAATATGATATGAAGAGGTTTTATGATGCGCTGAATGAAGCAAATGGCTTATCATCATTAGGATCATCCCCTCTCCTCATTGCTGATGGGAACACACTGATCACAGACAAAGAGATCCTCGATAGGTGGGAGGAGCACTTCAACTGTGTCCTTATCCAACATCAATCAATGATGAGGCCACTGATCTGCTGGTCCAGGTGCCAGTCACTGAAGCACTGGATGACCTAACAACCATTTTAAAGACCCAGAAAGCATTACGTCTGCTCTCTAGTGGCAAAGCTCCTGGCTCAGACTCTATCCCATCAGAGATATACGAGGAAGGCTGTATAGCTTTAACTGAAAGCTCCATCGGTTGTTTAATCTCATGTGGCAAAAGGTAACGATCCCATATGAAATCAAGAATGATACTATTATACACCTGTATAATCGCAAAAGGAATCTTCTGGCTTGTGACAACTACCGAGGTATCTCTTTGCCCTCCATCGTATGCAAGATAATCGCCAGGATTCTCCTCTACCAACCGTCTCAGATCACACTTTGACCATGGACTCCTACCAGAAATCCATTGTAGACTCCGAGAGGACCATGGAACCATTGACATCGTGTTCGCTGTAAAGCAGTTGCAAAAGAAAAGCCAAAAACAGAATAGTGACCTTTCCTCTACCCATGTCGACCTTACCAAGGCCTTCGACACTGTTAGCAGAGAGGACCTGTAGAAGATCGTGGCCAAGCACGGATGCTGAGAGAAATTTGTCACCATGGTGCAGCAATTCCACGATGATATGGCAACTAGAGTCCGGAACAATGGTGAGACATCAGATCCCTTTACTTTTTAAACGGAATGAAGCACAGTAGTGTTCTCCTGCCAACACTTTCAATCTCATGTTCTCAGCCATGCTCACTGACGCCTTCAGAGATGGTGACGTTAGAATCAGCATCAGATACTAAAATGATGAAAAACTATTCAACTTCAGGAGGATCAAAGCTAAACTTAAGGTTGCAAAAGACATCATCAGAGATTTTCTATTTGCTACTAATTGCGCACCGCACTCTAATGCTGGCTCTAAAGCTGACGTGCAAATTGTCATCGACAAGTTCTCTAATGCTTCGGCCAATTTTAGCATTACGATCAACACAAAAAAATACTGAAATAATGCATCAGGCAGACCCAGAAAAAAAACGTATGTTGAGCCCAAAATCACAGTCAACGGCTACAAACTGAGTTTAATGAACAGATTCACCTATCTGGGCAGCACTCTGTCCCAAAATGTCATAATACATGATGAAGTTAATGCTAGGACAGCAAAGGCCAGCGCAGCATTCGGCAGATTTCAACCCAAGGTCTGGAATAGAAGAGGCAATAGTCTTCAGACAAAGTTGAAGGTGTACCGAGCGATAGTACTCCCTGTGTTATTGTACACCTGCGAAACCTGTATGTATGTATGTATGTATGTATGTATGTATGTATGTATGTATGTATGTATGTATGTATGTATGTATGTATGTATGTATGTATGTATGTATGTATGTATGTATGTATGTATGTATGTATGTATGCATGAATGCATGCATGCATGTAGGTAGGTAGGTAGGTAGGTAGGTAGGTAGGTAGGTAGGTAGGTAGGTAGGTAGGTAGGCAGGTAGGTAGGTAGGTAGGTATGCATGTATGTGTGTATGCATGTATGTATGTATGTATGTATGTATGTATGTATGTATGTATGTATGTATGTATGTATGTATGTATGTATGTATGTATGTATGTATGTATGTATGTATGTATGTATGTATGTATGTATGTATGTATGTATGTATGCATGCATGCATGCATGCATGTATGTATATATGTAGGTAGGTAGGTAGGTAGGTAGGTAGGTGGGTAGGTAGGTAGGTAGCTAGGTAGGTAGCTAGGTAGGTAGGTAGGAAGGTAGCTAGGTAGGTAGCTAGGTAGGTAGGTAGGCAGGCGGGCGGGCAGGCAGGCAGGCAGGCAGGCATGTATGTCTGAGTGTGTATTTATGCATAGTGTGAATGTATGAACTTATATTATTGCACAAACATAAGACCAGAATCAATACCGTTGCTATAACATTCATATTTCACTAAAATTGTCCCACTGTCACTATGACATTTTATTACAGTTTCCAAGTGGACTTTCTTCTTGTTCTTTTAAGTGTTAAGTAAGACATTGACAAATAGGTATGCTGGTATAAAATGACAAGAATCTATGTCATTTGTAAATCACGATTATTTTTGCAACATTTTATTTGTGAATAATGATACATCGGCTTTGGTTTTATTCTTTATAATTAATGCTTCAGCACATACAATTAATCCTGACCTTAAAATCTTTTATGCAAACGTAAATGGCTGGAATATTGAGCGTGAAAGCAATTTAGACGATTCATATCTACCAGTGTTTATTTTAAGGAAACTCTATGATAATGGGGGTCATTTGATCCACATACTTAAATGCTATCTTAAGAGTTAAATTACAATCAAATTAGACATTACTTGAACAAATTCAAATAAATAAAAACTTGCGTTTGTTATATAATTTTATCTAATTTTAAACTTATGCCTCCTGAAGTAATATTTTGTATCATCTTTCGAGATGGGAGCACTATTATAATTCTTACCTTGGAATAACTTGTTCATGGCCAGTAAAATGTTTTTGGTTGAACAGGAACCCTGCAAATAAATGTACTTATGTTTATGTACTTACCTATATTGCACACAACATGATTATATTAGCAATGTGTACAAATTGATTATATCAACGTTGCACATAAATTAATTTTATTAAGTTCATAAATTTTAACAACACGTACAACATATTAAAGAAATCAAAAACAAATAAGGTCACAAATCACAGGAATTTAAATAAGGTTGTGCTATTCACTTAAGATAAGTTAGCTATCCAAAAGTGTGATTTGGGGGCAGGTTATTTTTTTTTTATTCGAAAGTTGGATGGTTTGATTGTTGGATGAACATTGGTTTTATTTCGCCTTTACATTGATTTGATACACAATACGTTATTAACTTGAAAATTGAAATCAGATTTGATATTAATAAAATGTAACAATACAATAAATACTTTCGAAAGTCCGACGATATTCACGTTATTATATTCTCACAGTAACGCTCGCGAGCATAGAAGCTACCGTAGGTTGACATTTTTTACGTTCATATATTTTTTATATACTGTTTTAGTTTTGAAGCCGGTATTGTAACTCAACCTGTCCAACAAGACTATATAGTGTTCTTAAGCACATGAAATATGTTCACGATAGAGCTGGAAAAAGAAAGAACATATAGTTTAAAAGAGGGTAAAGATGCATTCATACAGAAAGGACCTAATTTTGTTTTGCACCGTCCCAATATCAAAGGACATGTCATATGGCGTAGTAAATATCGACTATATAAGTAGGGAACTACTATCTCATCTGATGGATTTCGAATCAACGAAGAGCGTATCTCATAGTGCATTCACAAGTGGAACGTCTGGCAAAAGTGCTTGCTTGAAGAGAGCTGAGATGAACCGACATATTATGTAGTCTGATAAAAACTAATAGCGCGGTTGCATCAACTCCTCTGGACATCGTCCTTATTGAACTGCCAAAGAAGATAACATTGACGATAATTATTGTTATTAACAAAGGTACTCACATTTGTAAATAGTATAATTAACTGTGCATGCTAAATAGAATGTTTGTTTAATACACGTATCAGCAAATGGCTTGTTTGTACTTTTCAAATTAGCAGTCATCGTATGTTATCAAAAGTGGGTTAATCTACAGTACCTACAAAATTCAAACATCCCATGATCAATCGTCATTGTGTTCAACCATTCTTGCGATCAACAAGTTATGATGAACAGGTCTATAATGTTTGTAATCTATCTTACTTACAATAAAAGTGTGATTGAATGACATGCCGAGGGCGGAGGGACAACACAAACCATTATCTATATCTGCCTTAGTAGGGTCTTCTTTACTGAACTGTAAATATTAATGCTTTGATTCTGCTTGCTCGTCATCGGTGCTGCGGCATTTAAAGTGTTTAAATTGAAGATATTCAATTATTTTTTTTCCTCTTGCCAAATTTCTTACAGTTACAAAAAAGTATGCCCTGTAAATATACTCTCATATTAGAGTGACTGTTGAACTGAGGTAATTACTGGAGTCAGTTTGAATGATTGCAGACCGACAGATAAAAACATACATCCTCTGCCTGATTGTCATTATGGGGAGGAAATCCTTATAATTTTTATTGAGGTCGAGGAAATCTGCTCAAAAGAGCGCTTCCACCTTTTGTAACGAAATTCAAGAAGCTTCTATTCAGTAGCAATTCCGTCATAATCTTTGCAACAGAAAATTGAAGAAACTATGAGCGGGTCTGTAAAATTTCCGAGAGCGCTGGTGTACCTGTGTGATATATTTGAAGCCGGTGAAAACTATATTTCGTGTTATACAGCAAATGCTGTTCTAATTCTCATATTTGTTTAGCATAAAGTTTGTTCACACAAATGCTTAGACCCTTCCAAGGCCTCGCCCAAACCTGGCTATATAATACTTCTTGCCCGATTTCCAGACGACTGTTCATAATATTTATTGTATGTGATGATCTGGCAATTTCTTTCTCGTTATACGAAAACAATATTGTGTTGGTGCGGCATGAATGCTGCTTGAGCGCCTGTCACAATTTTGTATATACATACCATTCCTTTAACTATTTGATATAATTTCATGAAACTTCTGAAGTGTGACTAGATATTGTGTTCGGTACAACATAAAGTCTCTCTGCACATCTGTCTGTAAACAGTTTTGTTTTTGCACAATGGGTAAAGATGAAAGTTTACAGGGCAAGGATACTCATTTAAAGGATTAAAACTGTTTCAATACAATAGCAGTTTTATATCGCAGATCTGTATCACATATGGTAAGTATGTGTTTTTTTTCCTGTGATCTTGTCAAGAGATTAAAAATTAATGTCACTGTAAATTAAAGAAAAAAATGGTTTCTGCAAAACATTTTAGTTCTCAACTTTCATCAAAGTTAATGTCTTTGCATTTTGCACTGTCATCAAAATTTGTGGATGTTGGATACGAAAGTATCCTATAGATTTTGGGTTCAAAATGCAGATTTAATCATGCCATATGTTTGATTACGCTCAGGACTACTAAAATGGGGCGGCCGTTTAATGTACCGTACACAGCATACTCATGATTATAGTTTGTGACTCATGTTATGAATATGCATCATGATACGAGGGTTTATTAGTTCAGCTTTGTCATATTATTATCTCTCTCTAGAATACGTACTTCATTTAACCATTTGAGACAGCTTCTTGAAATTTGGCATACTCTTGTATCATGATTACACAAAGTATCTGTAAAAAAATGAACTTTGTATGGTCTGCATTTCAAGAGTTATACCAATATTCGTCCTGATTCGTCACCAAACCTTTTTATGAGATAAAGTCATAAAACTTCGAGCTATATTCATAAAACTTATTTAGTACTTGTGATTATTACATGAGTTTATGTTATATTTAAAAATGGATTTTGTTAGATTCTTACTTTTAAGAGCAGTGAATGTGGAAGGGTGAATATTTCCGCAAATACTCTCTCACTAACAGATCTTGTATTTTCTGTAAATTGCTGAACACAAAAAAAATTGTTTGTTTGCTAAGTTCCGATCCCCGTATATGATAAGTTCTGCCTGATGAAGTGACATATGCTGACAGGATTATGACTGTGACTCAGACCCACTATTACAGTTGTCAAATCAACAGTACTGGAAACGACAAATGGAGTCCGAGAAATGACATGACACAATTCACCGGGGGATATCAACGCATTCTTAGCCATGTATAATGAAGCAAATGTCACCTATAAACAAATCACAAGACGTAGAGATGTATAAACATGCTTTCTCAACACGATTAAGTTATTAACCATTTTTTTTACTCTTATGACATTTATAGAGAAACGCAACGATGTAAACGATAGACTGATGTAATTCTAAGTATTCATAGTAAACACTGACGTAGATATAAAAAAATTAAATTGCAGCCGATGAAAATAGTCAGGGCCTGACAGTTTTTTTTTCCCAGGTACATTTACGCATTGATTTCATTCACGTCTAAAATATTACCCTAAATCAGGTTTGAATAGCCACACCCTATGATATAAATAGTGAATTCAACCACGTCGCGGGTTGTAGATTTTCTGCCATAAATAATGAAGTATTGGAATTTACGTTTCTAACTGATTAAAACTTGTTTTAAATTCAGTAGTTTATTATCGTAAGCTTATACATACTTTGAGAATAATATTACAAATATTATAAATATTACAATTATTATAAATATTACAAATTATATAAATATTATAAATATTGCTTGGTTATCATATTTTATATTTGCAACTTTAAACATTCTTACTCAACACGGTAATTGCCTGCTAAAAGGTACAGGAGGAATAAATGTACACAATCTTTGTGGTTATTTATTCTAAAAACAATATTCGGTCTTTGATTTTAAGCGCTTCAAAAACAAATTATGCCAGTAAAGATATTATTTTCTTATTTCTAGAAATCATTAATTAATAATGCAGCATATTTGTGGATGGGTGGTTTAATCCAGAACTAATTTCGAATTAATTTTACAGAAACTATTATACAAAGTGCTCACTAAAAAATTTTTTTTCAACATTGTTTGCACAGAACATGCATGATCTTTCACTAGTATCAATTCTAATCACTCTCCATCTTCCAATTCAAATTATCAACTTATGGAAGGTCATTTGAAAAAGGATTTAGTTTGTTAGAATCTTATATCTTCTTATTTCTGATAGAAAGCATATATAACCCTTAGTGTGAAAATTGGAATAAACTTGGAGCAATTGAATCCACATTTCACCAAGACCAAATCTGTTTAAGGTCTTTTTATGGATTGTAACACAGATGAGATTATTATTGATACAGTTTTAACAGAATGCTACCTTTATTGCAGTGCTCAGTATTTTATCATCAGGTTTTCAAAATTCTAAACCAATATTTACATAACTAGCCTTAAATATTTAAGTGGCATTCACCCAAGTTCACCATACAGACCGACATCGTCAAAAGTAGATATACTTACATTAAACAAATATTTTAAAACCCTTCGTCGTACAAGTTTAGTTTGTCAGATTGGTGAAAATCCCATATCGCCGACGAGTGATTCAACACTAGAGCAACATAAATATAAACAAGTTTCAGATATTCGTTATAATTGACGTAACTTTTTTAAAATTATAAATAAACCTATTTATTGTCTTTAATGCTTTATCAGCCAATATTTTCTGAGCTTTGGATAATTTTTCATATCTAGAAAATAAAACCATGGTAAATAAAAGTTTTCCCCACCTCAGTATTACTCTCTGTTGTATTCCATAGTTTGTTTTGGCTTAAGGGACAACAAATGACCGTAAATTTAATTTTATCAAGATTAATATTTATATTCCATTTTATTACAGTACTCGTGAGACAAACTTTCGTAAATCTATATGGTTCCTGAAAATAAAATTAAATCGCAAATATAAGAAATAACATAACTCTTCTTACTCTGCCAATACCAATTCCGTTGTCTCCCGAAGATTGCTATAATGTTTCCATGTCTTCAAAACTAATGACATTAATATCAGTGGTAATATTTCACCTTGTTTCAATCCTACTCCTTACTCATTCCATGCGGAAAACGAGATTAACTACACTGTGCATGTAAATTTTTGCCGTTTACATCTTATTTCAAATCATTCATCCATATAATCCACACAACAGATCATGAACAACACCTTGTATAAACACTTTTCTGTACTTGTACATTTCACCAATGATCGAGGGTCATGATTACGAAAACAAAAATAACTAAACACGATGTCCAATGAGATTCGATTTTGGGACATCTATTTTGTATTTTATATTTTGATAACTGGACCATTGGAGATGCAATTTCTATTCAGATTTTATATGCCGATATTGTATGTTGCTAATGATTAATTTAATGTTTCATTCCATGTATTGATTCTACTTGGAATGGCTTTTGCTCAGTCTAACAGTCCCGGTCAGACAAGAGGAATGCCACAACCTCAACTACCTGGCCCAGCTCCCATGGGAGTCCCAATTGGATACAGTAAATGTGTAAGCGTTTTCAGACTAACAACTCGAAAACAAATTCGCAGTAGCGAAAATGCATGTTGGTTATTTTGGTTTTGATTGTTTGTTTGTTTGCTTGTTTGTTTGTTTGTTTGTTTGGGGAGGGGATGTAATTCAAGTTGAGCGGTGAGAATCATTAATTCTCGTTTATGCATAGCGAATTGACAATGATAAGACATGACGATATGTCCTCTAAATAAATGGCGTTATCTTCACAGCAACAGATTCATTATTATTGCTGTAAACAAACTTTGCTTTTATTATATGTTCAACGACCACTGTTATACATGTTACAGTTACAACTGGAACACTGGAAACCGATTTGATGAATTGTTAGAATTTCTATTCATATTTGATACGTCGATATTGTCTGTTGCTACTGATTAATAATTTTCAAGATAGATTGCTAGTTCTTGTTTTAACAGAGGTATTATCATATATCTGTAATATGCTTCTTGCGTTAACCATTTGTCTGTTTTTCGCCGTTTGCAGTAATTATATTGTATGTACTAATTATGTTTTCTTCCTTATGGATGACATAATCCTGGGTCTAACACATTTGTCACATCCAGCATGTTGCACCTTACTATTCAGTCTGAAATCTAAAATTTATTTCATTAAATGCAAATGCCCTGCAGTTTGATGTACTGTGTTGTACTGGAATTTAGCTTAAGGAATTCACATGGAATATATTATTCGGATTCATTCCGTAAGGAAAAAAATCTGAATGGGTTGAAAAAAATCCTTTATTTCTACGATCTGATTTTGATTTGGGTAGAAATAATTTTAGCTAGAAATAATTACTGATTTGAAGACCGAATAGTGAACCAACTGGGATCGTATTAAATTTAAGCAGAGAGAGAGAGAGAGACTAAACCAGACTATTTGTTATTTTGGGAGATTTTAATGACAATTGTAAATATTAATGGTCCCAAAATGGATTTTCAAGGCACTCCTGGATTAATAGAATGAAAATCCCAGACTCGAAAATTCAAGATAACTTCTGTTTTCTTTATGACAATATGGTGTTCTACCACAGAGTAAAGAACCGCGAAAGCAGATCTTCTTAACTTTAATAAGTAGTACGAAATGACAAGAATGATCAGTCGCTTTTCTTATGTCAAACAAAACAGTCTAGAGCTGAACAAATCATATTAGAAATATCTGACAAAAGATTTTGTTGTAGCGTCACTGGATAACCTGACTGGTTTGGTGACAACAAGTTCTATGAATGGAAATATTTGTAGACATTTTGTCAACCATAGACAAAATACAATGGAGTGACATTGGGTTTTTGTTCTACATCATTTTTTTATATACCGGGACCATATTTACGCTCTATAGATCGTCTTCACTATGCAAACAGGTTACAGCAACTGATGTACGTCTAGTTCAGCAACTTGGCATAATGTCTAATATCAATTTGTATTCTAGGCTGTTTGCAAAATAAATCGTTAAATATTTTCACTTTCTCTGCATCTTATGATACATTAACCCCATTTATAATTAATGAGACAAAAAAATTCTTCTTGGTCTTACCGCGTATATCTTTAACAAAGTTGCACTAACCATTATAATTACCTGAATAATATTTAGCTTTCTCTGTCAACCGTATTTACGAAAACATTTAATTCGTTTTTGACGGTGTAAAAAATAGCATTACGGGTTCTGATCGATTGTAATTCCCCGTTCTTCGTCTAATGAGTTTTCTAAGTTGATTGTGGATCCATAATGGGTCTTAAACTCGAATAATGCCCGATTCATTTATTGTGTGTTACGTATATGTAATTAAATTATTTGTGTGTTAATTTTACATTTTTTATTTTATTTTTTTTCATTTTATTGTAATAACTATTCACTGGATTTGATATTTTCTAGAAAATTCAGTTCAGTTGTAGTAAATAATCACTAGTGCTAAATTGTATTTAATGCTGACCTAGTTCCTGACCTTGGTTCAGAATTGGTAAACACAGAGTGAAATTCATTGGTCGTAATCAAGATCATTCATGGCTTGCCTCAGCTCTGTTGTAAACAACCTTTATTCTTTTATTATTGAATCTTATAATAAGTATCATTCAGTGGAATCGAACCTGTAAATAGCCTACGTGCTAACTGACATATTACTTTACTGTGTTGTTCGAACAAAGTGACCTTGTGACCAGTCATGTGATCTAAAATTCCAAATCAACTAACGTTTTTTCAGTGTTTTCAGTCAGTCGTAATTTTGATACCTCTGGAGCTCAAGGGTATTTTGTGTTGTGACTAACTGAGATGCAATCGTATTCAAAATAATTTATTTTTACTGGAATTATAAGTTTTCTTTATCAACATTCTTGGACAAGGACTTTTAGTGGAAATTATTCGGAATTCTAAATCCGGAATATTATTATTGATTCATAAAATTCGATAAGGAACTGACACGATAACACAAAACCAGATATAGAAGACGTCATCGCCTTCCATTTTGCAACTTCATCGCGATTCGAATGTTGATTCATTTGAATTGTTTAGTGACAGGACTTATACTATTCATTCTAGAATTAATTTTTGGTTTAGATTTAAAACCGTAAGTCTTTTTTCAAGGTTTTAGTCTTATATTCTATGGAAATACATTATTATTGTTAAATTTTTTAAAGCTTGTTGGCTTCACTCTTGTCTTTGTTACGTTTGAACGATTCTAGATACGTAACATGTGGCACAGCTTTTCTTACTGCATCCCAAAGGATGCTTGTGAATTAAGTAACGAGCATGGAAAAAAACCATTGTGAACAATCGACACTGATTGATAGAAGGCCCCAAAGTGTTAAAAAAAGTCAAGACAAACAACGAGATTTTACAGTGGGTTTTGAACAAATATATGTATCACTGATTATCCAACAAAAGAAATAGTTGAACATGCTCCAGATATTAAATAGGCCACAAAAATTAACAACGAAATAGACGTTATAGCGATCACGAAAACAAAAGAAAAACCAGGTCAATTAGTAAGATAGCCAAACGGACCAAGGTTGATAAACAAGCCACAAAAACAGCTGTATAGACCCTTGAACACTTGCTGAAAAAATGAACGTTGGAGAAATCGGAAAGCACAAACAAAAAAATAATTATTTCAAAGGTTTCCTGCAAAAAATCCACGCAAGTCTTTATATACACCTCGGCTTGAAATGTTTAGCGACGGAAGAACCAACATAGGGTATAACAATAGCTTGGGTCAAAATGTATATAATTAACTAACTGGATTTAGCTAAAACTCTAGTGATCGGTTGGATTTTTTAAAAATAAAATACTTACTATGGCTCGAGCTAAAGAAATTACCCAATCAAATAATGTGATGAAAGAACTTTTTATATGAAATAAACGCGACAAAACATGGCCCTAGTTCGCTATTACCTTAACCAATCACTGTAAAATATGAAGAATTGGAAGCTACACCCTATCTGAATATACATATGAACACGAGGAAAAAGCGGATGCAGAACAACGATAGCAACAAAAACAACAACAACGACGTTTATATAATCTAAAGCAACGTGCATATGATCTAGAACAAATGCTTAGTGACCAAAATTCATATAAGAAGCACACAAAGAACCAAAACATAAACATCCTCACCTGAATATATACCTATATCTCAAGGGGCACAAATATATAAATTAAAATTAACAAGAATGGCCAAAGCTATGAGAAAACAACTCGAACCTTTGTTTGAATCCGACCATGAACTCGTCGAATTTGTCTGGGATACTGATATAAACCAAAATATGGCAGTGGTCTTTTATCGTGCGCACCTTTTATACAGCTTTTTTGTTGGTTATCATTAGCTAGAATATGATTGACCACGGTGTTATCGCCCTCATAGAGTAGATAATATCATTAAACATTAAATTAATGGAAAGAATGACAAATCTGAGCAGAAATAAAGAATAGAATACGAACGGCAGTATGAGAATTATTATTTAATGAATTACATAAACAAAATTAAATAGAACGTAACACTTGTATGATACCCATTCAAATAGAAAAAAGTGCCAGATTTATAAGAAATGAAATTAGTTGTTCTATTATGCAGATACAAAACAATTCTACATGAAATCGAGAGAATGAGAGAACTCATTTTTGCTTAACACGGTTTTATAGCTTGGTTGATTCTGGTCCTCTCAAAGTCGACGTTGTTGACAGGTCATAGTCACCTTTTCTTCTTCCTCGTCTCTCTCGTCTCTCCTGCCTCTTGGAGTCATCAACTCTAATTTGGTTGTTGGCTGTCTTTTTTTAATGTGTGGTACACATATGAAGGTAATTTTCCCCATTTAGAAAAAGAACATTAGTAACGCAACTTAAATATTTGTCAAGCCTTCTTTCTTCTGGGATCGAACAATAATACCCACTCTTGTTAAGTCAGTCCAAAATATAATTCCAACGCTTATGTATTCATCTGTTAGCATATGTAACCAAGTATTTTAAAGAGTCTTCTTAAAATATCAAAAACTGAGATCCGAGAAACTAATTTTATATCATACCCAAACACAGTTACCCTTGATCAGCATGCTGAAATCTTTTTCAGAACCCACGATGTACAGGTTTTGGAAAGATTTGTGCAGAAACTTCTCCTGTTTACTGCAAACCCGGAAACCAGTGTCATGTCTGTATAAGTAAGTAGTGCCGACTCGTGCCTAGTGTTCCTTAAAACGGCCATTAGGGTTTTGTCTGCTTAGGCATGCATACGTGCGTGAAAATGTATCACAATTTCAAAAATGTTGTTTGAAAACAGATTGAAAAAATCTAGATACACCAGCCAAAAGTAATCAATTGGACATTTGCAAACCAGTGTCAATGACAAATTGTAATAAACTGTTTTCAAAATTAGTCTCTTCAATTGATTATTTAGTCTTGTAGCTTTCTGAAACTAAATAAAATACGTGTCGAAGTGCTGTCATTCCATGCTGAGCTGTAATTTGCCATACGTAAATTGAACAGAATAGGTGGTCATTGTGAGATAAGATAACGTGGATGATTTGCAACCAGTCTACCTGAAACTGAGTGATCATTGTTTTCTGCGATTTATTGTGTCATCCTAGGCATCCACTATGCTAATTTTGTCGTTGTATCTTTTCAGTGGTCTGCAGTGGCATCGCAATATATCGCATTTCTTTCTTGGTCCTTTTTCTGAAGCTAGGTTGTGTTTCTCACCAAATATCACTCGTAGAATGTGACAGCGGGACAGCACATGAAACTTATTCGCCCTTTAAACATATATCGATATATTTCAATTCAATGTTGAAAGTTTTCACTCCAAGAATGTTGTCCGAATTTAAGATCAGATTTTTTTTCTGGTTGATGAATGGCGTCTATCGCGAACATGATGGATAAGCCTTGTACTGGGTTAATAATCATATATGTTTCGTGCTCATCCCAGAATTGTTGTTACATCAACGTCGTTCATGCACGCTTTCATTTATTTTTGGCATTGCACTGCCATACAGCACCATAATCTAATTGTTGATTAAACAAACTATATCAACAGTCCATGAGCTTTATTACTGGTTTATACAAGCATACATTCGACATCAGTGAATGCATCGTTGGTAAGAAATATCTACTTAACACTCTCACGGTCGATAGGTACTGGTGGAAAGTGAATACTATAGTCATCCTTAAGTACCGGTGAGTTCATCTTAAAGGTAGGATGTTATACACATTTTCACATTTTCTTGCATTCGTTGTTGCTTAAAACGACGACCGGAACGCCTCTTTTTTGGTACTGGAAGCTATCAGACTACGTTTTTTTCTAAGTCTTGGCGTCAGCATCGCTACCCACGATCTATATACTAATCGAGATACTAATGATGCAAATGCCTTTCTGTCAGTATCACCAATTATTCGATTTATTTCATCTATTACAATGTCGATTGATTTCATTCCTATTTCGAAATCAGAATTACCTTTAGAGCTAATTTTCTGAAACATCATGAAGTCCATTTCCTTAAACAACTCGATAAATAGGCAATAGTGACTTCATCACTCAGGTTGTATGGGGGCACGTTGAATATTGTGTATGATCATTATGTAATTACTTAATTGTAATTAGATAGTCGCTATAGTAAATATCATCAATTAATCTCGTCCACGGGTGTTTACATGTCTATTATCAATTTCAAATCGCCGTTGCTTCATTCATTTATCCTTCAAACTTCTTAGCTGGACGATCAACGTAGGCAGCACATGGTCGGAACATATATGAGAGGAAGCATGTTCTAACCCACTCCTGTTTGTGTTCTTCGTATGCCGGATGTATTGATTTTTTGTCTTGGCTGCATTTTGGTGGCGGTTTAGGTTTATAAGCTGGTTTCTTTTCTATTTGCACACAAATTTCTTCATACTATTTTTACTAGCTTGATAATCATTAACAGTTTTCATAATTCTCTGAATGCGATATTGATCCATGATCTGAAATTTGAACGTTTCCCAGTCCTGATTTCAGCACCCGGATTACCCTTATCCTGTACATACATGTTTTCTTTTTGTTTTGGTTTATACATTTTCTATACAATATCAGCAGCATCTTTCATTTGTGTTAGTAGAGTTGCAATATGTTTTTGTGTTTCTGCGATTGTTGTAATGATTACTTTCGATGGTTTAATAGGTCATCCAAACAATTGTTTGGAACACAGCAAGATTTTACTTGTGTTTTCTGCCATTTTTGTAATTGATCTGACTGTCTCTCTAAGGGGCATATACAGCTTTAATTTTTCTAATCTTTCCCGATCAAATCGCTCAGTACGTGACTACATAGGTCTTGTCATTATTAATTTATGTGCAATTTAATTGTCAAAACCGATCGCGCAAAGATCTCAACGATAACTAAATGATATGTGGGGTGGAAGTATATCTTGCAAAAAAATAGGATTCAACACCAGGTAAAGAGTGTTATTGATAACCAGATGAAAGAATACACATATATTCCATAGCCTTGTCTCAGATTTTTTTATTTAGAAAACTTTAGAACTCTACCGTCTCAGTTAATTGGTGTGGAACTTTAAGTTCGAAACCCAGCTTATAACAATATAGGAAAATTTTCAAAAGAGTTGTCTTGAATTTGCTCCTAAAAACAGCGAACCTGTTACATACTCTCTATTCAATAGACAAATTAATACTCTTGTAGATTTGAATTTCGGTTGTTTCAGAAATGTCGACCATACGGTTCGGTCCTCTGGAAGCACAGGCGGCCATGGCAATGATCGGCGGTCGGGGCGGCTCCCAACAGATTGAAGGGACACCACAAGAACCACCTCAGCAGGTCCAGCAGCGAAATAGCGGTCTTCATGGTGGTCTATTCGGTAAGTTCTTATGTAGTGATGATGAAATCTAACATTAAATCTAGCAATTCATCATGATGTTGCAGCATTTTGTTCCACTGGATAAAATAGTTCTAATATTAATTCCGAACAAGAAAAATATTACATCATCAGTTTAATATTAAATGAACATTTCTTTCTACCCCCACTGCAAGTAAAATATTTTCATATGCTCCCTTAATTCGTTGCCATATATATATATATATATATATATATATATATATATATATATATATATATATATATATATATATATATATATATATATATATATATATATATATATATATTGTTACAAACTAGTGATCTTTTGCTTGACCGAGCGGTGTCAAAACCCTGGGCTCTAATCCCGCTAGAAGTCATAAGTTTACCCCATATTTCCAAAGACTTCTATACAACTTTAGTTGTAAGTTGGAAAGCCAGACGTGTCCATTCTGTGCATAAATTTTACAATAATCAATACAAGACCACATTATTTACATATTGCAATTTAGCCATCAGACGCACATCCCCTACATTTTCTCCATATTAACTTCCCGTCCAGCTTGTAAGTCACACCGTAGAAATTATACAACTATCCCTAACACGGGGGACTATTTAAACTGCCCACCTGAGGCCATTCGATCTACCGTTCAAGGCACATTACACCAGTAAACGTACATCACAGTTGCCACTATGGCAACATAAACGGTATCTACCGAGTCCTTTCTCATTTATCCCATTGTGTAATTTACATGTTTGCTACCATAAATACTGCCGCTGCAGTCACAGCACCGATGTACACCAGTAGTTTTTATAAAGTGCTATATCACGACAGGGACAGTCATGTGGATTGGGTCTGAGTTCGCTACTCATTGGCTATGGCATCTCACTAACATTTTCTGTCTGTGACGTTTGCTCCTAGTAATTGACTAATTATTTCGTGCTAAGGAATATTTTCCACTGCAACGAATTCCAATAATCAACCATGTAATCACACAATCCTACAAATTGCTTAAACTAAATGCGTATCTCCTTAATTTTTTTACAATATATATATATATATATATATATATATATATATATATATATATATATATATATATATATATATATATATATATATATTCCAAGCTATATCGTTTTATAAAAAATCAATTATTCAAAAGCAGATATCTGATTTCTATGCAAAATTGGTGGCCGTATTCGAGTTTAACAACATCCTCCATTTTTGATTATGCTTTCTCTTTTAATCAATGTTTGTTGCTTTACTTGTTCATTAAAATGTCTTCAGAGCAATAAATCTTAATGTATATATTCATGGCGTACTATCTGGAACGCAAATATATATGTGAATATCCAGGAAACATTTAGTATCCTTCACATAAATTAAACATGTCTATCACGTCTCTTTAGTGACCTTTATAGACAAGTTTTTCTGTATCTATCAAAAAGCATTTCAGGCTGAGAGGTACTAAATCGTGTGAAAATGTAGAATGGAAGGACATTAACATGAGCATAAGTAGATATTAATAAAATCTTGTTTACCGATTTCATGGCGTACAAAGCATCAACATTACTTGAACACACACTACAAAATATTGAAGTCATACTTTTTTCCCCTACGTCCGATTTGTGTCAGTACTGACTAAATTAGTTTGCCAGCTATGTCTAGATAAGAGAAGGTTCATTCCCATACAATAACCAGTTCTTCAAGATAGCCTGAAGCAGCAGTTGGAAGAAATCTTTAATATAACTTTCTTCTAGTAATTGCAGCAGATTTGATAAAACTCCATTTATTTAGTTATAGAAATGCTTTTAATAAAGATATTTAACTAACATCCAGAAGTTTAACTTCAATCGCTTATTAACTTTGTATTATTTGTATAATGAACCCAGGCGTTCATAAGCACACTTTCAATGGCTGCATTTGTTATTAGTAAAATATGATGCATTAATTGCTAAAGAATAAATGATGCATTATATCCCAGGTTTATTGGTTCTCATTAGGATATTTATTTCCACTGCACTCAACATTATAGAATTGATTATCCTTTTATTATTTGATTACAGGGCGCAATGGAATGGAGCAAATAATGTGAGTATTGGTCTCAGTCTCTGTTGTCTGTCTGTATTTTTCTGACTCTTTCTTTTTCTCCATGTTAATAATATCTGCTATAAGCGAGATGGAAATATCTTCAGTAACTAGATGACTCACGCGTTAATAGTCTCCGATGTTTACTTTAAAGATATGACAAAGCAATTTTTATACGCCTGGTAGTCTCTTAAGTTATTTCAAACTTAACCACCAAGTTCTAAAGTTTATCAGTACTTTATCACTTTGTCTCCTTCCACCAAGGTCCTTGAAAGGATTAGTGTATTTCATTTAAATCACCTGACATTTTGGAGTATAATTAATAGAAAAATAAAGTTAACATATGGGATGGATACTGTCAATTGAGAGTTAGGCTATTACGATATGTATTTCCATTACATGTAAATGTTTCTCCCTACTGTTACGATGAAATTAGATTGTATATTTTTAAGAAACCTGTTTTGATCATAATATTGTCCAATTGTTGAATTCAATACAGTCTAAACTTACCACTGTTTTTTAAGAGGTTGTACTGTTTGGAAATTAATTTAATAACAGATGTGTTCATGAACATTTAATGATTTTCAAAACACTACCAGGTAGTAATATTTTCTTTTCTTCAGTTTTTTCTTCACCTCTGTCTGTGTGGGTTCGAGTCTCTGGCTCGGCCAATGTGGGTGTGGGAGAAAGTTTGCCAGTAGCTTCTCGTGGGTCAGAGGTTTTTTTCAGGGTTTTACCCTGGTTTTCCCTCCACCATTTGTATTTGCCGCCATGTAGAGCCTATCTTCTGTTGAAAATGCGTTAAAACATATAATAACAACAATATTCAGTTTGAGAATGCTATCTATAGCCAATATAAACGCATAAAATAATAAAATGATTGGTCAGTAAATCTGTGAACAGGGTGGTACAGAAAAGTGATGTATGTAGGAAGTATACAATGATAACGAATCAAAGAAAGCAATATACAAAACGGCGTGCATTAAATATCGCTACCTAAGGAAGGACACCAGTGCGTCTCTAAAAATGTTGTATATGTATACCAGAGATCAGGCTATATAAAAAAACTAGATATATATCTAGGACTGCCAACAAAGGCTGATACTTTCGTATCAATTAATATACAGATGTGGCATGTATATCAGTAAACCAGTTGACTTCAGAAAAAAATGACTCGAACAATCACAAAAGTCTTATCTGCAAAGTCGACACAAAATTTTCCAAAATTTTCCAATCATTTAAACTTGTACACTCAAATTGTGTCAAATCCCATATTGACTGATAATCTATCGGCCCATTAGATAATTATATGATAATAATGATGCGAAAATCGAAAATTTTGTTAAGTATTCTATTTAAACTACATTGTATAAATTTTGATTTAGCTCGAGGATTTTTCCATTTTTGGATAGTTCAGCTTCTGAATGTCAAAATGTAAATGTTATCGTGTGTGTGCTTGTGTGTCTTCTATTGTATTCCTATCAGATATCTCCATATTTCCAATGTGCGTGCGTGTGCGCGTTCAATTTAATCATGGTTTTCGCGGGAATGGATTTTTTTCTCTATAGTATATCCTGATGACCTCTAATCATTTGCGTAAATTGAAGCGTATAGTACTAATATTGACGTGCTCTTCTATTTTCAGTGCTCTCAGTGTTCTAGGAGGCGGGGAGTTGGGATTTGGCTTTTAGAAAACGCAGCACTAGTTAAGACTTGCTGCAGCATTTTAGTCATTTTTTCATATTTTGTGTTATTATTTGACTAAGTACAATAAACATATGCTTCTGTTTTGTCCACTGTTGTTTTATGTTATAAAACCAGTCTAAACTAAAAGTGCATCCTCGGGAGAAACAATGCATTTAACGTTTTTCTCGGTCGAATACCATGGTCAGTATACGACAGACATTTTACGTTTGCTTGAGGGAATAACGAATCCCAAACAATACTGTCTTGTATCTAAATCATCATCTCGGGTCATGCAATTCTGAGATTTCAAGCGTTATTTTAACCTGGTCCTGAATGTACATGGTGACGGAACGTAAGAAGAACTGACATCTCTAACTCCTGGTGAGAGGGTTTGCTACATTTCCAATGAAAAGCATCACACGGACAGAAATATTTGGCTTTAGGTGAAAAACAATAAATCATCTAAATTTCTTATATCTTCTCCAATAAATTATCCTTTAAGAAACCCTACCTAATATTAGTGTATTGTAATAGGTTTGGAGATGCGCATTTAGTTATAGAGCCCCGTTAAACGAATTCTTAGATTTGTGTGATTAGTTACATGATTATTCGAATTTGGTGCAATAGAAATATTCCTTAGCCCGAATAATTAGCCAATTACTAGAAGCGAACATCACGGAGTGAAGTGTTAGTGAGTTTCCATTATGACATGGTTCACTTGTAGTGAATTTAGGTCTAAACCGCATGAAGTGTCCTTATAAAATCAAGTGGTGTACATTGGTTGTGTGGCTGCAGTGACAGTATTTACGGTAGGAAACCAGTAAATTACACAATGGAATAAGCAAAAAGGGACTCGGCAGATACCGTTTATGTCGCCATGGTGGCAAATGTCATGCAGTTGTACTGGCATAATGTCGTAATGTGCCTTGAAACCATAAATTGACTGGCCTTAGGTGGCGTAGTTACAATAGATCCGTGTTTTAAGGGCTAGTTGTAGAATTTATGTGGCATGAACTGCTGACGATGCGGAAAGTTGATGCAGAGAAACTACAGTTGTACGGTTAATATATATTTTGGCAAGCTGGGAAATCTGTGGTCTAACATTGAGTGGAGTAATATTTATGTATATAATGAACACATCGGGCTTTCTAATTTTCAACTGAAGTTGTATAGAAGTCTCCTGAAATTTGGGGTAAACTCGTGACTTTTATCGGGTTTGAAATCGCTAGGTCAAGCAGGCTTGCAACAGTATAATTGTGGAGAGTACGAGCAGCACTGTATGACACATTTAGAAGTGAAATGGATATCCAATTTGAAATGTCTTGCTATTGTTTATCACCTTATGGATTACATTTCATAACTCCTTTTTGATATGGGAGATTTCCACCAAATTTAATACTTTAAATTTACTAGCCTTTACTAGAAACTGTCCAATAAAACTGATAATTTCTAACTTGAATACATCGTATTCTTGACTTTTTATGTATAGAATCAATACGTCGGTCTTTCTAATTTTGAACTGAGTCGTATAGAAGTCTTCGGAAATTTGGGGTGACTTTTATCGGGTTTGACATCGCTTGGTCAAGTAGGCTTGTAACAATATAATTGTGAAGAGTACGATTTGAATCTCACTTGCAGAAGCAGCACTGTATGACACATTTAGAAGTGAAATTGATCTTCAATTTGAAATGTCTTGCTATTGTTTATCACCTTATGGATTATATTTCATAACTCCTTTTTTAATATAGGAGATTTCCACCAAATTTAATACTTTGAATTTACTAGCCTTCACTAGAAACTGATGCATCATTTATTATGAGTGTATCTATGATTTGTAACCATCTAAAATAATATACAAATATTTGCTAGCATAAATGATTATGTACAGACAGGAAACAAAGCTCAGCTACTACAACCATGGGTGGAAAACGATCTGGTAATTTTTCTCCCAAAATTATCAACGAAATCATATCCATTTGCCAACGATTATTTATCAGTGGCATCATGAACATTGAAATTATAGATGATTATCATAGCGACTGAAGGTTTCCCAATTAAACGTGTAAATAATTAAATAGATGATCATAAACACTGCTCAACGTGGACCAGCTATGGTCAGGGTGGTAAATTCAAGATTAAATGCATATGGTACCTTTTAGGGAGATGGACTCGGTGATGTTGTTAGGGGTTTATTTTCGAGGATAGCCTTAAAAGCAATACCGATCGCAACAAAATAGGCATGAAAAAGTGTGTTTGATTTAGATTTTTATCGTAGCTTTAACAATTTCTTAGTCATATCGCTACGATGTCTGCAATGTGACAGTTAATAGTGATGTCTAGCACTGGGGCTTCATGCCGCAAACATAAAACCACTGAGGTGATGCCTGCAAGCGTTAGTAAATTAATAAATCAAACCGCAAATCAAAAACTAGCAGCAATGACTTCATCATTGGCCAAAGACGAAGAAAAAGGTAGCAGCAAGTCTCATAGCGGGGAGTGCGTAGCCTCGAGGAGGTAAAACTCCTCAAAGTGACCTTCGTATTAGACGATGATCAATATTATAAGCGATGTTTAAACTAACATCCAAATCCCGCATGGATTAGCCAGTTTTCAAATATGAGTCTGTGCGTGATTATCAATATTATTCTTACGACATACGACAAGCAAATCAGTGAGCAAATCAAATTACAAGTTCTAGATACACGTAGATATTTCCTACCCTCGGAAGCATTTATTGAAGTAGAAGGAGAGATTTTAAGAGAAATTGAAACCGAGTACGATGTTGCCGCCAGCGATGGTTTCGTTAATAACGGTATTATGGCGTTGTTTGACATTGCCATATACATGATCGACGGAAGAAATATTGAATCGATTCAGATAGATGTTGACCTCGCTACGACGTTGATAATGCTGGTAAAGTAGTTCTGACAAAACTTTCATTGTGGATGGCAGCAATGATCCCTTTTGATATCTGAAGATCGGTTACTTGCTTTCATAGAGAGCGGCGGTAAGTTGACGTTGTCATTGTTAGCAACAACAGCAGATGCTGTTCAAAGTACAATTAATGGAATATTTACGAGGAAAATAGCATCACAGCAAGGCATATCTGCACCTCGACATATATTCGTGGCGCTTTAAAGTGCTGTGCGATTTAACGATCAAACACGTTCCGCAATGATATTTGACAAACTCGGTGTTTCAGAAGTTTTATTGAGCATAAATGGACATCAAAAACCATCGGAGGATATTTTGTGACAGCTTAAACAAAATCATGTAGTACGTGCGTATCATCGTCTGATGTCGTTTATGGGACGTGATAAAAATATTGATACTGGTTTACAAATATCACAATTGGATTTTACAATGCTCTATCCGCTTTATTATTTTTTTCGCTGGAGCATTTGGATTTGTTTAGATAGTCCGTCTTTGACATACATTTTCGAGCTCGTGTGACGCGAGGAGCTATTTCTCAGTACAGAGCAATCGCCGTTATATTATCCGATAAAACAATGCTCCTTGAAGGTGTTGGTTGTCGCATGAGAGTTATTGATGCTCCCTTGGAGAATATTCAAGCGCTGATTTAACTCAGTATTTAGAAGTCAGAAATATGTCATAAATGTCATATCATCATGTCAGTGTCAGTCTGACCCCGGGCAGATTAAACGATTACGATCACAGTTAGCATCAAGATACGGAACAAAAATATCATTAAAACACGATCAATAGTCCGGTGCAAATAAATTATCGTTCAAGAAATTCAACGAAGAATAACACGCCAATAAAGGAATGCGATTAAATATTTCCGTGGGTGCGATCAAAAATAAAACCGAAGGAATATTGCGGCTTTTCGCAGCTATCTCAGCTTTGATAGTCACAGAAAGAAAATCCAAATCTGTCAGAAACATGTATTATTAACCTCTATAAAAGTTATAGAGCTAGTACCCACTGGGTCGCATACACAATTAATTTACGTGGAATTATTTATTTTTATTCGTACGGGTTGGTGCCACCTGCAGAATTTATGAAATGCGTGGACAGATTTTAAAATATTTCAATCTGATATTCAACGCTACAAAATATAATAGATCCACCAAAATGTGACGCTAGCAGTACTTGATATTGTATCAAGATCAACGAAACCACCTCATAAAGCTGTACATGAATATACATTAAATAATCGCTAATCATATAAAGGTAGTTCTTTACGGAAGATCAGCTAAAACCAAATCCCGACAGAACTCCGGCAAGCATCATCCGAAAACTTACTCAAGTGCGTTACACGGCTTATCATTGATAAATTAATTGATATGCTCAATATTGCCAACATTGACCCAAACAAACTTGTTATATTTGAAAACCCTGAAGGAAAATTGAAGACGGGTAATATTACCATCAACGATATTATTATTCGCAATTGATTATCACAAAAAAGCCTTATTGCTGTTTATGACAGAGAAGGTAAACTTGTTCCTAGTATCATTACTGCGGTTTCGATCAACGATAACATAAGTGTTAAAAGCCTGTGATATCATACGCGGCGTTCTCAGCATGAATAATAATAAAGTTACTAACATAAGAGAGCCGACGGATAATCTCGACGCAGCAACGAAGAAATATGTGAATGATAAAGAAATTCCTTTCACAACTTCGTTAGGTACCATCAATGATAGAACGACCACATTCAAAAATGATTTTAC
Source organism: Potamilus streckersoni (assembly GCA_016746295.1). NCBI lineage: Eukaryota > Metazoa > Mollusca > Bivalvia > Unionida > Unionidae > Potamilus > Potamilus streckersoni. The sequence continues at coordinate 208,914 of JAEAOA010001531.1, forward strand.
TAATCACGTACAAACGTTTCTCGATTTTCGCAGAAACATGAACAGAGCCATTAATGAATTGTTTGGAATTTCACCAAAACGTTAACATAAGTCTCATCGACATAAATACCAAAATCAGCAATATTATCAGTGGAATTACTAATATCGTTTAAAAAACAATCTGATCAAGATTCCTAAAGGAGGAACTAACAATATCGTGTACACAGTAATATCTGTCCCATCAACGTGGACACTTAAAAAAAAACTATCAAACATATCGCGCAGGTCGCTGGCGTGTATAGGTTGTCTGTGTTCAGCTCTGAAAAATTTAGCGCAGTCGATGATTTAAAATAACAATAGTATAATAATGACATCTTCAGTGGCTTCGTTAGTGCCTGTGTTACCGAATCAGCGATCGGAAGAATTATTACAACAAATCGGTGATAACATTTTCATCGCGTCATTCGACCGATGATTTTTCGGAAACCGCGTCTATAGTGTTAAACAAAGACGAAAAATAATTTATGCTGGAAGAACTCAATAAAAAAATTAACCACAGCATCTTTCTAGTAGTGTATGGAATTTGTAGCTGAAACACCTCCGTTATCTTAAACAACAACTAAAGTATAATGATAGACGATCGCCGATACAGATACGATCAAGTAACGACATGGCAGAAGAAATTAATATATATCATCGATAATTATACAGCAAAATAAAGAAATATCGTAGACGTGCAACCGTGGCTGGTGCTGTCGTTTATTCGTTTTCTGCGGTCATCGCTGAAACCGCCGTCATATTAGCATCGATAGCTCCGATGACGGCGACGATTGCTGTAACAATCATTGTTTCATCGTCAACGACGATTGCTGAAATATTTAACACAATTGCAAAGAAGACAAAATACGTGCACGAATAAAAATCTGAATGAATACATGATGAAAAAACATAGCAACGAAAGCACAATTTAAATTGTCATCGTTGATTTCTTTGTCACTTAATGATGCAATAGTATCCGACGAAGAATTCAGTATCTCAGTAAAAAATATACAACAAAATATTCAAAGATGTTGTCGTCAAAGATAACTTCAGTGACGCAATCGAGCGCTTCAGCGCAGTCGATGATTTAAAATGACAATAGTATAATAATGACATCTTCGGTGGCTTCGTTAGTGCCTGCGTCACCGAATCAGCGATCGGAGGAATTATTACAACAAATCGGTGATAACACTGCTCCGGTAAAAACCACAATGATATTGGTGACTTCGCCTGAATTCAGTATCAATTTTCTAACTGCAATACCAGTGTCCTTCATAGGTTTCACTCAATTACTGGTTCATTATAATTGACCCAACATTAGGAAAGCATCGTTTTGTGGACTACAACCAAATAATTCATTGGTGTTTGCAAATAAAACAATCCCGATGGAACTCCTGATTGGAAAGTAGTCAGTATTCCTACGGAAGTTATCAAATAGAACATCTCAATGAAGAATTCCAGCACAGAATTAATTCCATCATAGAAAAAGAATCCAAAATTTTTATTACTGTCCACGAGCCAACACTGTCATCTGCGGTTGAAATATCACCGGGTTATGCTGTAAATATGTATCAGTCTTCGATCAGATCAGTGTTAGGATGGTCAGATATTGCTCCTCCATATGAAGGTCCGTCTCAACCACTCCAAGAAGACTTTCTAACAGATAATAGAAAATGTTCCAAATTCCAGATTACAGAAATAAGTATTCTTGGTACATTAATAGATTTTTAACTGATGAACCGGCAGAAATTCCTGATCTAAGCGAATACAGTCGTTTACCATTATCAATGTTACAATCCCAATCATCGTAGATGAATTTAACCGGATGTTTACCAATCTAAAAAATTTAATCGTTGATCTGACACAATATTACAGCGATGATGTAAAAACAAATATCATATAATCAATTCAGCGTCTTAATTTTATATTTGATTTTGAATATATTTAAAATGTTTTAACCAAAAATGCCTATAAACATCATAGAGACCCAAAAATGTGGGAGATGCAATTAAGAAAATTTAAGAAGTATATACTAGACATAAAATCCGCGAATTAAAACAGTTAATGATTAATCGTGTATAGAAAAACTTCCAAAAATCCTTGAATCATGGAGAACAATATCCCCACCATCAGGTGTTCTACGATACAATAAAAATCCTTAGAACGAAAGCCGTAATGTTTCACTGGGCATCGTCAACATCACATGAATGATCGCTGTAAATCTCGTATGTGACGTGGTCGACGGTAGTTATCACGTTGACACTGCTAAATCCAATCACAGTGGCGGAGCTGCCGGTGGAACTGCCGAACAAGGATAATATTCTCTATTTATTCACCCCTCAAGTCCTTCCAGGTTATTTAATTGTATCAATATTGTTTATCTGCGCTGTCCAAATCGTTTCTTATCACGGATAAATTTCAGACTTACTGACCAAAATGGCCATTTGTTTGACCTTAGGTCCGAGACACTGAATATTAATTTGTATGTACGCTTGTGAGCGTAATCGAGACGAGGCTGTCGTCGAAAACATCAAGCAAAAAAATGTCAGGAACCGTCGTCGCACACATAGTTAAGGAAAATATTTTTGTTTCATGATTAAAATTATATTTTACGGTTTAAAATCAGCTGAGACAACTTTACAAGTTGATATTGTAGAATCGTCCTCGTTGTCAGTGGTGACTTCGTCACTGATGACGTTTTCACCAGAGGCACGGTCACTACAGTCAAACTCAGCATCGGTGACTTTCACAGCGTCTTTAGCCAGTAAGTCTTCCGTGTTTGTTTGTCAACTCAGTCAATTCTTCAGTCACCGCCATGATATCTTTCAACTGCTTTATACGAGCAGTTATATTTAATATTCATGAGATAATTCTGACCTAACCCACACTATCTCCCTTGAAAACGGTACAAACAATTTCATCTGTGTATCCGTGATTGCTGTAATCAACTTTATGAATCTGAAATCGTACGGCAGCGTATACATATTTTCTGACCTTCGAAAATGTAATGATTCAAAGTCGCTCATTATATTTTCTTAATTAAGCTGGTCAGATATCTTTACGCCAATGTCCTGTAATTTTTCATAGCAGTAATAATCGATGTGATGTTTTAGGGTTTTTTATTTATTGCTTTTATATTATAAATTGTTTAAATAAAAGTATATTTCTGAATTATTTCTGAATGATTTATTTATTATTCTATTCTTTAATTTCTGCCGGTAAAGCCTTTACCAATAAAATCTTAAGAGTCTCTCTGTTTTTGTAAAGACCTCTCTAATGGTCCAAAAGCACTCTTCATGGCATCTTATTTTTTTTTTGGTCCAGCGGTCAATCTTTCTGAATGACTTATTAACGTGATTTTCAGACTTATTTAAATAAAATAATAATTTATTTAGAAAAAAAAATTAAGAAATAATTTTGATTTTTATATGTGGGAAACCTTCAGTGAGGTCATGAGCACACAGAACCCTGCTGTTTATTTTAAGGGCGCAAGCGCAAGCGCATAGACACACACACCCCAGCGAATTCCTAATGCGAAATGAAATATTAGAAATTCAGAGGGCTGTCTAGGCAGGCATTTCGATTTCATGCAAACATATCCCAAAATAAAACCTCGGGAAAAGTGCAAAACAAGTACTCACCACGTTGTGTGACGTGGAGATGATGCACAAAATCTTGTGGGGCTTTGCGCAGAATGCAAGATAATATACCTTTACCATTTTTCAAGACTTGAACACGCAGCGTCTACACTGCTGACTCTGCAGCCGAACGCGTTACTGCCACAGTTGTGGAATCTCTTATGAGTATAGAGTTCAATTTAAATATATAACTGTTCACATTGCTTCAGCAGTAGAATAACTGTTGTACGATTGTTTATTGCATCGGTATTTATCATTATTATTATAAATGAAAATGTACATTAAACTCCTTAGATCAATGAAACAATCATTGCACAGTGACCATGTTTCAAAGACCCAATGTTACGGACACGGAAATGACTGTTTTGAATCTGAATAAATTCTCTAATTTTATATATTTCTGTCTTGTGAAAACACTGTAATACAATAACAGCCATAATTATGTGTTAGTAATGTTTATTGGTGTGTCCATCACAGAATTAACATCATCTGAGGAACCATACATCTAAAGTTGAAGGATTTTTATGTGTTTCTGTTATTTCCAAGTGTATGTACTTTGTGTATTTTTTTCTTAAAAAATTTTGATGATACAAATTTGAAGTACATTTCGATATTTGTCTGGATTTTAATTTTTGAAAGTTCTTTTCCTAATCATTAATAATTTTACAATATTATCTTTTATAAACAGAGAAATAGAAATTTTAGTTTCAACACTCACCTAATTAAAATAATTATGAAATTGTCAATATAATATTCTAGTACATTCCATGGCACAATAGCGTCTGTTTTCGGTCTACGTAAGAACAATATAATATCACGGCTAGGATAATTTCATTTTGAGAATATATTTTCTGCAATTAATGCTTCCGCGAAGTTGAGATGTCTTGGAACGGAGAAACTTTTAAAAACCATGATTAGACTAGAGTACCAAACCTGTTCACTTTCTATTATCAGTAATACACTTATTTGTATGTAGCATGCAGATGAGACCATCTCTTAATGACATTACACTATTTTTTGATCGATTTCTGTCTCTAATGGTCGGCGGTTGTAGAAATATATCTTACTGCAGCGGCGAAAGTGTTATACTTACTGGTAAAAAAAATCCCTATTGTTTTATGATATTACAAACGTCTTTTGTTGCCATATCCATCTAAAGATTTGACAATAGCCCGCTTTTGACAACGAGCAACAACGTTTCTGAAAACACCGTTGCGGGAAATATCATTAGAGGGAACAACGCAGACAATTTGAGAAAACGTCCTTTCTTACCAACGACATGTTGTACCAGGTATACAGCCTGCAGATGAGCGCGTCTCTTAATGACAACCCATTATTTTTTTCATCGATTTATGTTACTAATGTTTGGCGGTAAAAGAAATATATTTTACGGCATCGGCGAAAGTGTTTGTTATACTTACTGGTAAAAAAAAATCCCCATTGTTTTATGATATTATAAACGTCTTTTGTTGCCATATCATTCTAAAGATTTGAAAATTGCACGCTTTTGACAGCGAGCAACACCGTTTCTGAAAATATCGTTGCGTGAAATATCATTATTGGGCACAATGTTGAAGAACACCTCTCCTTGTGTTATTCCAGTCATACCTGCATATAAGTACAACCAAACCTAATGATTTAGATGCAAATATTTTCGCAATTAGTTGAACTCGTAATTTTCCTGTTACTTTTGTACTTGGTTTTGTGTTAGCCAACAAAGGACGTTTAAAATGTCTGGAAACACCGGTTTTTGTACTAGTAAAAATGAACGTTTTCGCAACAACATGAAAAAAATATTTTCACGGCTGCATAGCATTTGGAGACCGATGTCGATCAAATATAGTGTAGTGGCATTAAAAATGCGATCATACTGAAACTTGAACAGAATTCACAAGCAGCAATTTGCACGGGTAAAATAAGCCATTTCGTGGAGACTAACTGTTAGGTACCGAACATTCAAAACATATATTCGAGGCATTTGAATTAGCTGTGCGGCGAGATAATCGGTCTTGAAACAAATTTTCGATACTTTAAGTTCATATCGCAGTCACATACGTATCAAGCCTCTGCAATATCCAGAACGAGATATTATGTGAAATTTTGCAGTAGCTACAAGAAATTTTTCACTCACGTATATGATGCTTATAGAGGCTATGCAAAAATACCAAGAGGCAGATGGAGGAACACAGATATCGCTGGATGAAGTTGCAATGTTTCATCCCATTTTCTAGTTTAATGTGTCTGAAATATTCATCGCTTCTCTAAGATTCCACAGCGGCTATAGAAATCAGGTGGACTATTGATGATCTTGTTGCAGATTATGTCTGCTACGCGCTGGTGACATCAAATGAATTTATATCGCTGGACGAGCTGAATGGAAAAATTAATGTAACTGTATAACCGGTAAAACACTGTCAGGCACTTTGTGTTATTTTTATGCAAGACAATAAAACCTCAATCACAATATTTGTACAAGAAAGTACGACCGCTAACCATTAGAGACCGATATCGAACAAAAATAATGTGGTGTAATTAACAGACATGCTCATATTGACCTATCGGCAGGCTACATCTATGGTTCAGCATGCCGCTGCTTAGAAAAGAAGTGCTAGTAATCTGTCTGGGTCTCAACTTTGAGAACAAGATGTTTCAAGAACCATTTTTTAGCATTGTCTTGCTGTGACTCTTATTCGAAGAATGGTCGTCATCGGAAAGAGAATTCATTCACATTGAACTATGTTCCAGGCAACAATGTTTCCATTGTAGACAACTCAAATGTGCCTCATCACCAAGCGTTGCATATTTCGGAGGTGTCTTTTCCAAGGAACAAGTTGCAAGATCAACAAACAAAATCACGGTCAGAGCTTTGTGATTAAACATATTCACAATTAATATGATTTCTCAGAAACTCAATGGATAGCAGTATGTAATGATCCGCAGCTGTGCATGGTTGGGTATTTTGGATTCCTTTGGTTGACCTCCTGCAGTTCTAGTGATACAAAGTTTAAAATCCTCTGTGAGAGATTGTCAACAATGTGGTGCGTTTGATATTCATAAACCTATCGGAAAACCTCCAAGACCAGAGGAGAATGAACATTATCAGGACAAATAAATATTATGGACCCTAGAATCGGCTGATCAATATCTGTCTGGTTATGAAACTTATAATGGCGTGGATGTGATTGCACTGCAGACATCAAGACGATAAGCTAAAATTGTGCTCAGGGACTCGAGGGAATTAAAACCATAACAGTTTAGAAAGCGAGTTGACCACGGTCTATTACGTGGAACTGAACCTAATTTGGGCTTCGGTATGATGGCCAGTGTAAGTGTTTTTAAGACGCAGTGAGTGAAAATATAAGGCGAGAGTACGCCTGATGTGGTAGATTACAGAGCCTACAACGATTATTTCAAGTATTTGGAGACAGTCATCGAAGTGTTTAGAAAATACGCATGGATCGTTCTCGTGAAGGAAATTGTATCGTTGATGGCTTATGCAACACTCAACCGCAGAAAGTTAGGTATCGATCACGGTAGTGAACTTTCACAACGAAACTATCTCAGAATGACACAACGAAACTATCTCAGAATGACTTCAAAACAATAACATTGACAATTAAGTACACAAAATGAAATGAAACCTTCAGTTGAGGTGGGCCTTAAGAGAACAGAACAGAGTCGCACGTGGAAAAGATTCACTAGCAGATACCAACAATGTTTTCAAAATGGAATTATTAACATTAATAATTAGATGCGGCATCGAAGCATTAAAATCTCTCCAGCAGACGCTTCTCATTAACAACACAGGGATACCATAACCGAAAACAAGATGTCACAGACACCTTATGTTTCAGACCTCGTAAGTCATGAGCAATCACAAGAATGAGAGTCGGATCTTTGAAAAATAGCACCTCTGAGAGATACAACAGAACACAGAAATGTGAATATTATACCATGCACAACACAAAAAATCAGCTAGAAAACTCAGGGATTAAGCAATGTAGATTCAATTCGATTTAAAAGAACATAATCTTCACCTTGAGCCGAATTCACATGCAGCAATTTGCATGCGCAAAAAAGGCCACTTCGTAGAGATTAACCGCTAGATACCGATCCTCCAAAACATATAATTGTGGCATTTCAATTAGCGGTACGGATAATCACTCTTGAAACAAAGAAATCTCAATAATTTAAGTTCATTTCGCATTCACATCCGTCTCAAAACCGGGCAATATCCAAAACGAGACATTGGGCGCAATTTTGCAGAAGGTACAAGAAATTATTCACATATAGAGGCCATGCAAAAATACCAAGAGACAGATACAGGAACACAGGTATCGCTGAATGAATTCGCAAGCGTTTAATCCCATTTTCCATTTTAATGTGTCTGAAATTTTCACAGATTCTCTAAGATTCCACAGCGGCTATAGAAATCAGGTGTACTATTGATGATCTACTTGCAGATTATGCCTGCTATGCACTTGTGACATTAGAACAATTTATCACGCTGGACGTGCTGAACCCAAACAATGAATGTAATTGTATAACCGGTAAAACACTGACTGGCATTTTGTGTAAGTTACTTTTATGCAAGATAATAAAACCACGATCAAAATCGATTTCGCAAGAGTAAAATCAAGCACAAAAGTAACAGGAAAATTACGAGTGGTTAAACGCTTTGCGACAACGCTCTCAAGGTCAAACAGTACACAACTGTTTTATCAACAAGGGAAACGTTGTTGCCTAAAACTTAGTTCTAGGAAAATGAAGTCTATTTCCGATGACGACCCGTTCTAAGAGTTGCAGCGAGACATACTAAAGGTGGTTTTAAAAACATCATTGTTTTCAACGTTGAGACGCAGTCAATTTGAGAAAACGTCCTTTTCTTAGCAGCGACATGTTGTACTAGTTATGCAGCCTGCAGATGAGCGCATCTTTTAATGACACCCCACTATTTTTTTTTATCGATTTCTGTCTCTAATAGTTGGCGGTCGTAGAAATATATTTTACTGCAGCGGAGCAAGTCTTATACTTACTAGTAAACAATCCCCATTGTTTTATGATATTATAAACATCTTTTGTTGCCATATCATTCTAAAGATTTGAAAATAGCACGCTTTTGACAGCGAGGAACACCGTTTCTGAAAATACCGTTGTGTGCAATATCACTATGGGGCACAACGTTGAAGAAAACCTCTTGTGTTTTTCCAGTTGCAAATATTTTCGCAATTAGTTGAACTCGTAATTTTACTGTTACTTTTGTGCTTGGTTTTGTGTTAGCCAACAAAGGAGGTTTAGAATGTATGGAAACACCGGTTTTTGTACCAGTAAAAACTAACGTTGTCGCCACAGCAAGAAAAAAATCTTTTCCCAGCAGAATACCATTGGAGACCGATGTCGATCAAATATAGAGTAGTGGCATTAAAGATGCGCTCATACTGAAACTTGAGCCGAATTCACATGCAGCAATTTGCACGGGTAAAAAAAGCCATTTCGTGGTGACTAACCGTTAGGTACCGAACATTCAAAACATATATTCAAGGCATTTCAATTAGCTGCTCGGCGAGGTAATCAGTCTTTGAAACAAAGAATTTTCGATAATTAAAGTTCATTTCGCATTCACATATGTATCAAGCCTGTGCAATATCCAGAACGAGATATTAGGTGAAATTTTGCAGTAGCTACAAGAAATTTTTCACTCACGTATGTGATACTTATGGAGGCTATGCAAAAATACCAAGAGGCAGATATTCCTCGATGAATTCGCAAGTATTTTATCACATTTCCTATTTTAATGTGTATGAAATAATCATAGTATCTCTAAGATTCCCCAGCGGCTATAGGTGTCAAGTGGACTATTGATGATCTTTTTTGCAGATTATGTCTGTCGAAAAATGAATGTAATTGCATAAACTGTAAAACACTGTCAGGATTTTGTGTATGCTACTTTTATGCAAGATAATAAAACATTAATCTAATCAAACTCGCAAGAGTAGCTTAAATATTGCGAGTAGTAGTTCACAATTAATTTTCAAGGTATTTGCACCTAAATCATTAGGTTTTGTATTGCTTGCAATCGGCCTTCCTGCATGTATAACTAGAATAACAAGAAAAGTGTTTTGCAATGGGATGGCTCTAGCGATATTGTCCGCTACATTTTTTCATAAACGGTATAGCAAACCATTAAAAGCGTGCTATTGTCACATCTTTAAATGGATATGCCCACAAAAGACGTTTATAATATTTGAATACAATGGAGTTTGAACCAGTAAAAGTAACATTATCGCCACAGCAGAAAAATATTTTTACGGCCGCTAACCATTAAATAGAGTGTGGTATTATTAAGAGATGCGTTCATAGTGAAATTTGATCCAAATTCACATGCAACAATTTGCGCGGGGAGAAGAAGCCACTTCGTGGAGGATAACCGCTAGGTACCGAACTTCCAAAATGTATATTCGAATAATTTCAATTAGCTGTATGGCGTGAAAATCAGTCTTGAAACAAAGAAATTTCGATAATTTAAGCTCATCTCGCATTTACATCCGTATCAAAACCAGGCAATATCCAGAACGAGTGCAATTTTGCAGTAGCTACAAAAGAAAGTATTCACGCACGTATATGATGCTCATAGAGGCCATGCAAAAAGTACCAAGAGACAGTTGGAGGAACACAGATATCGCTGGATGAAGTTGCAATGTTTTATCCCATTTTCCATTTTAATGTGTCTGAAATATTCATAGCTTCTCTAAGATTCCACAGCGGCTATAGAAATCAGGTGGACTATTGATGATCTTGTTGCAGATTATGTCTGCTACGCGCTGGTGACATCAAATGAATTTATATCTCTGGACGAGCTGAATCGAAAAATTAATGTAACGGTATAACCGGTAAAACACTGTCAGGCACTTTGTTATTTTTATGCAAGACAATAAAACTTCGATCACAATTTTTGTACCAGAAAGTATAACACTGTCGCGATAGAAGAAAAAAATATTTTTACGACCGCTAACCATTAGAGACCGATATCGAACAAAATAGTGCGGTGTGATTAACAGACATGCTCATATTGACCTATCGGCAGGCTGCATCTATGGTTCAGCATGCCGCTGCTTAGAAAAGAAGTGCTAGTAATCTGTCTGCGTCTCAACTTTGAGAACAAGATGTTTCAAGAACCATTTTTTAGCATTGTCTTGCTGTGACTCTTATTCGAAGAATGGTCGTCATCGGAAAGAGACTTCATTCTCCTTTGGTCCAGGCAACAACGTTTCCATTGTAGACAACTCAAATGTGCCTCATCACCAAGCGTTGCATATTTCGGAGGTGTCTTTTCCAAGGAACAAGTTGCAAGATCAACAAACAAAATCACGGTGAGAGCTTTGTGATTAAACATATTCACAATTAATATGATTTCTCAGAAACTCAATGGATAGCAGTATATAATGATCCACAGCTGTGCAAGGTAGGGTAATTTGGATTCCTTTGGTTGACCTCCTGCAGTTGATGTGATACAAAGTTTAAAATCCTCTGTGAGAGATTGTCAACAATGTGGTGCGTTTGATATTCATAAACCTATCGGAAAACCTCCAAGATCAGATTAGCATGAACATTATCAGGACAAATAAATATTATGGACCCTAGAATCGGCTGGATAAACAACTTGAGAATAGCTGATCAATATCTGTCTGGTCAGGAAACTTATAATGGCGTGGATGTGATTGCACTGCAGACATCAAGACGATAAGCTAAAATTGTGCTCAGGGACTCGAGGGAATTAAAACCATACCAGTTTAGAAAGCGAGTTGACCACGGTCTATTACGTGGATCTGAACCTAATTTAGGCTTCGGTATGATGGCCAGTGTAAGTGTTTTTAAGACGCATTGAGTGAAATTATAAGGCGAGAGTACGCCTGATGTGGTAGATTACAGAGCCTACAATGATTATTTCAAATATTTGAAGACAGTCATCGAAGTGTTTAGAAAATACACATTGATCGTTCTCGTGAAGGAAATTGTATCGTTGATGGCTTATGCAACACTCAACCGCAGAAAGTTAGATATCGATCACGGTAGTGAACTTTCACAACGAAACTATCTCAGAATGACTTCAAAACAATAACATTGACAATTAAGTACACAAAATGAAATGAAACCTTCAGTTGAGGTGGGCCTTAAGAGAACAGAACAGAGTCGCACGTGGAAAAGATTCACTAGCAGATACCAACAATGTTTTCAAAATGGAATTGTTTAACAATAATAATTAGATGCGGCATCGAAGCATTAAAATCTCTCCAGCAGACGCTTCTCATTAACAACACAGGGATACCATAACCGAAAACAAGATGTCACAGACACCTTATGTTTCAGACCTCGTAAGTCATGAGCAATCACAAGAATGAGAGTCGGATCTTTGAAAAATAGCACCTCTGAGAGATACAACAGAACACAGAAATGTGAATATTATACCATGCACAACACAAAAAATCAGCTAGAAAACTCAGGGATTAAGCAATGTAGATTCAATTCGATTTACCAAAACATAATCTTCACCTTGAGCCGAATTCACATGCAGCAATTTTGTACGGGAAAACAAAGTCAATTCGTGTAGGGTTACCACTACGTTCCGATCTTCCAAAGCATATATTCGTGACATTTCAATCAGCTGTACTGCCTGATAATCAGTCTTGAAACAAAGAATTGTCGATAATTTACACTAATCTCGCATTCACGTCCGGATCAAAACCGGGCAATATCCAGAACGAGATAATGAGTGCAATTTTGCAGTAGCTACAAAAGAAATTATTCACGCACTTAGATGATGCTCATAGTGTCCTGCAAAAATACCAAGAGACAGATACAGGAACACAGGTATCGCTTGATCAATTCGCAATTGATTTTGTACTATTCTCCATTTTAATGTGTCTTAAATATTCATAGCTTCTCTAAGATTCCACAACGGCTTTATAAATCAGGTGGACTGTTGATGATCTAGTTGTAGATATTGTCTGCTGCGCACTTGTGACATCGAATCGATTGATCTCGCTAGACGTGCTGAACCGAAAAATGAATGTAATTGTATAACCGGTAAAACACTCACAGGTATTTTGTGTTTATTACTTTTATACAAGATAATTAAACCTCGATCACATATAACTCGCACATGTAAAACTAAGCACAAATGTAACAGGAAAATAACGAGGTGGTTAAATTAATTGCCAAAATATTTGCAACTAAAATCATTTGGTTTGGTATTTTGTATATGCATGTATGACTGGAATAACATTAGAAGTGCTTTTTAAAGGTGTGTTCCGCATCGACATTGCCCGCAACAGTGTTTTCTGAAACGGTTTTGCTCGCCGTCAAAAGCGTTCTATTGTCACATTTTTAGATGGATATAGCAACAAAAGACGTTTAATATATTGGAAGACAATGTTGATTTTTGTTCCAGTAAGAATAAAGCTGTATCCACAGCAGAAAAACATTTCTAGAACCGCAAACCATTAAAGACCGTTAGCGATAAAAAAAGTGTGGTGTCATTAAGAAAAGCGCTCTTAGAGACTTATGGGCAGGCTGCATCTCAGGTTCAGCATGCCGTTGCTAAGAAAGGGAGTGTTCTCAATCTGTATGCATATCAACTTTGAAAACAAGGATGGATTTTATGACCACTGTTAGCATGAGCAATCCCCAGAATGAGAGCCGTATCTTTGGAAAGGAGCACCACTAAGAGATACAATATTAACATAGAAAACAGGTAGACGTATGATCTAGTTGCAGATTTGTCTGCTAAGCACTGGTGAAATAAGATCGATTTATCACACTGGACGTGCTGAACCGAAACATGAATGTAATTGTACAACCGGTGAAACACTGTCAGGCATTTTGTGTATGTTACTTTTTATGCAAGATAATAAAACCTCGATTACATTGAGCTCGCACGAGTAAAACCAAGCACAAAAATAACTTGAAACTTACGAATTGTGGTTGAATTAATTGTCATGATAATGTGGTTGCATGTCCGGCCATAAGATGGTTAGACTGATTTTTAAGTTCAATATCATATAGAACTAGTTTGAAAGTTCATTTTCAAATGCCTTGTTCACAGTAAGCCTCGCCAAAAATGATCCAAATCTTGACACACTTTTGCTAAGGCTGGTGTGACTGGGTGAAACAAGATGCTACATGTCTGCTATACATCGCTATAAACTGTTGCATTGCATTATCAAAAGTGCCAATAAGCAGAGAAAAATTAAGGAATATAGGCTGTGTCCGATTCAGTTTATTGATTAGTTACAGTTTTTGAATTCCAGCCTGGAGAATCCAGCTAGCAATCGCAGCAATGATAGTTTCACAATCACTAGTTGATTTGATATTCAACTGTAACATGTTGAAGTTGATACCTGAAAAAAGGAGTGTTTTCTTACGAGTATATCAGATGATGGGACACGTTCACTCAGTTTTGGCCGACCGATCGAGTCCTTGAGTCCATCGTTGCATCGTGACGGTATCTCGAGCAGCGACTATATGTTGGGTCCGTATATCATTGGAAAAATCTTGTTGGCTATCATATGCATTGTTTTCGCCTGAAAATACTTTTTGCATGCGGATGTCTTGAAGACGTTTAATTGATTTAGTGCGTTGAACGTGTAATACTTCTCGATCTCGTGTTCTATATTTTGTCACTTCCAATGGCTTGGGATGCACTACTGTCAAAAAGCCAAGATTTGGTTAGAATTACTACTCTTCATAGATAGATCTGTTTTATTATATTCATCACGTTATTTTCATTATCTTTAAACGCGCACCAAGTACCCAAACTTTGTCGAATAAGATGTCACAATCCAAAACTGTTACAGGGTATATTCGCGCCAGAAAGCTTTATTATGTTATTAAAGTTGTCGAGATTTTAGAGGAATGGGTCTTGAACTTAATATTAGTTGTCGTCTTCGCATTTATATGTGTTCCTTTAACACGCACCCACCCCTCCACAATTATTCAATTCAAAACCAAAATTGGTTTGAATTTCTTGTTTGTATATTCTTAACATGTGGGGAATGATGTAGCAAGTACATGTTAATGGGTTCATTGGGTTAGTCCCAAATGTGTAACGATTCACAAATACAACAGTTATAGTCAAATCGGATACTTTAATGAAATTCACATGGAAATATCATAACGATTATCTGCTTGCACTGAAAACTCTCTGAATTAACCTTTAGTGGCAGTCCCATAGTAATGTGAGATTATAAATGATGCGGGTACTAAACACAAGAACATAATAGAACAACTAATATGTAGTAATAAGTAAGTTGGAGTTATAACTGCAGCTGGATAATGGTATCTTTAAGACACGGTTCTGTTTTGGTGTCTCACTTTCTTCAAAGCGCATCAAGACGTTAAAATGAATACAGATCTGCACACAAATGCCACCAAGTGGGAATCTTGGAAAATGTATTGGCTTCGTCCAGCATTCGAATTCGAAAGATGGTGGACGCAATGCAGTAAATAAAATTCAAAGCTGAGGCAGACAAAGGCTACATACATTGGCGTGTCATTTATTGACTTTATCCGATCAATTATTGTACAATTGTTATTATGATAATATCAAAATGCGGCTATTTGACAACATCAAAATGATATATATGAATGTCAATTCAATTATTATGTCTATTACCACCAAAGAAATGTGCGTTGATTTCGTAAATGAGTTTGGTACCAGCGACTATCCGAAAGATGACACGCTATCAAGTTTAAAGATAATTTCATGACAAAGCCTATAGATGAGAACTGTTACTGCGCCATAAAATGTACTTAATTGTGGTCGGCTACAGCAAACACTTCTAGAAGGCAGAAAGATCTCACGAGTGATTGAGATAAAGCATTTTCGTCACAGCATGTATGGAATGTCTTCGAGAGCGACTCGAAAAACCGTTCTTCATGTGTGCGATAAAATAGTTCCACAATTGCTTTATCACGAGCATGGCCAACACAAACCAGCAGCTTATTAATTTGTTAACAAGGCACTAACGCCTACTAGATTTAAATCTCACATCCACTTGTGACAGTCGTACCCGTATACAGGTACATTAATTGGAATTGATTGCTGATCTATATCAACAGTACTCCTGTGACTAGTGGCACCAGTAGAATGTTGTCACGGCTGTAAGCGGGAATATATGTCCAGTTATAACACAAAGTAGCACTATAATTACTATTAATCGATAACGATTGCTACGGTTGATAAACGATAGCAGAATTCGCGACCGTTTTGTCAGAAAAACCACTGACAACTATGAGTACATGAATGGAGCAGACTCTTTGTGGATTTACAGGTAGCAAAATTCCAGCAAATGTTACCATTGGGTTCCATAATTATCACTCGTATGATTTTGCGATCGAGCGATGGAGTAGTATGATAGCAACGGTGTCGTTACTGATCTCGGACACAGCCTTTCATTCCAGATCACCTTCCTCTATCAGAGGCATCTGTAGGTATATTTAATGCTTGTAATGAGGCAAAGACACGGAATAAAAGATTGACCTAGAGTAGTAGAATGTTTACAAAGATTGAGCACTCATATCTGAATCCCGTAGAACCTATAACTCTAAATGGATACAGCTTTTGAGTTCTGTATTTAAGGTCTACAATTTTAGCATTATGACTAAATAACGGATTTGATAAAGAAAATGTTTGCCTCATTTATCAAATTCAAGGCAATGTTTTATTACTTGCACATATAAATTCTTAACACAGTGTTCTCTTTTATATTATGGCAAAATGTGGCAACGATCTGCTCTGTTTGTTATATTTAAAATTCCACAGTTTTTGTTCTTGTGTACAGCGCATTGGTACGCATTGTAATTTACATGTATCCATGACAATGAGACGATTTGTGCTGAGCCAGTAACTCCCAGCTTGATAATAGTTTTATAAGCATCCATACAGGGAATCGTAAATACAAACAAACATGACTGATTTCATAACAAAAGGGTTTGCCCAAAACCATTATACCCTTTTACTTCAGAGCTTTGAATTCAGTACTTTCCACGCAATCATAGTTAATGTTGGCGTCTTGTCAATAAAGTAGCTATTTGTCAGATTATTGAAACGAATTACAAAGATATATGGACAACTATAATCTTACCCAAGATAGGTTTCATTTAGAGCAGTTTAAAAGAAATTAAATCAATACAGTTTGAATAAACGTAGACTACCCAACCTAGAACAGGAGGATCAGTCGTAACCAATGCATACATGCATGCCAAGTCGTATCAATATGCAGAAAATTAGTAAATTGTTCATTCCACAAGTCCTTCCATTCATAGTCACGTCGGAGCTTTGAGAAAAATCTGACGGATAGTCTGTCTGGTAGATAGATACACAACAAACTTCAGGTCAAGATCTTTCTTACCCTCCTCGATTTTCTTCTAATAACATGATTACAAGGTAAGAGTGTAAAGTAGCAAACCTAGATGCCATTTTATAGTCATGATCTTTTTTGAAAACAACCTCTGTATATGTCAATTTACCAACAGAGTGGACCAAGTAACATTCAGTTTGATTAAAGAAGAACGAATTTAAGACCTTCAAGCCAATAACATTTGAATACAAATTTAAGTTGTATGTTTTTGGGAAGTGATGATCAGTGTAATGAAATAAATAAATAGGATACAAACTAACGTTTAGATCATTCCGTTGTTACCATTTAAAAAATGATCAGTGTGTTCAAGTGGTGTATACAAAATTGCTGACGTTGATTTATATTGTAGTTGGATTCAAGAGCCATTATCATTGGATTCAACACGCTGGTATCAAGTTAAACCTTCTTCTCTACCACCACTTATATATTCAAACATAAACTATATGTAGAATAACCAGTATGGATTAATAAGTAATCTTTAGCTCACTCCCTTCCAGTGTTAGACAGGCAAATCTGGCGAAAGAGGGTCTCCATGACTGGTCAGTTTAACCAAAAGACTGATTAAATTTATTTTTACTAGTCGAATACTTTTTGGTTTAACTGGAGGACTTTGCGATAATGTATATTGGTTCTAATGGTGCCATTCAGACATTAAATACTACTTTTGTAATCTAGAAATGCTTGCTATAATTACCATGGAATGGACGGCCCTGTCACCAAAAAGACCCCCCCCCAATGAAAACTGTGTCGATCCGATAACTAATATAACTATCTTGAAAATCATGTTACTATTTCTTTCAAAAGACTAGTCGTACAGACGTTGTGCTTTCACCAAAAGACTTCTATGATTAGCTGGAAATAAATAGAAATTATCCAATTCTGATATCGAATATGGATGCCATAGCATCCCTCTAGAAAATCTTGATATTTTTATTGATCCAAAGCGGAAAGTCAAAATGTCAAATCAACATCAGAAAACTCTCGTGCTTTGTTGGTCACTTATACAAATATGTTGATCGGATATCCAGTATGTCAATACAGCAGCTTCTGTGAAAATGTTATCTCTAAAGTGTATCAAAGATATTTCCGATATTCAGCAGTTTCAACAAAGAAACGGTCTTTTTTTAAATACTTCGAGTTTTTTTCTCAACCAGTAGAGCGTCATACCCGTCGAGGGGATCTTGTTACATTCGTTGAAATAAATGTTTTTCACATGGATCATTGATATTTTCCACGATATATCCAGGATATTGACTGAGCACTCTAATAATTATGCATTTTTTATGGCTATCTATAGTCTAACTTGCTATGTACAATAATTCCTTACTTGAATCACAGTGTTTGTTTACAAATAATTTCAGAATAAATTTCCATGAATCTTTCAGAATTTACTTTAGAGAAAAGTCAACTTGTTGAGTTTCTAGGGGAATAAATTACTGAATCCAAAAATCAGACGAAGAATAAACAATCAAGCAAAAATTAGAACATACACATTGTTCCGTCAAGGTTTTGAATGACTATGCCCGAAAAAAATAATAATAGAATGTGTATTAGTAGTGAATGGGGGCACTATAGCATCAATTGGAGTTATTAACAAAGACTCCGCGGCACTATGGCGTCAAGGTTTTTGGCGAAAAATGACACACCCTGGGGCACTATAGCGTCAAGCAAGATTTTGTATTAGCACAATCTGGGCCTATATAGCGTCAAGATGAATGCACAGGTGGCATGACGTGACGGTACTGTTCACTAGGCAACAGTGTAGCAAGGAGCTGATCTAGTTGACCTAAATACTCGCAGCTAGCACTATAACATATACATATACATACATACATAAATATACAATACAGACATAGGGACATAGAACATAGAGAAAAAAATATGGCATTTTTTTTTGAAAAACTATAATCTTTTCGAGGCATGGAAAGTGGCCCTGAAAAGGGCATTGGTTTGCTATGTTAACATACATGACATCTCTCTGACCTTCTCTTTCTCAAACTACATCTAACTTCTGGTCCGTAGATGAGGACTCGCTTTAGACACCCTTGTCTCTCCACATAGATTCTTCTTTTCCAAAGGGTTGTATCAGTAATCTGGGTAATAGCCCATGCTGATCTGACATACATGGGATAGTCCGGGTTAAAAAGCATCGATGATAGATGATTGTACGTTGGTCCACATATTTTTGTGTGTTTGACGAGAACAGGTGAAGGGAATGAAGTGAACCACGTGTATTTATAGAGGAAGAGTGGATCGAAACGGATTGAAACGGTTGACCAATTCCAATACGCGTTACAAAATTCGGTTTGTCTTCGTCTTCCAATCCGAAGAGAGCTATCTGTGACGTCGTATTCCCTATATACGTTCACTAGTGTTTGTGCGCCGTGAATTGATGCAACATTGTTGGGACAAACATGGCGGAACCTAAGAAGATAATGACGGGGTACACCGGCTGCAGAGACGAAAATCGATGGCATAGCAGCAGCTACTAAAGTGAACACAGTACCACTTCCCGAAGAGGTTGATTTCAACTGGGATTTTGTAGATGTTCTCTGTTCGCAAGAATTTGCACCGGCACAAGCACCTTCGCCAATTTCTACTAACTTACCACGCGTCGACTATTTTAGACAAAGACAAAAAAAAGAAGAATTAGAGAAATTTTTACAGCAAGAGAAAGAGACAGAACAAGCATTTCTCCTTGAACAGCAACAGCGAGAAGAAGAGGCGAGAAGGAAACGACAGAAAGGAGAAGCAGAAGAAAAGAAACAAAGTCCAGGAAAGAAGGAGAACAGTGAATGTCAAACAGCCAGGACACTCTTGAATTTTTTAGCTGAGTTCAGAAGCCTAAAAGAAATATATCAGACTTCTTTAGTACGACCCAAGAGAAAAAGACCTTCCTGAGCGAAACAGCATAATCCTGTGACTACACCAGCGATACTACCATTAGTGATTTCTACTCAATCATTGACAAGAGCAAGTCCACAAGTTGGCCTTGGCCGTGGCAAAGGCTTAAGGCAGATAAAGCGAATTGCTTCTCGTTCTTGAGTTTGTTTTCAGGAAACAAAACACTCAATTGTCCTTTTCAGGGCAACCCATTACTTTCGAAAAGAAATAATATTCATTTTGCCAAAAATCAATTAAAACGCAAAACCCCTTGTATAACCCTAGCATGTATCTATGGTTGTGCGTGCGTGAATGTAGACTATTATTCTAAATATTAAAATTAGAATACACTTAACGTTTTACAATCTGGTTATTCTGGTAAAACTATTTACAATTCCATTTACAACAAAAATACTTTTTTTTAAACAAAAGTTCATTAACTTCTGGGTGTGTTTGATTCACTCAATCTGTTTTTTGAATTTCTTCACTTTTACAGTTTCTTTCTCTTTCTCTTCTTCCCTTTTCTCTCTCCGTCTTTTCTTCTCTTTCTGAACGTCTCGGGGTTCTTCCTTTTCCTCTTCTTCCTCCTGCTCCTGTCGTTTCTTAGGGCACTCTGAAGACTAATGTCCTCCCTCTTTACAATGATAACAGGTATCTCGACTTTTGTCTTTATTGACACTGGTTTTTTGATGGTCTGGACATTTTGTAGCCCAATTTCATAGATATAGCAGTATCCATACTTTTATATCGAAAAAAGGAAGAATATTCCGTTGGATTGTCTGAAGAAAACTTTCGTATGACACCTCATTAAGCTCTAATCAGAAGTTCTTCCATCGTAATGGTCATCTTGAGAGCAAAATTAATACTGAGAGGGAAATCACTAGCTCTTTATATATGCACTGATTTGGCATGAATATATAGGGAACATGGAATTTCAAATGTAGTCATTTGACTTTTTTTCTATCAAGATGAAACGATCCCATCATTTTGAAAAGAAAGGTTAAAAAGAAAGTAAGAGGCAGAAACGTGATTTATCGCCTCGCACAGTAACTGAAGTCTTGGCTCAAATTCATGCCAGTGATTTTGAAGATGAGATGAGTGAACCAGAATCTACTAAACCTAGTGGTCTACACCAAAACAAAAAAGTCCATTAACATTAGTAAACCCTAAAAATTACTATCATATTCGAAAGACCGACAAACGTTCCTCTAGAAAATTTAGAACTACAGCCTATACGTACACGGTGAAGTTTGAAAATTTTTAGTCCGACTTACCGCTGGTGAAAGCAGAAGGGTTCATCACCAATGTGTGGGTTTCTTTGTTAATCAATCTGAAAAAGCAATGTCAAGCCAAAGAAGACGATCGCTTGAGATTTTCCATTCATCACGTCAATTTGAAGTATCCCGTATGGATCGAGTTTAGCAGTCCATCAGAATCGACACCTTCCAAAATCATGGACAAAATTCAACACGTTCAACAAAATCCAATGACAAATTTCACATCACTGATGGAAAAGCGACACTGTTCATGACCCAAGTTTCTCTTCCCCAAGGGGCATGACGCGAGAAAGTGTTTTTTGGTCGACAACCTTCGCAGCATTAAGCATAGCCTTGTTCAAATTAACAATCCAGCAGACAAGATGCATTTAGCCCGTTCCATCGTGGTGGGACGAACGTATCCCGACAAGAACGACACGGCAGAATGGAAAAGAGCATGGAAAACTATTCAACAATCGGAAAGAGAGGCAGAACTCCTGTTACAGCAAGCGGGGCTAACTAAAGACACGCCATGTGGCATTCCTGAAATTCAAAAAACTACATGACGTCTTGGCTCCACGTTACACCTTAAAGTGTTGTTTGGAGGCAAAGATTTCAAAAACGGAAAATACATTAACGTCTATCATCACGATGACTATTTCGATGCCATTACCAGTATCACTTCATTCATGTCATACAGTTATTACTGTAGGAAATGTGACTACGGCTATAAAAATCGAAAGCAACACAAACATGGATCAAAATGCTCAGGATGTTTGGCCTCTAAACCCTGTCTGGACGAAGGACAAGAGCGAGCGTATTGCTCTGCTTGTCAGCGCACGTTTATCAGTCCTGCCTATTACCAACAACATTTGAAGACGCAAGGTTCACAGCGGAAATGTGCTTGTCAACTCCTGAGATTGTGCCCTACTTGTGGACAAGGCATACATACCAACAGGGCCAAGGCACACGTAGTTTCATGAAAAAAATGTCACATTTGTCATCAAATCGTGGATTTGGAACACCAATGCTACATTCAAAAATACCATTCTAAACATGAAGAAAAAGAAGAGTAGGACAAGAAGAAAGGCAATTTCATCTTTTCGATTTCAAATGCATGCAAAAAACTGGAAATCACATTCCTAATTTCTGTATGGCTCACCGAGCTTGCGAGAAGAGCATCCGAGAGGCTATATTTACTCATTGCCCTTTCTGCAGCAAGATTCCTGGAGGACGTGAAAAAATCTTTCAAGGGACCGAAAACAATGACCAATTTTTGTCTAATGGGACTTAGACCCTATCGACGAGAAGTGGAGCCAAGAAGATATCGAACGTTACGGAGATTGTCATGGCTATGCCACTGTAATGGCTCATTTATTTATCGGGATACGATGGACAGTTTTTGTTGAGATACTATACAGAACAAAGTACCGATCGTCCTAAAGTGACTTTGAACGGAGCCAAAATCATTCCCATGCAAGTGGGTCGAGTGCAGTTTGAGTCGCATGCCTAAAACGTTTGGCATGACAGAAATGGCCAAAGGCTATTTTCCACACTTTTTCAATACCGAAGCCAATCAACATGCTATTCTACCTCATTTGCCTGAGGCTCACTACTGCGACCCCGACAACATGCGTACCGAACAACCAGAAGTTTTCCACGCATGGTACAAGAGTCACGCTTCGGTCCCTTTCGACTTTCAGGAAAAAAAAGTTAAAATATTGTCGTTCCGATGTAGACAATGTACGTCGCTGCTGTGGAAAATTTCAAGAATTGTTCATGGAGCATGGAGGGATCGACCGTTTGAAAGAAGCCTGCACCATTGCCAAAGCGTGTTCCTTAGTGTACCGTCAACGATTCATGCCCGAAAACATGCTGTCATTAGTCCTCAAACAACCAATTTTGTCAAACGTCAATACTCGATCAAAGCCTTACGCTGGTTACATTACCTGTGTGAGAAGAAAGACAAATGGATTCAACATGCTCGCAACGAAAGAGTTGTGAAAGCCATCGGAAGGTATTCAGTAGATTGCTGAGATTTAGAAAACCCCCAGATCGTGTACGAGTTTAACGGGTGCTTATTTCACGGATATCCTACCTGTTATCCTCAACCTAGCACTAAAAACAGATTTTGCAACGCACCATGGAAGACTTGTACTTGGCCACTTGTTTGGTAGCTGTGCTTGACGTTAGAAGAGCAGGGATACCAAGTTGTGGAAATGTGGGAACACGAGTATGATCAGCGATTGAAAACCGATCCCGAGTTTAAACACATCGTGGAAAGTTACAAGTTAGTGGACCTTCTGAACCTAAGGGACAGTTTGTACGGAGGACGGACGAATGCTTCCTGTTTTATGTACTAAGCTGACGAGGAGAACGGAGAAGAAATAAAATACTTGGACGTGTGTTCTCTGTATCCGTACGTGTGCAAATATTGTCAATTTAGACCACGTGGAGAAAAACGAAGAAATGCGATCGTTTGACAAAGTGATGTTGAATTGTTTATGGGGCCAAATGGTACAACGCCCGTGTTTACCCAAGACGGAATATTTGACAGAACCTTCCCGCTACTTCCAGATGATTCTCAATAAAATCAAATACATGAAACACGTGGACGGCGTTCATGAGCATATGCTCTTAGTTAAAGAACTGGACTTTGTAGAAGCCGACGAATTTGGAAATGTCATCATTGCGGCTTGCGTGACATCTCATGCTCGCTTAAAACTGTACGAAGCTTTAAAACTGTTAGGAGATTGTTTATTGTATTTTGATACGGACAGTTGCATCTATATCAGTCGTTTGGGTCAAGAGCAACCTAAAAGCGAAGGAGACCATTTAGGAGCCTGGACGGACGAGCATCCCGAGAATAAGATTCTAAGTTTTGCCAGTGGCGGTCACACAAATTACGGTTACGAATACCGTAACCCTCAAGGAGAAGTGTACACGGATTGTAAAGTGAAAGGATTGACTCTTAATTATCGCACCAGCCAAGAGGCAAACTTTGGAGTACTCAAAGAACCCTTGCAGTCTGGACAGGATGGAAACTTTAAAGAGACAACGTTACCAACCTAACAAGATCGTACGTTTACCCACACACCAAAGCGTCAGTCGACCCTTGGAAAAAGTCTATCAAATCGTTTACCTGAAGTGAGTACGGTTTTCTAACTACTTTACGGTACGGACACGCCGATATTGGTCAGCATATAAAAAAGGACATCGTCCAATACCAATAGTTCATTGTGACTACCAAGACCGAGAGAGAAAGATGAAAAGATGAATCCTTTTACACAGCAAATATTCAGCAAGAGTAAACTAGAGTGCGATGATGTGCCTTGCGATGACATAGATGCCGAACGCTGTGACCTCAGTGATTCAGTACCACGTTATCGTCATGATAAGACGACCAAGCCTATCATGGAAGGAGTGATGATGATGGTATACGTATCAAACCTGCCGGACACGAAAGCGATGATGCTCGTCATTGTACACCTTTTCACATTATTTGTTAATTTCAACCTCCACAAAAAACCCTTCTGTTACCACCCTACGGATGTCACGCAAAACTAAGCAAACTTCTGCATATGTCACCTTACCCTCATCGAAGTGAATCTGCACAATACGAATATTCGTTCCCTGTGCGTTTGCCAAAATACTCTGATTATGAAAGTCGGATCAAAACCTTTCGAGGCAAATGGTCAAAATATCTGGGAGGACCTATGCCCGAAGAATGAGCCAGAGCCGAATTTTTCTACTTTGGCGAAAGGGATAAAGTCAAGTGCTTTAGTTGTGGCGTGTCACTTCACGAGTGGGAACAGGTAGATTCCACTTGCCTGGAACATGCTTGTTGGTCTCCAGTTTGTCATTATCTACCTTTAATGGGACTTCGTTGTTTATGCAAAATCAACCATGTCGAGTAAGAAGGTAGCGACATGGTTAGGAATCAAATTCTGGACCAAAGTATTTAAACCCGACATCAAAATTAATCTTCAAACATTATCACTCGAATTGCAAAAGAAGATCTACAAAGACATTTGGTAAGGTCTTGCTGGAGCCAAATCTCAATTTGTGACTGTAAAGCGTTTGTGTCGAGAAACTCACAGGAGAAAAGTGAAAAAAGTCAGCCAACAAGTTCGATGTTTCTGGATCAAGGTAGTGTTAATTTTTGTCTTTAGACCATTTACATTGGAAGATTTTATTGACATTCTTGACCGTTATCTTAAATGACAGTGGACAGAAATAACTCACTACGTTTATTACTTTCGCTCTAGAATTGTTGAATTGATACATGGTCATGGATCTTTACAAAAAAATATTCGTGGTTTACCTGTGGAGTTTAGAGAACGCATTTACCAAGAAATGGTCAAAGTACAAGTCAAACGTAAAGAAGAATTCCATCTGTTACGTCACCGATGTTTGAACCACTGGTACCTCAATGCTATAAGAGGATTGATTCTCAAGAAAGTGTTCAAGTGGTCAGACAGTGATAAATTACAAGTGGGAGAAGTGTTTTCTTGTTGATATTGATTATTTTTACAACCAGGTAAACTTACTGAATCTAATTCCAAAAGAAGAGTTAGAGAGTTACCAAAATCTCGTACAGAATGTAAACTTAGTGGAAGAGGAAACTTCTGATAGATTTGTCATATGTCAGTTAGTGACTAAAAAATTTGGATTCAGCAACGGAATAATACGACCACTTTTGTGTAGAAAGTACACTTATAGCTGACGAAAAGAGAGATTATAAAAACGTTCTTCCATGCCACGACTTTTATCATTGGTGATACAACAGATTCCGTGGAAGGAGATTCATGATCATATTCAAACAGTGGAGGATTACCATTGCCTTGTACGAGAACTGTGTCCATTGAATTGGGGTTGACGTGTCGTGTGTATCTTAGTCAGTTACTTTCCGGGATTTCGTTTACCGTCCGATGATTGGTTGACTCTTTACGAACAGTACCTACCACTCCAAAAAGTATGAAAGTGATCCCTTTAATACTTACGAGAGACTCATTCTCCTGAAAGCCTTGCGCTTTCATCTGGATACTTCTCGACCTTTATGGGAAAACAAGATTCGTCAACGTTTAGGTACCGAAGAGGTGTATGAGTATGTGTGTGTAGCTTGTGACTTACACCCACACTGGACAGATGTACGTGACTGGAAAAGTGGGGCTTTGAGGTTTGGACTAAAGAAGTGGCCGACTATGTCTAAGATTTATAGTCTTAAAACATTAAAACGTTCTGTGAAAAAGTCACTTTTAATCATGTGTTAGTGACATTAGCAGAAGAAGAAGAAGAAGTACAGTCTGTCACCGAGGAAGACCATTATCTTCAGGACAGGACAGTCATTGACATCCCCGAAATACCATTCCAGGTGAACCTTTGTCTGACAGTACCAAGCAAAGTACAAACATTTAAAACATTGCACACTGTTCCTAGGACACTACATTTGAATGACCAAAATGTTGTAAAGTAGAAACTTGTTTATATTCCACGATGGTTGTTTTGATGTGTTTTATTCATGTACTTAACCATTTGGCTATTATGTATTTATGTCTTTCGTGTTATTTCATTTTAAATTTTGCAATAAACGTAACCTGAAAAAGGTATATAAAATCTTGTTTTGTCTGTCTTCATGTAAAAAGAAATGTAACACTCCTGACACTATTATGGCTATCTCTGCTGTCTCTGAAAGTTGACAAACATTTAGATCATGCTAGTTAGGAGGCATTGACATCCTTTTAACATGATCATTGCTTGACCTAGTGGTTCAGGAAAAACCGAACTTTTCAAACATTTGAGCGAACATAATTATCATTTGATCGATCGTCCACCTCAACGCATCGTGTGCTGTTACAAAGAGTGGCAATCAGGGTACAGCCTTCTACGAGAAAGTCAAGGTGAATACATTGTCTTTGTGGAAGGCATTCCGGTCGAAGACGACGGCATCGTGGTTGACCCCAGTCAAACCCATTTGGTTATTTTTGGTGACATGTTAGGAGAAGACAAAGAAGAAATTAAACTGTGGTTCACACGCAAAGGGCATCATCGTAATGCCAGTTTCATTTACATTAATCAAAATTTGTTTCAACAAAGTAAAGCGCGTCGTACCATCAGTCCCAATGTTCATTACGTTGTTTTGTTTAAAAGTCCTAGAGATAAATCGCAAGTGCAAGTCTTAGCCAAACAGTTAGGAACACTTTGGTTAACTCATGCGTACGAAGATGCCACTCAAACTCCACACGCCTATTTACTAGTAGATTTAAAACCCACTACCCCCGATTAGTTGCAATTTCGTACCCATCTTGTTTCACCACTGGTGCCAAGACGGAGGACCTGTCGTGTACACGTCCCCGTCGTCGACTTATCCACCAAAGAAAAAAATATATAAAAACCTTGGTCACTTGGATTCTGTCTCACAGACCGTCAAATTTGATGTCTCTTGAGTCTCATCTTCCCGTTAAATTGATTCGTGCCTTGTACGGCTTTACTCGCGAGAAAATCCACAAATACGTGCTAGATCTTAGAAGCCAGTCTCAAAGAAGTCTTACGATAGTTTACAGTGACAGCACGTCAATTACTTCAAGGCATCATTCAGATTCCACATCAAACCAAATGTTTTTTTTTGACAGAAGCAAAGTAGCCTTGATGCGAGTGGCCGATCCTCGCATTGACACTCAAACCAAAAAGCAAATCATTTTGAAACCTGGAGGTAGTGGTTCACTAGGAGGCGTCATCATTCGTTCCTTCTTAAAATGGCATCCCAATGCGCTCATTGGTGTCCCAAAGAAACAAGTCACTCCACGACGTACGCAGAAGAAAAATAAAAGAGCCACGGTGTCAAGACTAGGTCACAGCCTCAGAAAAAGAAAAAGAGCAACGGTGCCATTACCAAGACACAGTCTCAGAAAAAAGAAAAGAAATATCCACAGAAAGCATTGTCATTCTACATGAGAGAGTCCCCAAAATCGTCTCCTCTCGCAGTGATATCCTCTTCCTCTTTAGCGGCAGTGGCTGATGCTCACAAAGTACCTTCCCCTAAAATCAAAGTCCAAGAGAGAGATCATGTGTGCTACAGCGGTTAACTGGATTTGTCCAACCAAGAATTGGCTCAATTTAGCCCCTTGCGAACTCCTCCACGACGTGTGGTGCCTGTCATCAAGTTGATATGACGTAAAGACAATCAGTGGCGACGCATTCCAGTATAAAAAAGACCTGAATCAAAAGATACGAATCAGTGATTTCGTGCTCCTGAACACCCCAAGATGACCCCACCAAAACGTGCACACTGTCACTATCGTCGTTCTTCTGTGCAAAAAGGAAAAGAAAAGGAAAAAGAAAGGGACTGCCTCCACGTTTTGCCAAACATGAGGACATGTTGTCCGTCCTGAACAAAACTTCTTCACCAATGCGAAAAAAAGCTCATTCAAACGGCTTCCAAAGACGTCATAGATACAGTGTGCGAATGATGATTGAATGTCTTGAAAGACACTATACCTTTGTCTAAACACCAGAAAGAATGCTTAGTCAAACATATACATGTTCTGCGCAAAATGGTGGAAAAGAAAATCACCGTCTGTTTGGTACATCCCCGTCAGTCACTGTCCCCAAGAAAGGTAGAATGTTAACCACAGTAGATTGGGTACGCATTGGCAAAACCAAACGTATTTTCGACAAAGGTTACTTACCCAACTGGACCACCGAATTGTTTTGTGTCACTTAACGAGTGCGTGGTCGTTATCCTTCCGTCTATAAATTGGAAGACTTGAACGGAGAAGGGATAAAAGGAACGTTTTACTTACCTGAGTTACAACGTGTGACCAAAAAAGAAGACGACGTGTACGAATTCGAAAGCATTTTTTTATCGAAGAGCACGAAAAGAGGTAAAATAACGTGTCAAAGAAGTCAAAGTACATTGGAAAGGATACCCGTCAAGTTTTGACTCTTGAATTGACGCTTCTCAAATCATCGACTATAAAAAAGTGACCATCATGCTCTTCAACACAGCCTCAGATTCTACTGCGAACGTTCCTTCCCCCAGTTCTTCTCTGCAAGATCTACAAAAGCAACCCTTGTGGGTGTGGGGTGGAGAATGAGTGCCTAAAACGCAAATCGTCTTTTTCTTCCCAATATTTGTGTTGTATTGCGTCATCGGTGCTGCCATTGCCAATTTGAATTTACAATAAGGAGACAAACAAGTAAGGACCATTTTACTCAGCAGTTTCATTGGTTGCCTTCCTCCTAATCCGTCCCTAAAATATTCCTCTAACGTAAATAACAACAACAACAACAAGAACGGGAGTCTGGTGTCCAACGTCAGTTCCAGCAGTCACCCTAACCATCTTCTTTTGGACACTCCTCTAACATCCAGTGACTCCTCGGACACTAGAACTGTGGAATTATAAACAACCAATTTTGCTTAACTTTACCCAGTGACAGTTCCATGTAGGTGTTTCACTAGATTACCTCAGGCCATTCAATTGGAACACGAAGCCTATTGAGAAGTGGCTTTGGTGGAAATGAGTTACCTACACAAATCAAAAACATTGTCGAAAATCAAAACACTGTGTCCATAGAATTTTATGACGATGAAGTGCAAAAAGCCATGTATGAACGCAGTAATGTAGCTGACTTTATGAAATCCATAGACCAGAAAACTCAACGAACCACTTATCAGTTGAAAATTCCTGCGGGCTATTATTTTAGTGGCCAACATTTGGTGAACGCCCATGCTGAGAGGTTCAATTTCATGTTTGCTAAAGCCTTGGAGAAAGCCAGAAGAAGTGTCACCATCGATTACCACAAAAAACTCGTCGTCTACCGATGAAATTTAAGGAAGACAAAGTATTGGCCATTACATTTTGTCCTGAATTGTATCACATATGGTGGGGTGACCCCAAATTGATCAAGGTTGCAAGTGAAACACCAGCCGTGACTGGTAACTTGAATTTTGCCAAATATTTTTGTTTTCCTGTAGAAATAAACCAAGGACTGAAATTGATTTTTGTGTACTCCGATGTGGTGGAGTACAACGTAGTGGGACACAACTCCGTACCATTAATGCATGTCATTACTTTGAAAGTGGATTCTGCCACATTTGCTGACGAAGAAGGTAGAAACACCTATCACGTTCAACGCGAATTTTTGCATCCTCACTATTTACCTGTCAGTAAGTCGTATATCGATACTGTCAACATTACTATAAAAGTAGATCTGGGACAAAATATTCCATTCACCCAAGAAAAAGTTACCGTAAACTCCATTTTGAAAAAACGAGTGCTCTAAAACTTTTTGTCAGTCATGTATCCTGTGTACCAAAGAGTCGCTTGACAACGAGGTTATGGTTTAGGGGATATGCTCAAATCGGTCTTCTTTCTTCTTCTTTGTTCTTCCCCGCGGGGTCCGGTGGCGCGTCCTTCCTCTTCAAAGTTCCAGAAGGCCCAGCTCGGGGCCAACCGCCCCCTTAAAGGGACATACACCCAGCCCAGGGCCACAAACAGTCGCACGAATGCCACCAGGCAATAAGCGACTATAATCCAAAGTCAATCCAATCCAATTTCACCATTCCTGTACTAGCCTTTGAAGAGGAAGGACGTGTTTCTTGGAGCTCCCGGCAAGGAGCAGGGAGGAGGAGAGAGGACGTGTGGGGGTTGGGAGAGCAGCGATGGACAAAGGGAAGGAAGGCAACTCGGCATTGGAATTGAATAATATTAGGAGTGATTCTCTTCAGACGGACCAACAATGTAAAAGGCGGTAAGGATAATGTAAACTTAAAGTAAGGTAGAACAGATTAAAAGTAAGATTAATCGAGTATTGAAAATTATAATCCTAAAAATCACTCACCTATAAATTCAATTATCCCATTACTTTCCTAATTAATTAAATTAAATTCATTAGTTCATTAAAAAGCAAACAACACTCCCACTGTTACAAATAACATTAAACACTTTATTGTTAAACCAGAACAAAACTAAAGTTCGGTATAAATATAATGATTAATTCCTTGTAAAGTGGGATAAACCTCATTTTAACCCATAAGCCCTCTCATACCTGATCAATATAACATTTCTTTGTCAGTCTGACATACCAGGATAAATATAGAAGCGCGTTACAAAAACGGAACATATCTTTAAATAAGCATATTATATAAGACCGCAGCTGATTGGTCAAATTTTTGGCGCACACTTTATCTAATTGGTAAACAATAATGGGCTAGGAAAGGATTGAAATGAAGGCACAAGCCAACCAATCAGAATTGAAATCTTTAAGGCTTACACAAAATACAATAATAATAAATAAATGTCAGTAAAAAAACAAATTAATCTAGCCACAATCTATAACACTAAACAAATCAAGTAATAATTGCTACTACTATACAAGCGTTGCAATAATCATAACAATAAACTTAGGATAAATTAATAATAACTTCAATATAAAGAATGTGATTAGGAAATATTTATTAATACTTGTAAAAAGTATAATAATCCTAAACAAGGTCTTCTTTCTTCTTCTTTGTTCTTCCCCTGGGGCTCCAGGAGCGCGTCCTTCCTCTTCAAAGTTCCAGAAGGCCCAGCTCGGGGCCAACCGCCCTCTTAAAGGGACATTCGCCCAGCCCAGGGCCACAAACAGTCGCACGAATACCACCAGGCAATAAGCGACTATAATCCAAAGTCAATCAATACAGTCTAACCATTCACTGTTGACTCGTCAACCTTCGAAAATGCCTTCTAGACTAGCTAAACTCAACGAAGATTACGTTCAATTACATCGTGTCAGGCTAAACCTGATACCTAAGCCTGAAGAGATAGAGAATGTCAGGATGCTCTTTATAGCCCAAGACCTCATAGAAGATGTCTTTAGAGAAGAAATTGAGAAAGAACGAGAAGAATGGACTGAGAAATACAGACTTTTTCAGAAGAAGCCAAGAGAAGAGCAGCAACAACAGCAACAACAACAACATCAGCAGAAAGAACCAGACAGAGGATTTGTGGACTGTCGAATAGACAACAAAGACTTCTCTTTCTCTTTTCGCAGAAGCAGACCTTGTATATGAAAGCCTGCTGCCAGACGGGGTCGCAATCTTAGACAGTAAAATCTAACAAAGACTGCCATTACTCTCCGTCAAAACGCCAGCCATTTTATTTTTCTTTCCATTTGCCAAATAATTTAAAATTTTAGAAGTGTGGCTTTAAACACTTTTATTCTTTGATCAGTAAAACAAAACAAAACAAAACAAAATAAAATCTACCTTTTTCTCTGTCTTGTTCAACAACAAAATATCGTGTCTGTCTGTGTTTGCAAGTCAAAAGAGTAAAAAGTTAACATTCAACATGAGTAAAAGAATTTCCAAGCTTCTTGAACTCCAAAGGCACCTGGGGTGTGCTAGACGTCTCCTGGACGAGCTGACCATGGACGCTATGAAAGAAGAAGACAGACTTGAGGAAAAGGAGGATAGAAAAAAGAAAAATAGGAGAAAGAAAAGAAAAGAGAGATCCTGACTCACCTCATGGTAAGACCTATATGTGAGGTGATGCCTGAGGCGAGGGCACCTCCAGTAGCAGCAGCACCACCAGCAGCACCAATGCCACAACCACTAACAGTACCACAACTTCAGCCACAGTTGTTGCATAGGAAAAGGAGGGAATTTTTCACTATCCCAGAGACGGAAGACTGGGAGAGTGAAGCAACTCAACCTCCGTCTGCTCTCCCAATCACTAATGTGAATTGTGAGAATGACTGGAGTCGTAGATGTGTGTGTGTGTGTGTGTGTTTGTGTGTGTTTGTGTGTGTGTGTGATACCGGCCCTGGAAGGTGCCAGCATTAGCCAGGTGCCTATGGAGTTCAAGAGAAAAACAGCCCATTTCAGGGCAAACGAAATCTCTAGAAAAGACCTATTCAATTTGCCAATATGTGTGAATGTAGTGTAGTGTAACTATCAATACTCACTTCAACAATAATGTGTATGTGAATGTGTGTGTCTGCATACGCGTTCGTTGGAGTGATAGTATATTTTGTGTTTTATGCTGCTCGTTTCGTTGGTGAGATAGAGTATCTCATGTGTTTGATTCTTCTCGTTTCGTTGTTGAGATAGTATATTTTGTGTTTAATGAATCTCGTTTTGTTGGTGAGATAATATATTTTGTGTTTTATGCTGCTCGTTTCGATGTGTGGATGGTATATTTTGTGTTTTATTCTGCTCGTCTCGTTGGTGAGATAGTATATTTTGTGTTTTATGCTTCTCATTTCGTTGGTGAGATAGTAAAGTGAGTTTAAGGAATGTTTTCCACCACGTCCGTGCTTTATATATATATATATATATATATATATATATATATATATATATATATATATATATATATATATATATATATATATATATATATATATATATATATATATATATATATAAATACAAGACATAGGGCTCGCCATTCGCACCATTTAGATAAGATGGTACATTTTGGGGTTTTGTGCTTCTCTTTCGTTGATGAGATGTTATATGGTGTGTTTTTGTGCTGATCGTGTCGTTGATGAGATGGTATATCATATGTTAAGTGAGTTTAAGGGATGTTTTCATTCACGTCCGTGCTTTACGTATATAAAACCATAGTGATCACCATTCGTGCCACCACTAGCCCTTTTCAGGGCTTTAACCAGTCATAATACACGAGAGTGGACACATGACTACAATAATAGATCAGATCAGATTCGTGCCATTCGTACCACGGTCGCAAAAAAACAAGGTTGAGCACTGCAACTAAAGCACTAGGCTAAGTACCTCCCTGGTTAGCATTACCACTGACAAGTGGTAACCGGCTAAGGCGGTGAGTCACCAGGAGGGCTACAAGGCCCATGCGCCGGGGCAAAATAAGTGTCAGCACCAAGACACGGGTGAGCCCGGCCCCGGAAGAGGGAGAGGCCACTAGCCCTTATCAGGCCTTAAAGTCATAAAACACGAGAGTGTATACATGACTATAATACATATACGACGACGACCATTCGTGCCAGCAGGGCCATCACATTTCGTGCTGGGTTGTTGAACAGTGCGAACGTGTTTTCTGTGCTCCCGGATTTTTAGAATAATATTGGATGATTCACTTCATATAATGGACACTACACTTAGAAAAGGCAAAGGGTAAAGTAAAATCTTTTAAAGTCTACTTAAATAACGAATATAAATATTAATATCAGTATAAGTAAAATTTTACTGTCGTTATTATCTTAGACACAATGTAAATATATAATGAATCTAACTAAAACTGATTTCTAACTATTACCTTAAATAATACTATGACTAACAATATAAAATATACCCTCTCTTAATAAATTATAAAGCAAATTGAAAAAAATCAGTTACAGCAACTTCTTTGTCTATAAGTAAATAAATATGTGCTCAACTACATTTATCTTGGGCAATATTATAAAACCACACTAAAATCCCCAATCATTATCTTAATACTACTCAATAATATAAACTCTCCACAAAAAGATCTCTAAAACTTTAATAGAAAACAAAATTAAACATTAATTTTCGCCCGCCAGGAAAAATTCTCCCTTCCCCGTGCCGGGTAAAATATTGAACCAGCTTACAAATTAGGCAATACAATATAAATAAGCCTTCAATCTAAGATTGCATTTGATTGGCCGAAATTTAGACGCGCTTTTCCCATACAGAAAAGTCAATATCGGGCCAGAGTAGGATTGAAAATTAAATCTACAACAACCAATCAAATATGGCATTCCAATGACGTAAGCAGGAAATTCAGCATTAGAATTTTGCTCACTTATTATAAAATATAAAACTAAAAAGAATAATTTTGATCCATTGTAAAAAGAATCCTAGCAATTACTACTCCTTACCTTTAATCAATTTAGCCTTAGTTATAAGCATAAATAATTAAATCATAATAATCATGACTACTTATAACATACTTTTACTGTATGTGTATTTTAATTTTCTTTATAATAACTATATATACTCTAATTAGTATTGATAACTATTTATAATACTACAACTAAGCACATAATAAGAATGAAATACCATAAAACACATAATTTTATTATAAAACCTAACTAGAAAACAAAATTGAACTAGAATAGGATTGAAAATATTGGCTTTTATCATCCAATCAAAACCGACGAGACAACAACCTTATAATTTTGAATCATCCAATATTACTAAATCAACAATGCAAGAATAAAGAATAAAGGACTCAGGGCCTCATAGGGGGAAGAGGGGAACCAACATCAAAAAGAGATGCCTACAACAAACCATCAACAAGAACAATTCATCAATATCAAATAAAGGGATTCAATAAGCCTGTATCGGAACCCTAATAACCCATCCCCGCATACAAACATATACATAACTGCAAGCACCATACCTAGTCCATAACATAAAACAGGCGCTAGGACTCATGCTAGCAGAAGCCTGGGTGGATCCTGACTCCTATAAGCACTATATATAGGATAAGATTTCCCACCATGACAAGGACAAAAGGACAATGCCGATAAGGGAAAATCAGGAACCTTCCACCTGATAGCCCTAACTCCCAGGAGCGGAGTAGACCGATTAGCCGGATGTACACAAAGACCGAAAAGTAACCTGGTAAAGGCTACAATCACAAAGTGAACGGAACGGACAAACAATTAGCGATGGACAGTTCGGGCCGCGCGGCCAACTGTCCGAAAATAAGCCTACAACCTATGTCTTCACTTTGGCCTGGAAGACCCAAGATTAAAACGAGATCCTTTGGAAAGGCGGTCAAAATTAAAAACCAAACATTGTCAAAGCCGTGATAAATGTCAAAATTAGGTGAGATACACATAGAGATTGATTTCCTTTTTTAGAACCATATAAGTACTCTAAGTACGCAAAATTCAACCTCATCAAAATATATTCAAAATTCACAACTCAGGAACATTTGGATAATTGAATAGGTGGCTAACACATCATTGGTATAGGGATACCCGTAGGAAAAACTGGTTAAATTTGACAATAATCCACCTGAGATAAAGTTAGGTGAACTTAGACATTGGGGACTTTAGTAGGCGGGAGTTGAGGCGGAAGGCCGGTACGCTCTGTTACAATACGCAGCCAACCAAAGGGTCTTAAGGTCAGCAAATAAAGGTCAGCACCACGACCAAAAGCCCAACCCTAGGGCTAAGCGCCTCCCTGGATAGTAATGTTACCGAAAGGTAACATCCGGCCAAGGCGGTGAGCCACCAGGGTGGTTAATAGGCCCCACGCGCCGGTGCAAAAGTGTCTAGTACTGAGATACGGGTGAGCCCTGCCTCGGAAGGAGGGGAGGCTACTAGCCCTTTTCAGGGCTTTAACCAGTCATAAAACACGAGAGTGGACACATGACTATAATAAAAGATCAGATCAGATTCGCGCCATTCTACACAGAATAAAGAAGAGAAGCAAAATGGATCTAATCAACATGTTTAAGGATAGTTGGTGCTGCATGGTTGATAGAGTCTATGTGGTGGAAAAACTTCAAAAGGAATGGAAGTTTCTAAGTCAACCTAGACTTTATGGCGAAACTGAAAGCAGCAAGTTATCATTTGCAAATGACAATAATGGAAGAAGCAGACAGATAAATTAAGAGGGTGTGAGAATAGGAACCTTGAAGGAAATTTTTAATATTGTAATTGAAATGCAATCTTTGTTGGAAGGTATCTTCTCTTTAACAAAATGTTCTTTTTGTCAAAAAGGGTATGGACAATGTAAAGAATGCGGAAGACCTAGTAAGAAAATTAGTAGATGAAGAAGTCAAGAAAATTAAGGACACCTGGGCAAAAGAGAGGAAAGAAAAAAAAAAGAAAGAAGACTGAGAGAAATTAAAAAAACGAATGAAGATACAAGCAAAGTTAAGAGCTATGGGTCATCAAGACTGAATACCCGAAGAAGAGAAGAAGAAAAAATTTAAAGAAAGTCAGGAGCTGGTGGAAAAAGTGGAGAAGTTAGAAGAAGAAAACAAAGACCCTTTTCAGGGCCACTTTCCATGCCTCGAAAAGATTATACGTTTTTAAAAAAAATTGCCAAATCTCTATCTCTGTGTTTTATGTTTCTACGTGTCTGTATTGTATATGTACGTATATGTATATGTCTCTCGATAGAGTCGTAGTGCTAGCTGCGCGATTTAAGTCAACTAGGTCAGCTCCTGGCTACACTGTTGCCAAGTGTACTGTACCGTGACGTCATGTCACCTGTGCCATTCCTCTTGACACTATACAGGCCCAGGGTGTGCTAATACAAAATCTCTCTTGACG
This sequence comes from Potamilus streckersoni, assembly GCA_016746295.1. Taxonomy (NCBI): domain Eukaryota; kingdom Metazoa; phylum Mollusca; class Bivalvia; order Unionida; family Unionidae; genus Potamilus; species Potamilus streckersoni. The sequence goes on from JAEAOA010001531.1 coordinate 246,402, forward strand.
TTTTAGTGCTTCAGGGTGTGCCATTTTTCGCCAAAAACCTTGACGTCATAGTGTCGCCGGATGTATTTTTAAAAGATAACTCCCATTGACGCTTTAGTCCCCCATTCACTACTTGTATTTTATTCTCCGAAACTCAATCTTAAGTCTCGCGAGATTGGTCATGTGGTCTTCTAATACGCAAGTTTTGTCACGTCGTCCAGTACAGACCTACCTAAGAACCAATTATAAAAAGGTTGTTTACATTGTTGCTTACAAACAGTGATCACGTGAAGAATGTATATCCATGATGCTGACCAAACATTTTAACTTCCTGTTGATTTTGTTACGAAGGTAAGATGAACTCAACGTTAATTCGCACGTAATTACTCTTTCGTCTTAAGTAAACAGCTTTGTGCTAAAAATATATATCACTAAAAATAGAATCCCGAATCCGAAAAAAAAAATTATTGCAATTAAATGCAATGAAACAAATATGAAATAAAAATAATTTTAAACCTTACAGACAAGAAATTTAATCACATAACACTAAGCTCATTTGTTTCTGTTCTTTCAGTTACATAGTTTAAGACCTAGAGTGCTAACAGAAACTTTCAATGAAAGCTTGTCCTGGAACTGAAATTCATTAAACATTTAAGAAATGAAAAAATTGTCCTTAAAATTTCAATTTATGTTCTTTCGGAATTATGATTGCCATAGTAAAGATATTAACTTTGCAATTTTGAAAAATCTTTGGTGAATAACAACCAATCATGTTGAAATTTTGATTGGCTCAGATCATATATATCAAAACATAGTTTAAATCATCCACTGGAGGGTTAGAACTTATGGGGAAAAAGGACGCTGGGCTGAAGCTTTGCTAGACATTATGATCTTTCGGAAGCGTTATCGTGAATGGAAAGGGCAAATCATTTTTTAGTCAAACAGGGTGACAAAATTCGCAACAGAATAAAGACAGTGCTATTACAATGGTTGTAAATGTTTATAGTATATTTGTTCTTATTCCGGTAGTAGAGTGCGGCTTTGTTAATGTTCTCATTCAATGTGTACATTTGACATCAGGCTTAGTCTCAGGACCAAGACAGAAATAAAATTGTGGTTACTCCCATTGTAAACAAATACTCCTTACGGATCAAATCGTTGACTCTATTGAGATTGAAGATTTTGATTTGCATCGTGCTCGTGCATTTACCACAATTATGGTGGAAGAGTAATTAGCGATTGAAAATGAATTTGATGAGGAAATAATTGCCTTACTTAACATGTTTTATGAGATCACTATCCAGGCAAAATATGTATCTCAGAGACATTCTTTTACTAGTCATTTTTATCACTTACTGTTGAACATGAACAAGATTCTGAGATCTTTTGCTCTGTTTCAGAGGGCAAACAAATTTATCACAAGATACGGCGAGGGGCTACAGGCAAAACATTGATGGCATACTCATTTAACTTTAATAAATGTCGCGTTTGCGTGTGTTTGCAGAGGGACGGTACTTAAATTTTTAAAAAAAAAATTCGGACATTTTTAGAAGATATGAAATTATTTATTTTTGTGTTTTGGTTGTACAAACAAAATTCGGATCCACAGGTATAAAGCGTTTTTTAAACACATGTTTTGAAAATAATTACAATTATAATTTGTTTTGTGATATTTCTGTGATAACATGCCCTATATTGGGACTAAATAATAGTTAAATAATTCTTTGTACATATGAAATGAAGCGAAATAGAGTTATTTTTCGACTTTATATGGTAACATTATATTTTAAGATGAACAAAAAAAAAAAACAACAAAACATTGTGACTTTTCTGTTAAGGCACCGGCAGGAAAACATAGACAAAAGCAAAGTTATTATTATGAACTTACTATCAGCTATAACTAATTTAGAGCTACTACACATTAATAAAATATCTTTAGAATTTATAACGACACTTTGTTTGAGTATTGTACTACATGATCCCAATTATCAAAAGCTAAAATTTTTTATACTTCCACATTTTCACCTCCACACTATTCAGGTTTCATAATATTTACTCACCTGTAACTTGCAAAAATATTCCTGTTGTCGGATTGTTGTAAACTGATGTTTCTATCTGTATATTTCGTCAGTCAATAGCTTCTTGCCAACTTGCAAACTTCTAACATCAATAATCTATACTACAACGGGTTGATCGCTTTATATTATTTTATGTTAGGTCCAAAATCCCAGCAGGCGACATAAAAATATGAACATATTAAAATTACGAAAGATTCTTTAAAATACATGGCGGATTTACGTCAGATTTAAACTATTTTCAAATATTATCAAAAGGTATTAGAAAATATGTAGAAGCTGCTTCATTCATTTTAAAACGACACTACAGATACATCCAACATGATAAAGTAGACCTTGTTAGCAATTAATATTTTTTCGATCGAATTTTGTTAACAAGTTTCGATAATGTACCTTGCATTCCTCTTCAAGTTGTCGACTTATATAATATGTCTATTTGCAACAATTATGTAGAACATAAATATAAACTTGAATATTAACAAATCCGGTCAAGATGGTATTAACCCTGCAAAATGAGTTTCGCAACTCTCTCTGTTCACCCTCTCCCAAAGCCTAGCAACAGACTAACGCCTGCCTTAACAAACAAGCAAAAACAAAAGTTTTGTTTTTAATCACTGATCTACCTTCCCTTGGGATTATAGGCTCTCATTTTTGTTGCTATGCAGACCCGTACTATTCAATTCATCATGCGAAGGAACATTGGATATTACCCAATTATTAAGCTACTTAATAGGCAGTAAAGCTTATCACGATTTGGTATAGTCTTTTCTAACTTTGTATAGACAGAACTTGATATTACTCTAATTGCATTACTATAATAATATTATTCTGATCAAGTCTAGGGGGTCATTTTTACTGATCATTTTATATTTGTTCGGTGAAGAAATAATCATCAGTTTGGATAATTTTGAGGGATGGAAAAGTCAGCTGTGAAGATATGATGACTGATCATATAAGGTAATACAGGCGACCGTTCACTTTAATAGGTGAATACCATATGACTGATTTTAGTCAGAATACAATAGGTTCACTTTAATAGGTGAATACCATATGACTGATTTTAGTCAGAATACAATAGGTTCACTTTAATAGGTACATGCCATATGACTGATTTTAGTCAGAATACACTAGGTTCACTTAAATAGGTCAATACCATATGACTGATTTTAGTCAGAATACACTAGTTATAACACAACGAGGCACGAGAATTGGGAAATTGGCGTTTTACTAGATTTTCACGACTACTTTACCAGGAATTAACCTTAAAATCGAAAGTCCACTTTAAAAATCATATTTTGTTCTCATAACAAGAGGTTAAGACTCAAAATTTCTTTTTGAACTGGCGTCAAGACCGATAGTCTATTTAAGGACAAAATATATTAGGCTGGTTGTCGAGTTTTAGCTAAAAAAAAGATTTTGTGGCCTGAAATTAGATTTTCACAAGTCCCGTGAGTTGTTATTGTTTTCTTTATTTGAGAGGGCAAAGCCAATCACTTAGAAGATGCGCTCTACAAATACTTCTCAGTGAGTGTCAGGTGTAAGTTGAAGTTGTTTCCATTTGCAGTATACAACAATGGAGAGAACGTAGTAAGACCCTAATGTTCCGTTCATGTACTTTACTTGTACTTTACATTATCTAAACAATCGGCTAACAAAAATTGCTGATCCCATGTACTGGATAAATTAGTCTGAAAATACAATCACGTTAGCAGTTATTAAATGTGAATTTTGCCAGAGTAGACAATACCAGCTTTTTGAAGTCCAAGGAATGATTAAAAATATATTAAAAAGAGAGCAAATAGTTATCTGTTCGATTTTTAAACATTTAAATTTGATGTCAATGAAATGACCCAAGCAAAACTAGCTTTTGTTGTTATTTTTGTAATAATAGGAATACATATTATGTAAGGCCAAGCTGTATAATCTATAACACAACATACGTGCACTAACAGTAAACTTTTTTAAAAGTTGAAAGCAAAATACGAAACTGTACAGTACCACCTTAGAAATAAACGGCTAAGGGCTATTTGTAACTTGAGTGTTAACATAATTTATTTGCAAAGAATTGAATAAAAGATATGTAAGATGGAACTTAGCAAGATACAAAATCAATAAAGTAATTGACCAAAGTGTTTCGAACTATTTGTTACTGTCAACATACAGACGTGATCTTCGAGTTAGTCATCATAGGGATAATATCCAAACTGACAATAAATCTACAGAAACGTTGTAGCAATACGCGGTCCTAAGTGTAACGTCATTTGATTTGATGTCGATGATAGCCGTGTTTTGAGCTTTGGAAAAATATATTTTTTTGCATAAGGTATTTCTTTTATATTTTTCATATTTTTCTATACTTTACTTTTCCTTTGATAAAAAAGAATTTTTGCTCATTTTCATTTGTGTTTATCCCAAATAAGTTTACTACCCCTTCCATTATAGAGGTAACGTTGCACAAACTACGCACCCTCATCCACAAAAGGGGCTGTGGTGAGGATAAATGCACAAAACTTAAGGCTGATGGTGGGCGTATAATGATTGCTTTCTCCAACTGCATTCTTATTGTTAGCTACATACAAATATTGCAGGTTTGTGTAACATTTTCTAAGAATTATAGTATAGTACTTATTTATACAGAAATTGAGATGTATGCAGAAGTAACTTTAGAGTATGATTCTCATTTCACGATGCAACATAAGTTTACGCATATAATCGTCAAAATTTTAAACGCAAGAAAAAGGTAGTCTATTTCCTAAGTGTTTAACAATAATATCGAAGGAGCATTTCGTATGTCTAAGAAAAACTTTTGTGTAAACTACTCTTTTGTATGGGAGATAGAGATATTAAATCGGTAAAATATAGTAGGGCAACATGTATATAGGACTGCGACGATGACAAGAACATAAATAACAATGCGATAACTCCCAAAATATACGGCTAAACATGCAGTGACCTATTGGTCAAATTCAATGAAATTATTTCTTATTAAAGAAGATAGTGTGTGTATGTGTGTTATTTATGATTTTGCGTGCCTAGGGGCTCTCAGAATTGTCACTGTCAAATGCAACACCATCTCCTTTGTTCAAAATAAAACCTGAAAACCAAACCAATTAAAGACCTATATGCATTAGAGATTATACAATTTTTTACAAGCGGTTTTTCTTACATTTTCTTTAAGCAAATTTAGAAAATTGAGCTTTAAAATCTGCCGATGCCTGAATTGCTTTCCTTACATGGCAGTGGCTTTGTCTGCATAACCAGTAAATATTATCTGTGAATGCATGTGTGCGTCTGTGTGTGTATATGAAAGAGACAGATAGAGAGACAGACAGACAGAGACAGAAAGAATCACGTGCTATAATTCAATGAAAAACAATTTAAATTGCTTTAAATTACTTTGAAAGAAACGATTCAGACATATTTGTTGATTTATCTATATCAAAATGGCTGTATAATCACTCACTATTCACTTCTATTTCCATAAAATACTTCTACACATGAAAGTCATGAAGCTGACATTTCTAAAAACAGATCAGCTAAGTTCGAGCAGTAGGCGGTTCCGAGCACATTTAATTAAAGAAAAATGGCATATAACGGCGGCTGTGAGTACAGGTTCATTGGAAGATGGTTTCTGGTTGGCACCCCCCTCCCCGACCACTGGCAGTTCCAGATAGCAAAAAGAAGATAGTCCCTCCCACACCCCCAAACCGACCACCTGCAATTGTGACATGTGTAAGAGTTGTATAAACTCTTCTCGAAGCATACAGTATATACATATACCCTGTTTAATAATGATGTCTCTTTAAAGACGAGGTGAAGCATTGCATTATCGTAACAATCTTTTGTGCTGCTGAGCCATGAGTAAAACAAGGTCTTTTCCTATACCTACCAATTTTGTGAACTTTAATTTCACATTGGTGTCAATGTTCAGAAGGTACTTGTTATAGATAGCGTCATCTAGATCCTTACGATTTTCGACGATGGTATAGGTGAGGAACCTGGTATTGTCTCCGATTATTGTGCCATCCATTTTTATACCATTAGGATTCGGATAACTTTAACAGTCGCTTAAAGTATTCCTTTCCCATGCACAACACACTGTATTTTATGATGAGGTGTGAGTCGTATGTGAGGCTAAAGAATCCGTTTTCCGACTGCTCCTCCCGCTACTCTCACGTTAGCAAATTTTTTTCTGTGCGTCACACCTTTTGCCTTCGCTGCAATAAGTTATAAAGACACAAGCACGTTATTTCTGATCAAGACAGACGACCATCGTTTACTGAGGGAGAGGGGGAGTAAATCGTTGGGAACGATATCTGCATTGATGACGTTATTCTTCATTTTTTATTATTATTCTCCTGATGGATACATCGTGACAAACAGAAACAATTACCATTTGTGAGTGTGATATGTCGAATTTTGAAACTCTTAGAAGTATTGATTAAATGAATTGTACCAAAGTTAATTTAATTAAAGTAGAAAGGGCTAGAGACAGTTATATGACTATTCTCATTTCATTTCTAAACGTCAAAGGAAACTTAGTTTCGCATTAGGAAATTTGACTGAGTCATCTGTTATGGTACAAGGGTCTTGGCATAACACTCTTCAACTCGTACCGGTTAAAAGGTGAAGCACGTCAATAATTGATTATTCAAAGGAATGTTAATTGCGGCATGATTAGCTTATTCTCGTAATCAAAAATTAAACATAGAAGATTTTAGAAAACAGTGAATTCTGATTGGTTAATGGAAACGTAAGGGTGTAACTCTGGTAAGGAAGTAGTGGTTTTACTTTGCAAAATTGCTTTAGTCTTCAATCTTGCTTGAAAGAAGCTGGACAGGGATCCGGGGGACGAACGCAAGTAGTACGTTCCCTCGTGACTGGAAAAAGGCGAGTTAGTTGTCTCAGACAGGAGACAGACTATACATGGGAAGTTCGTCGGAAAAACGAATAAAACGGCAAGGGTATGCCAACTTAGTTTCCAGATTTTAATATACTATTTCATTCGTTGATTTATTTGCAAATGTATTGATGGTATGTATGTATGTATGTATGTATGTATGTATGTATGTATGTATGTATGTATGTATGTATGTATGTATGTATGTATGTATGTATGTATGTATGTATGTATGTATGTATGTATGTATGTATGTATGTATGCATGTATGTATGTATGATTTCATTTTTCAGGGTTTTAGTGAAATGTTAGTCAGGACATTTTATTCTTTGATTTTCTAAGTTGAGAGAATTTACAAGATTGCATGTAATTGAATATTTGATACGTAGGAATGCGTAGGAATTTCGTAAATTACCCTAATACATGATGGTTAATGTTTCGTAGATTTATGAATTAAATATCTGTGTAGTATGCCATATATTGAGTGTATATTCATATACTAATTCACAATATTTAATTGATCACGTAAACTATTTTAGAATAGTTGGATTGATGGGCTAAGACATTTATAGTTTAACACCAGACAGTACTAAGTAGCTTAATATAAAGGAGTCATGGAGTGTTAAATACGGGCACATACGTGCTTGTCGTAAAGCGGAAAGCTAATAGACCATTTCATGGAGACTTTGGCGAACTTCGTAATTTGCTCGGGATTTTGATCACGTGGCGGGTTGTCAACTGATCGCAATACCCAATCGATAGCTGGTAGGCAAAAATAGTCTGGTCTCCTGCTTAGTATGCTCCATAGTATAGTATAGCGGAGTGCATCGCAGGTAGCATACTAAGCAGGGGACCAGACTAGTGGTCAAAACAAGGCGGACAATTCCGCATTAGTATCAACTGTTCCAACTACTTTAGCTTCGTTTATAGAGTTGAAAAATGCCTATTCAACAGCGATGATGCCACAGATATTGACGAAATTTAATATTGGATCCATCCTGTCTCGTTTTCTGGATTTTATAGCCATACGAGAGAGTAGCTATGAGCTGTTTACATCTGGACATATACATGCGAGTATGGAAACGGTGTCGATGTTAAAAATTTATTTCCTTTTTTTACCATAACACCGCATTTCATAAATCGAGTTTCGTTTACCAATAAAAGAAATTTTTCGTATTAGTCCACAGTATAACAAACCTGGAATATTTTTCGACGGTAAAGCTGCATAAATCCCAGGCATTTAGCGGGCAGGTAGCGGGCATCTCTGAATTTGTTTTAATCGGATACGTCTAAACAACAATGTATGCCATTTTGTTATGTACAGATGCCTACCAGCGTTTGATTGGCTGGAGTAAAAAGTGACTCGGGAGGTTTTTCGGATAATTACGAAGCAACTCGGTTAAATCCGGTATGAAATGGGCTATAAAACACTGCTAACTTCGTGACCCTGGGTAATGGTCAGGATACGTAATGGCCTCTTCTATTGTAAACAGAACTAGTGAGAGAGCGAGTCATTTAGACAGAATTAAGCAGTGTACCTCTGACCTGGGATAATTTTACACCCCCCCACCCCCCACCCCACCCCCACACCAACACACACACACACATATATATATATATATATATATATATATATATATATATATATATATATATATATATATATATATAGCTTCCTCGGAATTAAGCAGTGTACCTCTGACCTGGGATAATTTTACACACACACACACACACATATATATATCACACACACACACACACACACACATATATATCACACACACACACACACACACACAAATATATATATATATATATATATATATATATATATATATATATATATATATATATATATATATATATATATATATATATATATATATATATATATATATATATATATATATAGCTTCCTCGGCATTTCTTCTGATGATTTCTCGGCCTATTCTCCAGGAAAATTCATCAGATTCCACAGCCGAATTCCAGCTCTAGATACTATCGTTTCAAGTTTCGACTGGCAAGGGTCCAAGTCGAGACGATTCGATAAAGGATGGAGGTTCAGGAAGGAACGGAAAATTCGATGTCCCGATAAAGATAGGTGATGATGTCATTCTGCGTTGAACTCGATGTCACTACTCGTAGGCTATGATGAAACTGTATTAATTCTGTCACTGACAAGTAATAGTAAAGTAAAATTTGTATTTGCTTTTATTGAGTACATGATCGTACATTTTTCTTTCTTTTGTAGTAAAAGAAATTGATTTCTTTCCATTTGAAATTATATTCTTAAATTGATTAAGTTTTATATGTGTTCATTGAAGGAGGATCATTGTTTTATTTATTCAATATACTTGCTCAGAGATCTGTATTATTCTTTCTATCAATCCACACTGGGTAAAGTACATCGCGAGAGGTCATTCCCTAGCAACAAACCGTAGAGAATGGATTCGTTTAACGTTTTGAACCCATCCCCTTGTCACAGTGAGAAACATGGCAACTATGCCAGTTTATCATTATTCGCAGATATTATAGGCTGACTGTTTCTCTTGTGGCTTCTAAGGTTTACTAATCTACGCAGGTTTTGGAAAATGTGCCAACTGACATCACCTTGATTTTATGCCGCGTTACGATAAAAATGTTCACTGCCGCCATTTTCGCCCTTATAAAAATGCTTCCCTTAGAGCGCTTTTGGTTTGATAATGATTTTCAGGGATAACAACCACCATGTGGATACCACGATGCATACGAAAGATCGCTGCCATAATTAATTCAGCATGTTTTGAAAACGTAAATGTTTCTGTACCCCAAAAGAAAGAATCGATGGCCGTTTAGTCTGATTAAAACAATGTGGCATCTGTGCCGTTTAAACTGATGGCGTTGCAGCGATATCACGCGCTAAGGAAGAAATACATTTAATTACACAAACTATAACAATATGATAATGAAAAGTTCCTTAATAATTACGAAGCAAACGATGCGTCATTCTATTACTGCTTGAATAAACACTTGCTGTTCAGTTGCGGCTTTTATTCCATCGCTTCACATTCTTTTCTATTACCCCACTGCCCGACATTTTGTTTTATGTGGTTATTTTGGCACATCAAAAGCCAGTCAATATTTCCACGACCAAGCGTGTCAATGCCAAGATATATGACCTTATTATTGTCACGGATTAGGCACATGGACATTGTCAAATTAATCAACTACTTGTTTTATGACGGCCTCGTTAAAATATGTTAGCAGGATTGACTCTTTTTTTCAAGCGTCGCATTGTTGCACATAACTATATTGTTTTCTTTTGCATCCAAAGTTTCAGTGGTAGGTGTTTCGCTAATGGTGGAAAATAAATCGATGGTGGAGTTGTTATCGCTTCTCAACGATCTTTCGTTACCCAAGTTTTGACAAACTATTGGACCCAGGCATCCCACCCTCTTGCTGCCACCTCTTCTACAGTGGCGATGGCATTGTTAAAAGATTCTGAATTAGAGCTTTGAGAAAGATTTATAGCATGTTTTAATTTTTCTGCTTCACTTTGAGATTATATTATATTTTAAACCAAGCATATTTTCCATTTAGACATTTTACTCTTTGGGTAAACCTATATGTATTTGACAGAAATTCAGTTATTTTCTGTGTCCTGAAATCAACAGATGACTTGATTATGGGGCATAAAGAGCTTAGGATAAAAACTCTTAAAATATATTACAGGCCGTGACGTTATTATATTGTAATCTATTACTACAGATTCTTCAGAATTTTAGATCTGTCAAATATTAGTGCATTTTGTTGTTTGTTAGCTTCCTTGTTATTTTATTTTCGTTTTGTTTTACAAAAGAAAATATAAAATATTATTTGATGAAACCATTTTATAGAATCACAGACACAATGTTAAGAAAGGCAATCGACACCATTTCTCAATGTCCTCTGGATACAAAAAACACTGTCGAGTACACAAACTATTTAGTTCAATAATTACTAGATAATTTTATAACACAAATATTGACGAAAAGATATATATTATCTTCATGGTGTGTGACAATGAACAAACCGTGTTGTTTGTTTTTCCGGCTGTGACGTTATCACATTTTGCATTTTTCAAAGGCCACCCATTGGTAATAAATATCGAATTTTGAATATCATTTTTTATGTCTGCGCGTTTATTCACTATAGTAAATTGAATTCAATTGGATGCGCTCAGATAATTGATTCAGAATAATGACGCAGAAAAGGGAATAAAATCAAACAGTTTTTTTTTAAAATGATCAATGATCATCGAGACAAAGGTCTCATTGTAATACAAAGGAACCTAAGAATTTGGTCATTTTTCCCCAAAATGGAAAGAAAATAAAATTGATACGCCAAAACATTCAGCATTTACCAATGAATTACTGATTTTCAAGAACCATTAAATTAACAGAAAAATTGTATTCATATATGTTCTTTTTTGTACTGTATGACTGAAGAGCACGGATACTGTCTGTTGTTGGATATGTGTATAATTACCAGCACTGATGTATTCAACAACCAAGTATATCGTAAGCCTTAGAGAGGTAGGTAGTTTCCAACTCGGCTACCTTATCATTATCCTTACAACATCTTGTTCTCGTGAGGCATCAAAGAAGATATAATTAGCGCTGTAACATAAAAGACGAGCAAAGTAAAATGTATAAATATATTTTATAATATTTTCTTCTATAGGAATTATATAAATTTTGATGAATTTTCTGTAGGAAGTAAATTAAATTAAAAAATGTATTGCATAGCACAAGATATATGATAAATGCCAAAAAGTTCTTGGTAAGATGTTTAGTTTTACAGGAAATATTAGAAGTATCAAAAACACTTCTCATTTTCTTCCTAGGTAAGAACGTGGGTTCTGATTTTTTTTAATTAAAAAAATCCTTTCAAAATGCAAAAAGGTCCACAAATACCACTGCTACTGCTAGTAATGCTGCAGGTATTATTTTTAAGCTGCTTCCATTACTGCAGCTGAGTGAAACAACCTCTCTATTAATGGTAATTGTATTAGTGGTGGTGCATGTGTTTGTATTCAAAAGACCTGTCCATTCCATTTCTACCATCGCTACTAAATACCTTTTGAAGAGACTGTGTAATGCGCGCGCACGTGTGTGTGTATGCGTGCGTGATTTGGATTTTTAACGTAGCTTTAACAATTTTTCAGTCATATCGCTACTATGTCTACAGTGTTGCAATTTATACTGATATCTGGTACTGTGGCATCATGTCCCAGACATGTCACACCCAGTCACATTATCCTAACACCAGGCAAACCAGTCCTAACACTAACCTCTTCATGCTGAGCGCCAAGCGAGGCAGCTGTTAGTATAATTTTATTAAGTCTTTGGTATGACTCAGACTCAGACTTGGCCGGACTTCGAACCCGCTACATCCCGCACCTAAGGCGGTCGCTCTTACCAATAGGCCATCAGAGCAGAAATTTTCTGAGACCAAAAAGCTTAATAAACTTATGAATGATAAATTTATGCTTAGATGTAGATAAATAAACGAAAGATTATATAAAACTGGGTACCACGAAAAATTATGTGCTACGATATAGCACAATTATAACAGCGACCAATATATGTTGTGTGTTATATATAATATATATATATATATATATATATATATATATATATATATATATATATATATATATATATATATATATATATATATATTATATGTTTTAATTGTCTGACACAATTTTAGATATTTCCCGTTGATCACTATCTGGAACAAATATCATGCTTTGATTTGTAGCAAAATAACAACCAATTTTATTCATTAAAAAAAATTAGAAAACAATAAAAGAACAGCATATTTCAGCCAAAAAGAACGTATGATAATTAAATGGCGAGTACTTTATAGCAGATGAATTTGCTATGTATGTTATTTTTTTGTATAAGGTGCAATATAAAAACTTTTGCTAAAGTCTGATAATTAAGCTGATACTGCGAAAGACATCGTGTTGAGATCATATTGCCAATTAGTAAAAATATGAAGGAAGTGTAGATATTAAAGACTACAACAGATATCATAGATCGAGAAAGTCGGAAGTCAACACTCGTTAATTATTTATCAGAGAGAGAGAGAGAGAGAGAGAGAGAGAGAGAGAGAGAGAGAGAGAGAGAGAGAGAGAGAGAGAGAGAGAGAGAGAGAGAGAGAGAGAGAGAGAGAGAGAGAGAGAGAGAGCAGTAAACATCAATAACCCGTTACCGTTGTATAAGTGCTTACAGCGTTCGTCTTGGATTCGAGAGTTTGCTTGATTGAACCATGGCCGAATCGTACCAAAGACGTAAATATGGTACTAGTAGCTGCCTCGCTTGGTGCTCAAGCTTTAACATGTTAGTGCTATCTCTGGTCAGCTTGGTCTCAGTTATTGTGACAGGGTGGAACACATAATGCCCAGTGCTAGTAATCACTTTGAACTGTTATACTGAAGACATCGTTACCATATGTCTGAAACATTGTCACACACACACACACACACACACACACACACACACACGAACATTATTTGTTTCATGAGTAAATCTTTTTTTTTAGAAATTTGGATTTTCCCCAAGTATCTTTCACAATTCTTTTGGTTTTTGCGTTTGAATACGTGACAGGTGTCAAAGTCTTAAAGATCAAAAATAAAATTATATTTGCCACCTTTAATTTCTGAATGATACAAACGTTTGTTAAGAAGATAATATTTTGAAACAATTTTTTTAATGAATAGTGAAAAGAAGTTGTTAATTTATTTTAACGCATACCACAGATTACTCTGGAATTTTGGTACTGACACTAACTACCGACTTTTTGGTACAGTATAAACAAAGTACCCAGGTGACCACGTATCACCGAAAGAATGCCGCGGTAAACATGTAATACCACGCATCTTTAATTCCAAACAACTGGAATAAACTGTTTTAGTTAGAAGCGCGTGTCCAAATATTAAGAAATATCAACCTCAAATATAGTAAACATACGCAAATTTCTCCCTTTGGCCCACAGCCAAATATAACTTTTCAAAATTGTACTATTGTTAGATGAAAATGAAAATGAAATAGTATTCAAAGTTTTCAAAGCCAGATCAAACCTAAATAACTCAAATGTAAAACTTGTTCATTTACTTTCTGATAAATATGTTTCGCTGTGGAAAAATGTTTAGTACATTAACATGATGTCAGATACATTAAAATATTTAAAGTGGTCACGGAACAATATCAAAGATAGATACTCTGATAGCAGGTAATATAATACAGATTTATACTACTACTACTACTACTACTACTACTACTACTACTACTACGACTACTACTACTACTGCTACTACTACTACTACTACTACTACTACTAATAATAATAATAATGGGAGAAACGATGCATCTTTACTGTGTATGACTACAATTCATGATACGCAGCCTGCGATACGATAAATATCGATATACATAAGAACTTGATGGTCTTTTCATCTTTTAAATGTAGTTGGTGTCCATTTATATTGTTACGAGGCTTTGCTCTTAAAATAAGTAACATAAAAGAGTAAAAGACAACAAGCTATCTAAAGTTTAACAATTAATTTATTTCTCCAAAATATATAGTGAAAATGAGTATTAAAAAGTGCTAACGGTATTACGGATTAAGTCCTACAATAATCAAAGAATTACAGACACAGGTCCTAATAATTTAAAGTCTTGAATAAAAATCAGTACATGTCCCGAAGAAATCCCAAACTGAAGGTGATTACTTGTCTGTTATAGCTTATGGAGTGTCGATGTGCCAGCAGTCTTTTGCTGAATCACAGTACTATAATTCCAGGTATGAATTCAGTATAAATTCCATTGAATGTCTGCATTAGAACTTTATTAGAGAACTTTTGTATTTCCAGAGAAAATAAACACCTGAATTCAATAATTTGAGCAGAACATATTCCAGCCCAAAACTACTGGTCACAACATATAATATACAACTTGAAAGCACGAATGACCAGATCCTAACAATTACAAGATTATATAGTTGTCTACTTGACCTCGGGACACAATTAGCACTTTCTAAATGGAAAGTAACCTTCTCGAATGATCTTTCGAATGATCTTGATATCTACAAAATTATAACCATAACCTGTAAAATTCAGTTAGGAAAGTCCAAAATCCTGGCCCAAATAAACATATTTACTTCATATAGTAATGATTTTTTTTGATATTTATCCCATACATATAGAGAATAATTTAGCTATGTATTAGTTGTTTACATAAAATGAAATTAAAAAAAAAATCAATCAGGTCAAGCAGAAATTAATTCAGTTTTGGACAAGTTAAAGTCCAACATACAGTGTTACATTACAATAGCATGCAATGAAATTTTAATCAACGTTAAAAACTAACAAACAATTAAATAAGATATACATAATAATATTCAATTCCCATCGATTAAGAAAAAATAAAATTACTTTCGAAAAGATTGCTTGTTTGGTTGTAAGTGCGTTTTATTCAAATATTTCAAACCATATAGGAACGAGGCCATTTGTTTTGCATGACAAATGTTTTGAAAAAAAAACTTTACCAATTTCACGTCTCACTTAAACTTAAAGCAATTTCCTCGTACCAAAAATATCATCTAAAATAAATAAGGGCAGGTGAATGAGGATGAATATCAACAAAACAAATTATGTTACCTTGTACTTCCCGCAGATACAAAAGGACAATGAATATTTTTCAGTGCTTCCTTCGAAAGGGGCAATATGCATAGCTAGCTTTGTCAGTTTGAATATGTTGGGGAAATGATGTTTGTGGCTGTTATTTACGAATTTCCAGACCTCACATATTTTATCTTTTGGATACATCGGCTCCAAAATAGGATTTGTCACTTACGTAAACGTACTTTCTTGAATCAGTAATTTACTAACTACCATACCAGATTTATTATCTGTTCCATAATGCAGACATAACAAGGGCCATATATTTAACATATATATTTTTACTTCTTAATTTCATTTTTCAGTCTTATTTATTCATTTTATCATAACTCTGATATGCAGATATGCTTTTGTAGCGTATGATCCGTAGGACTAAATTGATTGATAAAAAATGAAAATTATTTTTTTAAAAAATTGTCTGCATTTTAATTGGGCTCAATATTCTGCAATTTTTAAATTTTATTTAAAAAACCCGCTGAAAATTAGATTGAACATCATGCCGTCTATTTTTGTTCATCCACCATGTACACCTGACTCGTATTTGACACCATTTTTGGGCTCAAAATCACTCACTGGTATTTCCATTAATAATTTCCAAGCTCCAATGATTCAATATACTTCATAGCTTTAACATTATTGTCATCAGCACTATAACCTGATAGTATTTGTTGAACGAAAACGTAATGATCCACGCTTTGAATCAGACATTTTGGTTTCTAGGTAGCCCTTAATCTAAACACACATTTGTACAACTTTTTTCAAGGAAGGTTCAAACTACAAAATAATGCTTATTACAGGGCACAATGTGCCAATCGAATTTAGTTAACAACCATTCGTGTCATACTTAAATCCAGATGTATAAACAGTTGTCTACCCGAAAAACACGTCGCGAGAGGAACGATTAAATAAAAAATTGTACAAGTCGCCGAGCACATTGCCATTTCCGGGATTTTCAACTAATTTCAGTAATTCTCGCTCATCACTGTTCTCCAAGTTTGTGAATTCGTGTACAGTTTGCGCGATTCATTCAATCGCACACCCTGACAGCATCTCTGTTTAAGTACTTTACATATCAATGACTTTTGCTCGAAGTTTCTAGGTTACTTTTTAATACTTCAAATTGGTCATGCATGGATAAAGCTATATTAATTTCTAAATGGTAGTTATTATTTAACCTTTCCCGGAACAAGCAATAGCTATCAATGAGATTTCAGTGTAACGTATTTCACCTGAGTGACTCACACGTAATGTTGCTTTCAAACTGACCAAAGTAAACAAGATAAATATCAGTGTAGAAACTTCATGTAAAAGTGGTTATTCAATTTTGAGGAAAGTACTTCATTATATATGTGGAATACTTTTGGAATGTATGTTCTATAGACTGAACATGCTAATTAGTTAAGATAATTAGTATAGAATAGGGATGGGGACTGATTACTGACTTTTATTTGCAGATGGCAAGCGAGTCTTTTTAGTCTTTTTTACTAACATAAATGTGTGCTTTGGAATGCATAAGCTTCATATGAATGCTATATTCAAAGCATAACATGGCAAACTAGTAATACTCATTCGTGACTGTTGTAAACTAAAAAAACTTACATAAAGTAAATATTGTTTTGCACCTATTCTACATCTCTTGTATCTATGTTACTTATATCAATAGCATCGATGAATCGTTTCACCAATAATAATAATAATAATAATAATAATAATAATAATAATAATAATAATAATAATAATAATAATAATAATAATAATAATAATAATAATAATAATAATTAAATGGATAAATAAATAACTAAATAACGCATATGCTAAGTAATTGCGATACTTACACAATATTGTGATAACAAGCTATATTATATGCTGCATCTACATATTTAAAAGTTATCATTCTTTTGCATGTAAAAGGGTTGCACAACTCTGTGTCTTATAACTATCGAACTTATCATTTATTACTGGTAAAAGGGTTGTGCTCGTAAGTTACAATTAGTTATCAAATTTATCTTTCACTGGAGGTAAGAGTGTGTCTTCCATATTTATCTAATTATAATTAATTTGAAGCAAGAGAATTGTACAGTGTCCCATAGTGATCTAATTTATCATTCAGTGGAAGTATGAGAATTGTACAAGTTTGTGTCCCATGGTGATTTAGATTGCATGATACATTAGAATTTGCTTGTTGTTAGCACAAACTTTAAATGAGATTGAATTAAAACTAAGTCAAAAAATAAATGGATACAGGGCTTTTATATTATCTGTTAAAATGAGTAATGTGTTCTTGCTGCTTTCAAAATATGGTCCTTTGCTATTTTGAGATTCTTTCAAAATTTAAACTTTGGCTAATTGAACTAGTTGTATAAGTAATATTTATTTACTATTATTTAATCGTTGTATCAAACATTCGAAGCTTTTAACTCTAAATTGGTTCAATATTAATTCATTTGTACATTTTTCTGCCGAAAAATCTATTTTTATCGCAAAAGCCGCTGTTGTTTTTAAATCATTTCAAAAATCTTTATGATACTTAGAATAAAAATAATTGTTTTCCTCAAATCCTGAATAGTTTGGAAAATCCTGATGAAATTGTAGATTGTGAACTTCTCTTCCTTACGTTTGTATAGTGGTCGCGTACATAAAATAATCTCCACAAAATATTTTTCATTAAATCAAATTGTTTTCGACATGTCCGGAAAAATGTATTTCTATATTCTACAGACAAAGATTACCCCCCCCCCGAGCTTTTTCGTAATGATTTAAGTACACGTTTTAAACATGATTTGACCCTTGCACCATTAAATCTTTTAAAGTTAAGGAACTTTATGAAGTTAAGGAATAAGGAAAGAATTTTAAATCAACATGAAAATCACAATTATCTTGAGTTTGGCAAGAAATGAAAGTAAGTCGCCCTATCGTTTATTTTACATTCAGTATTAGTATCGCCTTGATTATGCAAATTTTCGATAACCCCAAATCACAACCCCTCTCCCACTATCCGCATGACCCCTTAGTCGCACTAATCGGTTGGCCACTACCTGGATTTTCGATTCCACTGCTTTTAATCTTTGCTAAAATATGAAACCATTTGATACGTCTATTTAAATTCTGCCTGTTGGTAAGGTCAAAAAGTATGCAAAAAGTTGGAAAAAAATAGGCAGACAATTTCTGCTCCTAAATATACAAACGTATGACATTTTCAAAAAATGCCAATCCCTTGACGAGGTTTATATCTTCTTTCAACACTTAAATTAAACAGAGATTGTAAACCATGCCTACTGTGAATGGCATGTGCTCTATATTATTATTATTATTATTATTACTATCATTATTATTATTATTATTATTATTATTATTATTATTATTATTATTATTATTATTATTATTATTATTATTATTATTATTATTATTATTATTATTATTATTATTATTGGACACAAAGTTTGATACATTCATACCAGACTTTATGAAAGGGACAAATACGGGCCTAGAAAACTAAAGCGAAGTAAACAGTTATTACCATTCAGGCTCTGCAAATGTGGCTCCCTATGATCATTTCAGTCTTAAAAAGTATAGGCTAGCAAGACAGAACCATAGATATGTGGTGGTGTAAAAATCGCACGCATATTGAAACATCATTTGAACACAAAATATACTAGCCACATGCTGGAAAATGGCGTTAACCTAACAACTAAACCAATCCATCCCTTCATCAATTGTACTTATTTAAAGAATTAATCCAGCAACTAAATAAACAATCATCTAAATAAATCAGTTTTCTTTATTATTTTACACTGTGCTTTTTCAAGAGGTTAGTATAGGAGTTTTATGACATTCGTGGTTTAAAGCAATGTAGAATGTAATAAATAAAAGTCGAAAACACTCTAAATTATTATGAATCTATAGCCAAAAATTAGTAATGGAAGTGTTGGTTGTGGCTCCGAAACCTGCAAACAAATATAAAAAACATCCTCGGTGACTTTCCAGCCCTAACCCAAAGTGTTGGTTCTAACTCAAATATAATCCACGACCTCTCCCCAGAGACCTCCAAATATAAACTACCATCTCGGAGAACCCAAAAACAAGGCTTAGATTTTTTAGCTCAAGGACATCACACTTTTCTCATAATCTTTTTCACACCTGCTCACTCTCATTGGTTGAATATCTGTTAACATACTGTCAATAATACGAAACTCGCGTATTAAATCATCCATATCATATTTTATACCTCGTAAGATAGTATCTGATCAAGTAATTTTTGATAGGTTATATTTGCTGTTTAACAACTATATTTTAGTCCCAAGTCGAAGTTCAATTTTTTTATATGCTGTTGAAAGACTAACACCAATGCCTGATATTATTAACAATAACGGATTTTTATGATGATGCTTGTAATATTGCATTAGAACGTCCACATCTTGTTTTGGAATTTTATCAGAAATATGATTAAAATCAACTATACATTTTTCATTATTCAATAGGGTTTGATTAAGTGATTAATTGTGGTGTTTAAGTTACAAATTTCAGACACCACCAGTAAGAAGCTGCGATTTTTTTTATCACATGCTTCTAGTAGAAATGTTGCTTCAGCGTCTTTATTTATTACTCCAGATACAATCCCAGAAAATTATCGGTTCAATGAAATGTAGTAAAAATTCTAAATTTCGCAGAACTAAATGTTGAAGGTCTGTACATATCAGTGACTTCCGCGGTATGTTTGACAAGATTATTTTGCTGTGACCAAGTTGCAGATGCTAATGCTATTGTTTATACAAAATTGATGATCTGATTGTGAGGAATTTTAATCAGATTCGTTTTAGTAACAATATTAGGAATTCCACTGACAATATCATTCTTTTTTGTATTAATATCGGCGAGTTTTATATCAACATTTGGTGGACTTCCAAAACATTCGTTAGTGGTTCTGTTCACGATTCTGCAAAAGTTCATAAACAGTTGTACATGATTAAAAGATTCGGTTCTAAATGCGGTCGTTCAATCACTGACTGTAGCTAGCGAAGTTGTTATTGGAATTTCCTTATCATCAGCGTATTTTTTCGTTGCAGCATCCAAATCAGACTTTTGTGTTCTAAGATTATTAATACCATTATTATTCATGATGTGAAATGCACGCAATATACAACTGTTGACTAATACTTAATTAGATTCTTCATTATTAACGTATATTTTTGTGGCAGCGTCCGTGTCTGCGGATGGATTCAGGGTCTATGATTTTATTTTTTTAAAAATGATAATGTTACCAATGAACCAGCTTTTATTGATATAATCGTTAACTGATTTACCGGAATCTTGCATCTTACCTTTGTTATGTATATGTGATTATATTGCTTGTGTGTATGGTTTAAAATTCTTTTATTTCACTTTGGTTTCATTGTATTTAATTGAAAAGAATATTTTTTATCGGAGTCTAGATTCTTTTTCAGTAATGATATATATATATATATATATATATATATATATATATCTATCTATCTATCTATCTATCTATATATATATATATATATATATATATATATATATATATATATATATATATATATATATATATCTATATATATATATATCTATCTATCTATCTATCTATCTATATATATATATATATATATATATATATATATATATTTCTTTGTAACAAAGTTTGTTTATTCAAGACGAAAATGTATTACGTGATAACTGACATTTAGTTCGATTTACCCTGGTAATAGTGTCAACAGGAAGTTAAAATGATTGACCAATATCAGGTGCATTCATTCTGCGCGTGATCACTGTGTGTAAACAACCTTTCTATGATTGGTTTTCAAGTGGATTGACATTGGCCTACGTGCGAAAATTAGTGCAGTAAGAGACAACATGACCAATCTCGCGAGTCTTGAAATGAAGTTTGAGGTTTTAAATACGCAATCCATATATTTTTTCGCGAAGAATCATTCTAACACCTTGAAGGAACAATGTGTATTAATTTTAATTAGTTACCAGGATTGTATGTTGGATTTAATAATTTATTCCACTGGACACTCAACAAGTTGACGTTTCTATAAAAATTCTGAAAGATATTCATGGAATTTTATTCTGGAAGATTCAGTGAGGAATTATTATTATTCATACATTGGACTATATCTGACGCCATCACCTTCCATATTTGTACGTCGTCGGGACTTGAACCTGGATTCTTGTAGGACAATTTAGTGATAGGACATGTGTTTTAATTCTTAGAATCAAATTTTGGGTTATGTTTACGAACTGTAAGTCCTATTTACCAATGTTAATATTGTAGTTTAGGGAAATAAATGGTTTTGTTAAAATATACAAAGCTTGTTGGCTTTCGCTCTTTTCTTTGTTACTCAGTACGAGCCCTTGTCACGTAACAAAGAACATTGGGGTCTCGTCCTTGATTTTTAAATATTGGTTAAATATTTCAGAAATTTGTTTTTGAAAGTAAATTACCATACTTTCTAAATCCTAAGTACTATTTTGCATTTTTATTTTAAATTTTAAGTGAAAACAACAGGCTTTCATTTACAATATCATCAAAAGTAGACAACTTTTTAAAATTTAATTGAGGACTGTTTGAATATTGTAAAAATGGAAGTCCAGCTAAAAAGGTGGGAATTAGAGACAGGCTCAGTTTTAGATAAGAAAGATAAAAATGAAAAAAGAAAGGTACATAAGACAAATACAATTAGATACAGAAGAAATAGAGAAAGATAAAGAAAGACAGTTAAGAAAAAACAATGGAGTTAAAATATAAAGAATGAAGGGAAGAAAGGCTACGACAATTTGAAGAAAGAGAGAATGATGAAAGGGAATTTCAACTTACAATAAAATAATTAGAGCTGGCAAGTGGCAAGCATGATTCCATTTCACATACAGATTCAAGTTTTGGCATTACAAAATATACCAGGCTACTTCCCCCTTTTAGTGAAAAGAAAGCAGACAAATATTTTATCTATTACGAAAAAGTTGCTGGAAATTTTAAATGGACAAAGGAGCATTGAACTCGATTATTGCAATGTGTAGTTTTCGGCAAAGCCCGAAATATCAATGCATCCTTGTCAGTACAACAGAGTTCTGATTATGATTTGGTTAAGGAGTGCACATAAGGGTTATGCGGTAGTCCTTGAGGCTTAGTGGCAAAAATTCAGAAACTATAAAAAAAGAAGCTGGGCAGACTTATGTTAAATTTGCTAAAGAAAGAAAACAGCTAATCGAGTGATGGTGCTTAGCCCAAAATGTTTATCATGATTATGAAGATATCAAACAACTTGTGTTACTTGAAGAGTTTAAGAACTGTGTCTCTAGTGACCTTAAGTATCATCTTGAAGAGCATGAGATTGAAACCTTGGAAAATACTGCTGTTAGGAAAATATTTCAGCCTAATACGATTCTCAGTAAAAATCAATCTGGCACAAATTCTAACAATCAAGCCTCTGAGAGACCCGATTCAAAATCCTTATCTCTGCCTACGTATACATATTGCAAGAAAAAAGGACACGTCATTTCTAATTGCTTCAAAGTGAAAGATAGACATCAGAATAAGACAGACATATCCCAATTGCTTTTATTTCTAAGAGGTCAAGGTCTCGATCATGTATTGAAAGTAATACATTTGTTGGGTCTAATAAACCCCAGTCTGATTTTATTATGGAGAATTATGAACCATTCATATCGAAGGGTTATATATCACTCTTGGGTGATTTGGCCAATCATATACCTACTAAAATTTTAAGGAATACAGGAGCTTCTCTGTCTGTTAGTGTCAGGTGTTTTTCCTTCTTCTGAGAAACCCTGTTCTAATGAGCGTGTTCTCATTCAGGAAGTAGGGTGCGGCTTTGTCAATGTTCCTCTCCATTCTATAAATTTGTGATCCGCCTTAGTTTTAGGACCTTTGACAGTCCGCATAGTGTATAATCTACACGTTGAGGGCATTAATTTTTTGCTGGGCAACGATCTAGCTGGAGACAAGGTTGTGGTTAATCCACTTGTAACTGACAAGCCTTCCCTGGATCAGAAACTTGATCAGATTGAAAAATAATATCCTGAGCTAAACCCAGCTTATGCAGATACTAGAGCTATGTATGTCACAGAAAACTCTTAAAAATGATTTTCATAAGGAAGATATTCATTTAGCTGACGCGTGTATTGGTCAGGATTTTGATGAGGTCACTTTCATGTTTCCCTTGCGGGTCAGGGGTTGTAAAATTGGCCCGACGTGCATCGCTACATGTAGTAAGAGGCGACTAAGTAGAGGCAACTTATTTAACGTAGGTTGCGAACCGTGTCGGACGAGGAAATGATCCTAGCTGTTGAGCGGAGGCTTTCCGATGCAACACACTACTTTGGCGTCTTCTTCTTCTAGATTGGTGGTCGGGATGGGCCCGGTCTTGACAAATCAGCTGGTCACGCCAAGCCCTAGGATGTCTTTAGTTACTCGTTCTCATCCTTTATCTTTCTTCTTGTATCTCTCTTGATACCACCGTTGGCCATACATTATATCCCTTTAATTTTCAATTTCCTACATCTTAGAAGACTTTCTAGAAGGCGGTGGCTTAACGGGTCAATCGGGCGTAATTTTGCCGGCTGAGTATGTCTCACGGGAATGTGATTTTACCAACTGAAAATAACATCTGCGTATTCCTGGCACTTTAAAAGTGTTCCCTTGTTGGACTCCTTGGTGGGTGGGGAGCGCGGATGCTGAACATCTAAACACACCAGTATGGAAAATTAAAAAAAAATAATCAGTTAAAATGAGCCAAAACAGGATCTGACACAGACGATGAGCTATGTAGCGTGATTCATTTCCACGCTTTATGGTAACACAGCTTAAAGATGCTTAAAACCGCTTGCTGCACTTTCTCCGTTCGTTATAGAAAAGACAATAATGAGATTGATTGGGACGTCAAAAAGTGTTAAAAAGTTGAAATCGGGCTGCTTACTTGTTGAATGTCAGCGACGAAGTCAAACAGAAATCCTCAAGCATATAAAAACTTTCTTCGATATTCCAGCGTCGTCGTTCGCCCACACAATATTGAATCTGCAGGACACCATCACCATTATACTTATCTTCAATAAGCCAAGAGTACACAGAGCGGTCGAAGTTGGTTTTCTGCAAGTGAAGGTATATATATATATATATATATATATATATATATATATATATATATATATATATATATATATATATATATATATATATATATATATATATATATATTTATTTATTCCCAACCCAATTCGATGCTGTAATGGTCAAAAATGTGGACACCATTAAGCCCTCTGTTCAAGAAACTAAATATGTGGCCAATGCGGGGATAACTCTCATCAGGAAGCTGATTGCAGAGCAACTCCGTATTGTATCAACTGTGGAAAAGAACACCACTCCAATTACAAGGATCGTGATACCTGGAAACAAGAGAAGAAAATTCAGAGGATTAAATATACATCTAACTTTACCTATCCAGAGGCCAGAAAGTTAGTACAGGCAAGAATATCGCTTCCTGGCCCATCCTTCACTATAGTGAAGACCAATCCTAAGGAATCGAAGGACGCTCAAGCGCAGACAGATGCACCCGAGTCAACATTAAGAACTAACACCCTCCATTATCAAGCACAGAAATCCACGGCATCTACCCAAATGACGTTTAATAGCACTCAACAATTTAAATCACCAACCAAAAAAAATAGATCACAAGGAAATAGGCAGCAATAGGGGTCAGATGACCCTATCAAATCTACAACAGGTTTAGGGATATTGAGAACATGTATGAAGAAGATACTGCTCTGTGTTCTCAAAATAGCTCCAGACCTAAAAAAAAAATCACACCCGTACTTCCTCCAGATAAATAACCCTACAGACTTTCTCCGCGAAAAGTCTAGATCCAAAACATACATTCTAAACTTAGAATGAAAACACAACTACAATGGAATTCTCGAGGACTTAAAGCTAATTACAATGATATTCTTCTGCTTTTAAATGAATATGATCATGCTTTATTATGCCTTCAGGAAACCTTTTTAAAAGATAGACAACATCCATCACATTTAAAACTATTTCCTGTTTAAAACCTACCTACAAAACATTGACAGGGCCTCAGGAGGGGTTGCTATTATTGTGATTAATAGAGCCCTACATAAAATCATAGCTTTCAATACAAATTTGCAAGCTATTGCTGTAAGGGTCAATTTATATCGAATGATTACATTTTGTTCCATCTACATACCACCAAACACAAACTTATCACCAAATGAAATAGACACGCTTGTTCAACAACTTCGCGCGTCATTTGTTTTACTTGGTGCTTTTAATGCCCATAAGATTTGATGGGGATCAAATTACATAAGCGACAGGGGCAAAAAGTTTGACGATTTTGTTGCTAGACACGACTTGTGTCCATTTAATACCAAGTCTCCGACTTACTTACAGCCAGGAACGGATACATAAACATGTATTGACTTAACAATGTGTTCTCCTTCACTACGTTTGGATTATAATTGCAAGGTCGCTGATGACCTTCAAGGCAGTGATCACTTTCCAATCTATCTTAAGAATATCAATGTCATAATTGATGAAACATTACCACAGTGGAACTGACTGGGTAAAATTTGAAACACTCAGACTTAACAGGCAAACTGTACTTAACGATGATGATCCGATTCGAAAATTTACGCCTATTTTAATTGAGACTGCAGAAGAATATATTCCTAAGTACACGCCAAATTGTCAAAGAACCACAAAACCATGGTTCACTAAAGAATTTAAGAAGCCATTAAACAACGCCGAGAAGCACTGAAAAAATTTAATAATCATCCAACGCCCGAAAATTTAACTCAATGCCGTATTGTTCGGGCTAAAAGTCGCCGCACGAATAAAGAAAGTAAACAAACATCATGGAGAAAATATGTGTCAACTTTAATCTCTCGTTCCCCAATAAAGAAAGTTTGGGACACAATCCGCAAAATAAATGGAAAGGTAAAATACAATTGCTACCAGTATCTGAAGCTAAATAAGAAAAATTATAAAACCAAGCATGAAATAGCTAATGTACTTGATGATTGTTTCTCCAAAAATTCCTCGTCGTCTAATTATTTCGAAGCTTTCCGAAGACTTAAAACTCAAAAAGAAACTAACACGGTTGAAATTCACATCAAGCAACTCAGAGAGTTATAACCAACCGTTTTCATTGTCGGAACTTATGGAATCCTTGAATAAGGCCCATGATACATCCTCTGGACCTGACGATATACATTACCAGTTCTTGAAACACCTTCCATAACCATCCTTGACAGTTCGTCTGGAAATATTCAATGATGCATGGCTTACTAATAATGTACCAAAAATTTTAATAGAAGCAACAGTGATACCAATTCCCAAACCAGGCAAAGAAAGCGCAGATTCTACCAACTATAGACCTATATCATTAACTAGCTACGTATGCAAAACATTGGAACGAATGATCAATTCTTGGCTTGTATGGTATTTGGCAAGCGACAATTTAATATCTCCTTTCCAAAGTGGCTTTCGTTATGGTTGTAGTACCAAATGATCATATGATCAAAACTGGTTAGACTCGAAACTTTTATTCGCGATGCCTTCATTAAGAAGGAACATTTAGTAGCGGTTTTCTTTGATTTGAAAAAGGCCTATGACACAACATGGAAGTACGGAATACTAAATGAAATGCACGATCTGGGTCTAAAAGGCCGACTGCCCTCGTTCATATTAAACTTCCTCTCAGACAAGGTACGAGTGGGTTCCACCCTCTCTGATATGCACGATCAAGAGACTGGTCTGCTTCAGGGCAGTATTTTATCGGTGACGCTTTTCAACATAAAAAATAATAGCATCACCAAGTGTCTGACGCCAGGTGTAGATTGTTCTCTATATGTCGATGACTTTTTAATATGTTACCGATCCAAGCACATTCATGCATACAATCGAAAGACAATTACAGCAAAATATCAACAAGATTCAAACTTGGGCTAATACTAATGGCTTCAAATTCTCGAAATCAAAAACGGTTTGTATGCATTTCTGTCAGTTATGAAGACATCACGATTGACCTAAACTCAAACTGGATGGAATACCTATTCCAGTTGTTGAGGAAACAAAATGTTTAGATCTTATCTTCGATAGAAAACTGACTTTTATTTCACACCTGAAACATTTGAAAGCTAAATGTTTGAAGTCTAGATTTACTTAAAGTAATAGTACACATTGACTGGGGTGCTGATAGGAGAGTCATACTCAGTTTTTACAGAACGTTTATCCGCTCGAAATTAAACCATGGCTGCGTTGTCTTTGGTTCAGCAAAGAAATACTATTTAAAGATGCTTGACCCAATCCATCATTAAGGAAGAAGACTTGCACTAAGAGCCTACTCGTTCAAGCGAACGAACCATCTTTATCACAACGTAGAGAAATGCTTTCCGCACAGTATGTTCTCAAACTAAGATCCATCCCTCTGAACCCAGCTTTTTCGGCTGTTTTTGAACCAAAATATAAAACCTTATATTACAATAAACCAAACATCACACTCACCTTTGGCATTATAATATCATCATTACTTGAAAGTAGCAAAACCGATCTTTCACAAATCCTAAAAATGTCTGTCTCCGAAACACCTCCCTGGCTACTTCTAAAACCAAGGGTACTTTTCACGTTACATAATGGAAACAAATCGGAGACAAACCCTTTCATTTCCCACAACTATTGCCATGAACTTCGCACCCAATTTGAAAATTAAACAAGAATATATACTGATGGATCAAAGGATGAGGAAAAGGCTGCTGCAGCCTTCGTTAGTGGAAAACACACGACAAAAGTTAGCTTGCCAAATGGCATGTCAATTTTTTTCAGCCGAAATCAGAGCAATAGACTTTGCTTTGCAATACATTGTAAGCAAGCGTATTTTAAACAGCATGATCTTCATCTGTTCAATCAGGTCAAAGATCAAAGTTCATGTCTAATTTTTCAGCATGTTATGCTTGAATTTAGCACTCAGTTCAATTTAGAAGTGAAACTATGGTTTCACAAAATTTTACTTGAGAATATATTTGAGTCTTGTAACAGAGTTCATTCTCTCTTCAATATAGATTTTACGACCCTTACAAAGTAAAGAAGAAAATGAATGAGTTACATTATAATTATACTACTCAGTGCCTAATAAATGTATAGAGTTCTTGTATATTGAAAGAGAGCCAAGTCAATTGTTACAAATAATGTAGTTGTACCTGTCCCACAAAGTGAGGATTTATGTGAAGAAATTCAGTTGGACTTCGTTCATCATGGAGCAACAAATATTCAGAATTCGTAAATTATGAAAGATCTAGACCAGAAATTTTTATATTTGCAGCAAGAAGAATAAATAAGCTTAAACAATTATTATTCAAATATGAACACTTGTTTCCGGATATTCCAACGAGGACAAACAAAATTGTTCATGACGTTGAAATTGTTGATTCAAAACCTGTAAGCCAAGACCAATATAGGATGAACCCTCTCAAAAAGGAATACTTGAAAAAGGAAATTCAGTATTTGATAGAGAGCCCAATAAAAGTGATTGAAGTTCACCATGCATGCTTGTTCCGAAACTAGATAAACTTTACGTATGTGCACTGATTTTAGGAAGGTGAAAAGCGTGACAAAAAACAGATTCATTTCCGTTACCAAGGATCGATGCTTGCATTGATAAAATAGGAAATGCCAAGTACGTCACCAAATTTGGCCTTCTGAAAGGATTTTGGCAAATTCTACTTACGGAAAGAGCGAAAGAAATTTCGGCGTTTGTGACTCCAGATGGACTCTACCAGTACAAAGTAATTGCCGTTTGCGATGAAGGATGAAGGGTTCTCCAAGTACGTTTCAACGTTTGATAAATATGATTACTTCCGGTCTAGATAATTGTGATGCTCCAAATTTCAATCAGTCTTTGAAGTTGTCTGTGGATGCAAGTGGTGTGGAAGTTGGAGCAGTATTAATTCAAGAAGACAGTAATGGCATTGATCAACTAGTGTGCTATTTCTCCAAGAAATTAAATAGGCACCAAATAAATTGCTCAATGAATGAATGTTTAGCTTTAATGTTGGCATTGCAACATTTTGAGGTTTACATCAGCTCGGCTACTTCTCTGGTTGTTGTGTATAGTGATCACAAACCTCTTACTTTCATCGACAAGATGAAAAATAAAAATCAAAGATTAAGGTGGAGTTTGTTTTTGCAAGAGTAATTTAAATGCAATGAAAATTTTTCTCGGATTCAGGTATTTATTTTTAGCAGTGAGATATATTTATATCACAAAGTTGTTTACTTAAGACGAAATAGTTATACGTGCGAGTCCGTCTTACCTTGGTAATGAAATCATCAGGAAGTTAAAATAATTTGTTAGCGTCACGGACATACCTTCTTCACGTCATCGATTTTTGTAAACAGCCTGTTTATGATTGGCTTTTTAAATGGAGTGACATTGGCGTACGTGTGAATTTTAGCGTACTAAGAGACCACATAACCAATCTCGCGATATTTGAGGTGATGTTTTGAGTTTAAATACGCATTCTTAATATTGATTTGGGCAGTCATTCAAAACCTTGAAGGAAAAAGGCGTTGTTTTAAAATTTGTTGCCAAAATATTTTATTCTTTGTCTGATTTTTGGATTCAATAATTTATTCTCATGGACACTCAACAAGTTGACTCTTTTATAAAACAATTCTGAAAGATATTCAAAGAAATCAATTCTGGAATTATTCGGAACCAAAGATTGTGATTCAAGGGAGTAATTGTTGATATTTATACATTGGACTACATCTGACGTAATCGCCCTCCATATTCGTACGTCGTCGTCGAGACTCGAACCTAGATTCTCATAGGACTATTTAGTGATAGGCCTTGTGTTTTTATTATTAGAATCATATTAGGATTATATTTACAAACTGTAAGTCCTATTTAAAACTTTTTTCATTGTGGTCTACGGAAATAAATTGTATTAAAATTTACAAAGCTTGTTGGCTTTCACTCTAATCTTTGTTAATGAGTACGATCCTTGTCACGTGACATACATTATTGAATAAAGCTAGATAAAAATAACAGAAAACAAATTAAATGATTTTGTAAAAAATATTTTATGAAAAACGAACTTGGCGATTTTGACAAAAGTCGAGAATGGAGTGGTGACGATTGCAAGGAAAATTTCGACAAGTAAAATTGAGGATCTTCCACTATTTGATGAAGTGCTTAAAAAACTAACACAAAGAGGAAATGCGTGATTCATTTCATAGAATGGCTGACTGAATTATTGCCATGGGTTTATATTAAACAGCAAATCAATATAAAAAACAAGGAGATTATGGTAAAAGCTAGGATTTTAAAAACAATCAATCGAGTAGACAAATAGATCTTAACAACGAAATTGTCACATACTATTTACTGTAGCATAGTAAATGTTGTGTGCCTATAATTTATAAGCAAAGATGAGACAAAAATATTTTATAGAGAAAAATCGTAGGTGGATATTTTTGAAAATGTTTACTAAAATTGTAGAAAATATCTCAGGAATGGCGCGTAAAATAACACCAATTGCACTTCATGCATGTAACGCTTTGGCGCCGGGATCATCTTCTTCAGCAGGCACAGGAGTCGGACAAAAATCGCTAAGATCAAAGGACTTTCGACATAGGAAATAAAACGAGCACTACCTGATATTGATACAAAAAGCGAAAACAAAACGAGCTGTGATAACCACAACAAAAATTATTATCACCGCGTGGTGAAGAAATGATACGTAAACTTGTAAAGAAAATAGGTGCCTTTTGATTTTGTGTGGAGATTATAAAATAATTTCAGCTAAAACTTATATCGATCTTGCTGAAGAATACAATACTGACGACGCTGTAGCATACTTCTAATGCGTCGAGTATCTGGATGAAAACTCAAACGAGCCAAATAAAACTTTTAACACAAGAGATGAGTCTGTGTTTCTACTGATGCATTCAAATATCAACTGCGATAGGTGGTGAGTTTGCAGCTGATAAAGCAATCGCTCTTGTCAACAGCGGTTGGAGTTTGTTTAAAAGTGCACGATAAAAACTGGCCAGTGAAACCTTAAAAGATATTTCAATGTATTTGCCTAAGCGAGTATTATACTTAACACTGTTTCCTTTAGCGATGATTATTCTAGATAAGTGGCCACAAATATGATCTGAATCATAATTGACCTCCTATACTAAAAAGAAATAGTTGCAGCAAAACAGGATTTATCAGACAGCAATTACTAACGCAACTGGTTACACATGGAGTGTTACAACTACAACTACCTCGACACTTGCTTGTTGCATTACAACGACCGGCACGTAGGAAATGAACAATTCCGTATTTGATAACCCAGATGTCAGACGAATATTTGTTAGAGTAAGTTCTAAACAAAATCTAAAATTGCAATCGAATGCAGTTTTGCTGTAGACGCCACAAGAAATGTATCTCAACCGTATATGTACAAGCAATGTAAAAGCAATGTATAAGCAATGTATATGTATAAGCAATGTAAAAATATCAGGACGCGGACAGTTGATCTCAGATATCAGTAGAAGAGTTTGGATCACTCTTTCCTATCTTTTTACTTTGATATATCAAACCATTCCGAACAAGCAATTAGATCAATTGCTAATATTGAATTCAATTTGACCTTTGGCGTACTGCCAGCCGAACAGTATAACGTATATGCGCTAACGTATATGCGCTAGTTGTCAGTGATAGATTCTAGACAATCGACGCGACTAACGAAAGAATGACTGTGATATAAAATAATGAAAACCAAGTACACAATTAGAGAAATATATCTACACCAGGTCAAGTTAAAAAAATTATCAGCAGCTGTTGCCAAACGCCGTTCTGTTTCTTTAATGATAAAGTCTCTAGGGACAAAAGTCGTTGAGACTACAGTTAAATTAATGCAATAACAAATTGATAGACTCAGTCGCAAAGTGATAGAAGGAAAACTGTATATTTTAAACTATCTGTTTTGCAAACAAAATAATATTCCACCGCTCTGCGGTCGAATGTGGATTTTTTGGACCAGCACTTTCCGTGATATCTAGCAACCATTTGCCAGTACTTAGTACATTAGGACTAGCGTCAGGGGCAGAAAGTATCTTTCGCAATGAAAAATTAGTTGTTGGTCATGGAATCAAACAATTCTATCGGCGGTGACATAGTCACACAGTTTTATATTACAAAATAACATAAATGCCAACGCCAACGACTAAATCGTCGAGGTCAAAAAAAAAAAGAAAGAAAACAACAAAACGCAATCGAACAAAAGAAGGATTTATTCCAATAGGTTCACTACTAGAAGGATTAGTGGGAAGTCTCCTTCCAAACATGCAGAGAATTAGACGTTGATTGACTACCATGTACCAGTAGCCGTTAAGTAATTTTTATATAATTGAAATATTTAATGACGTAGAATTTACTAAGGACTATTTTCAACGACATACTGGATGACGTATCAGCAGGTGTTTCGTGCATTGTAAATGTAGAACACTTTAACCATGTGCTCGAACACTCACTGGGTTGCTGTCCATGATAATAATTATTTTATTCGTTCAGACTTTCCCCAAACGATATCATAAAAATATATTTTAAAACATTTGATGAAATAAATTATTCGTCCAATCATCAACAGCCGATTGGAACACTAGTTTGTGGTTACTATCGTATGTTTGTCCGACAGATGTCCCAATTCGTAAGATTGGATTTCGATTTTTAAAGCTTATTTTACAATTTGATAAGCAACCTTCTCATGCAAACGAGATTGCAGTTAATTTTTTCTATATTACAAATATATAATGTCAGCATACTTTCTCAAATGTAAAAGTAAAACAGAAAATAATGATTAGACGACGTGAAAAACAAAAAGATAATATAATAATGCTAAAAAGTATTTGTGTTTTTTTGTGGTAGAATTAAAAGTATGTTTTTGCCAACAACAAAGTTGTCTGTAGCTGGTTGCCCTGACAAGGTTATTTTAGTTGACGATTAATCGAATTTTTAAAATTGAAACATAATAAAAAATAAAATGAAATATAGCTGTGATTGTGATCAAAGAAGATAAAATCGTCACGTACTGTAAATCATGCGGTAATTAGGTAGTTGGCAGCGGTATTGACAGTCACAAATTGATTGGCAAATTACCTAAACCAAATGGAGGTCAGACCTTGCCAGGCTCATAATTACACTTGATAGACCTTACAATCCTCTTGATAAACAACTTGACGAGAACGATAATCCATTGCCAGAAAAAGAGCCTTATAATCAAGCTGATATAATAACAATGCGCCATGATATTTGTTATCATGAAAAAGAAAGCCCAGACAACGTTCTTGAATAAAGATCAAATTCAGATTGTGATAAGGTAATGTTAGACGAATTACGTGACATGGAACCGATACATATGCGAGAATGGTTTGATAAATTTGTTCAGGCAATGATAGGAGCAAAAAATAAACTTGGAATTGGAGACGATCTTGCCTTGGAAACGATAGCGTCTGAGCTACACAAACCTTAAAAGAAGTTTCCGTGACGTAAGTTTATTGCAAATGTCGTTGATATCTGGGCGATAGATTTATTTGATGTGTCAAATTTTGCTCTATTTGGTGTTGGCACTGATGGCGCTCCAAAGAATTACTTGTTTTAAATTATAAATGTTTTAAGAAAATATGATTTTAGTGTATCTGTTTCGGATAATTGATACATTAAAACAGATAACAGCAAGTACTGAAACTGAACAGAATCTGGACTGATCATGAAGTGGAGTTTTTGAATAAAAACTTTGAGCAGCTTTCAGAGCAAAATATTAAAAAGTACGTTACATAAACGAAGGTAAAAGCGTGGTCGTCGAGCGATATAATCGCACACTAAATGATTTGATACATAAACATTTGAAGGCTAAAAACACAAACAGGTATCTCGATGATCTTTCTCATTTCGATGACAAATATAATAACACAAAAGATTGAGCCATCAAAATGTCACAAATGATGCATTAAAAAATATGATATTGGCGAACGAAAATATGTGCCGTAGACATAAATTTAAAGTGGATGATCGAATTAGAGTTTCTCTGAGGAAAACAAATTTGAAAAAGTATTTACTCAAAACTGGAGCGAATAAGTTTTTGTAGTTGATAATGTATTTTTAAGAATACATGTAATATAGGCGCTTAAAGATTTTTAAGTGAACCTATAACTGGCAGTTTTTAGAGAGCCTGAAAAAAGAAACTGCTTTTAGAGAATACGATAGCAGTTATCTGACAAACAAATCTTACTGATAAACATGACTCCAACAAATCTCTATCATTTGCTAAAGCCAACACTAAAACGTGAACTTGAAAAACATAAGGGCTTAAGAATATTAATGCAATATCGCATTATATTTTCAAAGCTGCTTGTGACAGAGGGATCGACTAACAATGAAATTGTAGAAGCTTACATTAATTAAAAATTAAGATGTGGTTTGATTGGGATTTATATTTTGTTACTAGCTGATGAAATATTTCTGGAAATGTGGAAAAAGATAAAAGACTTTACCGATCAAGTTCGGGTTGGAAGTTTGAAATCATTACTAAATTTTATTTCACACAATAAAAATAACGTATTACGTGGTAGTTCGTATACTGAGCTACCATAAAATATAAAAACTGCTGTATAAACGTCAGAAACCTCGATAATAGATGTCTTCAGTAGGTTATTCTTTCTGCGCTTTTTCCAGCAGAAAAATGCTGATGGCATTGACAAGTATTTTAGTCACGTATCAAAATTGCATCTTTATAGCATTGATTTTACAGATGCAGAAGATCAATACAAAATTTGAAAACAAAATTAATATTCCAAGAAATGTTTAGGACTAGATGAAAGAGCAAACGTCTATCCAAGATATATTTCAGAAAAAGCTTCACAATCGACAATAAACTTGCTATTCTACAGAAATCATTACGTTTCGATTAAAAACTTTCATGGAATTGTTGGCAGACAGTATAATAAACAAAATAATAAAGGTACTTATGTCGTCGCTGCTTGAATGAAGAAAGAATTTGACAAATCGAGAACAAGAAAAACTCAAAATCATGTTCCGTGTGGGGTAGTGTAGAAGACAGTTTGCTGTGCTGATTCGAGATTATCCAAGCCAATCAAATTATATCGCGGTAAAAATCCGGCTGTTTGGCTTTTCAAGCAGTGGATTAGTGAAGTTGATAATATATTTAATTGTTAAAAAAGAATAACTCCAATGATAGAACTTTCATCTTAATGAGAATCTGATCAAGAGCAAGGGAAATATTTTCATATTTGTGATAAAGCTTTTGATGATGATAAAAAAGTAAATAGCCATTGCCATCTAACAGGTCAGTATTGTGGAGCGGCTCATGATAAGTACAATTTGAAATTTCACGCTCCAAATTTTATTACTATTTTCTTCAGAACTTCAGAGGATATGATAGTCATACTATCGTAAAAGCTTTTGGTGATCCTGAGATAAAATCACATTTAAAACTTGCTAACGTAATCAAGTGCCTTCCAAATAATTTTTAAACGTATATATCAGTTGCTGTAGGTAAATTTCGATTTTTGACAGCTTTCAGTTTATGGCAGCATCGTTAGATGAGCGAGTTTGTTAACCAATAAGATTGTTTTGGAGATAAATTGAATCTACTGACTAAACAGATATACATCTACTACTAGCATTTGTGTGTAAACGTTTTCGTCGAGTAAGCTACAGTATTTATGGAATAAATCTTTGTTGGTATTATTCTGCTCCCTGGCTGTCATGAGACGCATTGTTAAAGTTTAGTAAGGTAAGATTAGAACTACTGACTGGCGCTGATATGTTCAATTTTATCGAGAAATGTATCCGAGGCGGTATTAGCATTAAAACCAAAAAAATATTCTGAAGCAAACAACAAAAACATGAAAGAGTAGAATCCTAAGCTTCCTTCCAAGTATATAATTTATCTAAATTGTAATAATTTGTACGATTATTCTATTGCCAAACTAATGTCTTTTGGTGGATTTTGTTGGATTACATCTGAACAATTTCCATGAGAGACAGAAAAAGATACCATACGATGTTTCATATTTCGTTGAAGTTGATCTCGATTATCCTATTTTGCTACATAATTTATACAATTATTATTTATGTGCTAAATCAATGCTAATTTTAGTTTGTTATCTCAAGAACAACAATCGATAGCATCACCAAGAGAAAATTCTCTGGTAAAAACAACTAGTACTAAATTTACTCAATAAAGAAAACTTGTTTTGCATTTCAAAGTTTTAAAACAAGAAGTATATGCTGGTATTGTTTTGAGAAAAATTCATAGTTTTAAAATTTAAATCAGTCACCTTGGATGAGAAATAATTTTGATGACAAACATTATTCTGAAAATGGAGTAGACCCATTTGAACTTGGGTACTGTCACGATGAGTAGGTATGAAATATTGTCTCAACTTTAGAATAATGTTTGAAAATTTGACAGTGAGATAGTTGAGCTAAAAATATAAGTATTTATTGTGGGTTCTCGGAGAAGTTAATTTATATTTGTTTTGAGGTCTCTGAGGAGAGGTTTGGATAAGGGGTCGGGAGGTCTCTGAAGAGGTAGTTTATATTTGTTTTCAGCTCTCTTAGCCTAACAATTTTCTTACTACTCAAAACATTCCATCGTTGTTTACTTTAGTTTAAAAGACTCCAATCCAGTTTTAAAAATTACTTACCTAGCATATCGTACACCAGTCAACATAACGCTCTTTGTAGGCAATAATGCTGAATGCATATGCTTCGCTATCTATGTTACCATATTTTATCTCATTGTAGTATTTATATTTTAAAAGCAATTAAATAAACCCTTAAATACAAGTTCAACTGTCTTAGTAAATAAAGGAGCAGAAATAACCCATTCCGTTA
The DNA here is from genome assembly GCA_016746295.1 of Potamilus streckersoni. Classification (NCBI taxonomy): domain Eukaryota; kingdom Metazoa; phylum Mollusca; class Bivalvia; order Unionida; family Unionidae; genus Potamilus; species Potamilus streckersoni. The sequence goes on from JAEAOA010001531.1 coordinate 284,022, forward strand.
GGGGTCTTATAAACAGAAATTGATTGATTTCGATGAATAATCTTGTTACGACTATATTATCCTAAACTAAGAGTGAAAGTCAACAAATTCAATAAATAATTTATTTCCCTAGACCAATAAGTGAAAATTAAGAAGAACTTACAGAATTGTGAAATAAATGCCAAATAGTTGAAAACATTCTATCACAAGGCCAAGAGAATTTTGAATGAACTCCAGTAGCGTTTCTTACGATTTACAATCTTGAAAGTGTAGAGATGTTTGGTAGAAACCTCAGCCAGAATAAATGATTTGTGATGAAATAACGAGATAATTTCTCTGGATTGCTTCCATTGCTTTCACGCACATGACCGATCATTAACGAACATTCATGATTAAAAGCATACCAGATTGACCATACCAGATTCTAGATAAGGAGGTATATGTTTAGTGGAAGTCAGATATCTCTTGCAAATATCGTTTTAATACATTTTGTTCCTTTACTGCTTTTAGTTTTCACCACTTCCATAATGATGCAAGATTTTATCTTACTGCTGATCAACTCTTCCAGGTCTGAAGCCTGACAAATTCGACAAAGCGTTTGATTTTCCTGACAAAAGACTTTCTTGTTAGAATGAATTGGTACTACAGCAGAATGTTTAAATCCCAAGAGGCAGCCCGAGAGCAGAACCGGAGGGAACAGCGCCGTCTGAATTTGGAGATTGAAGAGAAGCGAGCTGGCCATAGGTACAACATGGAGACAGTCAGACGAGAGCAACGAGAAATTGAGCGTGAACTTGATAAAATCCGACAAGTAGCGCACACAAATCATGTAAACGTTGATGTCTTCAGTCATCATATTAGAAAATCTACTAGGACTCACATAATCAACATTGTTTCACCTACAAAGTCCCACGAACATATGATTGCCTATAAGGGTTCACAAAAAGGGGATGATTGTAGGGAGAAACAGATTGATAAAGACGAAATTTCAAAAGCTTTGTTGTATCTAGAAAACCATCCTGATGCTCTGAATCAAAGTATGAAACAATCAGATACTCAGAGCGACCGAATGGCTGCTAAGTATGTGGCACATAAATATCGGCATGCACAAAAATTTGTTTCATCCCTACCCACAAAACTGCAGAAAATATGTTCAAATCCTTCTAAACTCCAGCCCGAAAGCGGACCTGAAATTAAACCCGCTGTGACGAATGTCAAGGTATCTAATATTTCCGAGAGTACACAGATGCACGATAATCTCATTTATTCGAGGAATTTTAAATTTCATCTTCGAAGTAGTGACGGTCTAACCATGTACAAAACATTAACTGCAATGCAGACTGAATCGCACTTGTCATACAATCTGGATAATATTTTGATTTATATCCCAGAAAATAGAATACTTATCAGACCGTCTCCAAGACTGAAATATCCTGATTTTAAAATTAGAGACCAAGAGTATGACACTAAGACTAAACAGATCACAGAAGCAGATGATCAGATATTGTCACAAGTCCTTCCAACATACAAGGTAATCCCTATCTTTTCATGTCGCTTTAAACAGCATCATCTGGTGACATAAATAATATTTAATACAAGAAAGGTAAGAAAAGAATAGCATGGTTGCTAAGATGTGTGTGTGTGTGTGAAAATAATTGTTTTCTAAAATGAAAAACATATTTGTCTAATTATTTTCAACAAATAAACACCATCCAAATAATCCGAATCCCAAACAATTTTGATAAAATATGTCTATTCACACTAAACTTTCAACTCATTAATTATTAATCATCCAGCAGAACGTTTTTTAGACAAATATTTCTAAGGATTCGACTAACAGACAGTGAAAATTATAATTTTTCAAGTTAAAATTTTCCCATGGAATGAATAAATTTCACAGAGAATGAAAAGTATTTATTACGAAAAATAAAGTATTTTATACTCAGTCCTATCAATATTTTTCTCATGATTTTATTCCTTGTACTTGGGCTATAACGGCACAAATAGCCTGATTGGGCTTACATTTCCTGTTTTATCCCGTTTTACCAGTTTTAATTAAAAAATACTACTGCACTTTACAACATTTAGGTGGTTCTTTTTCAAATTTGTAAATTATTTCCTTTAAGACAATTTACTCTTGAAATCTTAGATTTGTACTGAAATTTCAAATAATATTAACCGATTTAACAGTCGAAACAAATTTCATTACAAAGCATTTTCACCAGTCATTACTTTTATTCCATGCGTATTAACATATCAGTGGAATCTTTATGCCTTAGTAGTCTAAGGTTTTTCAAAAATTTTAAATATTAGTGGCTAAGGTTTTCAAAGCAATTTTTATAATCATTTTTTTTCTTTATAAAATTATGAAGGGTTAGTGGCATTTATTTTTAACTAACTTTAAACACAATCGGTCCAGGATTCTTTTCCCGAAATATTTCTCGAACAGATCGAACAAATACACATTAAAACCAAATACCATTTATCAGCAATATTTGTGAAAAAAATCGGAAATTGACTTCTGATTTATTACACAAAATCTGTAGGATACAAAATCCAAAGGCGATGTGAAACAACTCTGACATAGAGCGAGAAGACTTTTTATCCAAGAATTATATTATTTTGAACTTGAAAAATTTCTATGAATTTGAGTAGTAAGGGAAAAGGCTGATTCTAGCTCAACGACTCCTATCCCACAGGTAAGCTCTGTCATACAGAGGTGACGAATTTTGTTTAGGGAAACGGCTGATTCTAGCTCAACGACTCCTATCCCACAGGTAAGCTCTGTCATACAGAGGTGACGAATTTGTTAGAACAGCACATGCGTGGAATACGATTATTCTAAAGACGGCAAATGGGTTTTATAATCAGTCTACCACAAATTTTTTTTTTTTATCAGATAACAGGATGAAAATTAAATTGTGCATTAGAACGTTTCAGTTAACAAGATGGAAATTAAACTAGCATTAGAATGAAAATGATATTATTTTATACCTCGTGACTAATGATTAATGTTTCAACTGTTGATATTAAAAATATTTCATTATCACGATTATAGATACTAAATTTTACTTTACCGCTCACACAGCGACGGGACTCAAACAAATCTTTTATTTCTGGTTTGTTCAGAGGATATTTTTTTGTCGATAAAATATACCTTTGACCGATCGAGATCAATTGTGAGTTTAGTATATTTTTGTTGGCTAATGGGACTGTGAAAGTTTTTAAATTCCGCTAGCAACTTTTGATACAATTGTTCGAGATAATTGAAATACTCGCTATTATCAGATCTGATGAGCAAAAGATTTAGCTTGTCACGTGTTCCACTAAAACATATAACTGATGTTTCATTATTAAATTCAACTGTCACTTGTTTGCTGTCCATCATTAAATATTTGATTTTACTACTGTAGCTATTTGTCATTGTCAAATTTTCAAACATTATTTTATAAGTTTAGATAAAATTTTAGTTGGAAAAGATAATGTCAAATTTTCAAACATTATTTTATAGTTTAGATAAAATTTTAGTCACAATGAAAATACCCAAGGGCAAATGTATCTACTCCATTTTCACAATAACGCTTGTCATTAAAATTACACAATCCACGTTTGATAATGACATCTGTTTCAAGCTTATGATGATTAGTTCGAATTGCCATAGCTCTCATAAAACTAACACCGCCATCAAGCGCGTACTTGTAGTCATCAAATTTCATAAACTTTTTAACAAAATTACGAGGCAGACCTTTGGCTTTTTTCGTTATTTTATTATTGTCTAACAATATGGCATACATTTTGCTGCGTAATCCGATAAAGTATTTGATAGCGCTCGAGTTCATTTCATCTTTAAACTTACCAATCACCTTTTTATTTGTGTCGTCATGAAATTTACTGTCACGTGGGTAATCAGAAAGATCAAACAGATCTCGATTATTGTACATGTCCTGATAGATATCCTCGCATTCGATTTCATATACGAGCGAATCGGTATCAGTAAACAATAATCTACTTGCCGGCCACTGAATGTTAGCAAAATTGTAATGAAAATCGTACATCAACCACCTTGATAAATCTAACACTGCAGCTCCAACATAGATCGGCTTGTTTAGTTTTAGATTTGCTTTTCTTCTTTGTATTGCAACAAGATTTTCATTATATATTTTCATGCTCACAAAATCATCGTCTGACACAAGTTTGTTTCTGCGATTGACATCATTAACTATTTCAATATTTACGCGTTTCCTAATATTCTCCATCGTCTTACCAAAAACGGAATTGTTCATCAGTTTAAAGACGTTTTTCTCAAAATCTGTTTTCGCTGCAGCTCTTCTTGAAGTGTTCGAGTTAATATAACCTTTCATCCACGGTGACTGATTAAATTTTAGTACACGATGAACTTTTTTCAACACAAGACCAGCATCGACTGCTTGTTTTAAAACTGTGTAATGCAAAACGTAATTTTTCTTATCAAGTAAATTTGGCACCAGTTTCTTGACAATAGAATGTTGCCTTGGTGATGCTAACACTTGTTCTTTTGATAACAAACTATAATCTATGGCCATCGATTCCGCACAGAAAGGATAATCGTTATGTAATTTGTGTAGCGAATTTGGATAATCAAGATCAACTGCAACGAAACAGGAAACATCGTCAGGTATCTTTGTTTCCGTCTCCGATAGAAATTGATCAGCCGTGATCCAGTGAAATCCACCAATAGGCATTGGTTCTGCCATCGAACCACCGTAAAGATTATTGCAATCTAGATAAACTAAATATTTCGAAGGGAGCTCAGGGTTATACTGTTTCAAATATTTATTGTTTGCTTCAGCACATTTTTTTGTTATCACACTAATACCGCCTCTGATACCTTTTTCAATAAAATTGAACATATCAACGTCAGTCAGTAATTCTAACCTTACCTTGCTAAACTTTAGCAGAGCATCCCATGACAACCCAGGGGCAGAATAATATCAGCAAGGATCTAGTCCATAATTATTATAACTCACTTCTCGAAAACTTTCAAAAACATCTGCTAATAATAACACGTCAGTTTTCAAATACAAATCATGATAATCACCAAACGTCTCACAATCAAACTCTTTCCAGATATCTTGTGCATACTTGTACTCGTCATCAGTTATATTTTCATTTTTAAGTTGCGAGTAAAATTTATCTTTGCCAGGTAAAGATGTTTCATCAAATTTGCTCCAATCGTCGAGATATTCGTATGAAAAAACTCCTTTTTTAGCTAGTAGATTAAATTTATCTCCAAAACAATCTCTTAGGTTATCAAATTTACTACAACCTTTCACTAACTCATCTAACGAGGCTGCCATAAACTGCAAGCTGTTAATAAAACGCAATTTACCTAGCGTAACTGACATGTACTTTTCAAAATTATTTGGAATGCATTTGATGACGTTATCGAGTTTTAGACGAGCTTTTACGTCAGGATCACCAAAAGCTTCTACTATAATGTGACTATCATATCCTCGAAAATTGTGAAGAATAACTGGAATAAAATCTGGAGCATGAAATTTTAAATTACATTGATTATGAGCCGCTCCACGGTACTGTCCGGTCAAATGGCAATGGTCATGTACTTTTTTATTACTAACGTTGTCAGAGTCAAAAGTTTTTTCCCAAATATGACAAATTTCCGCTTGCTCGTGATCAGATTCTTGTTGAGGTGTTAATTTAATGATTGGCGTTACTCTTTCCAAACGATAAGTAATATTATCAACTTCGTTAATCAACTGCTTGAGAAGCCAGACAGCTGGATTTTTACCACGATATAATTTGATTGGTTTAGATAATCTAGAATCAGTACAACAAACTACCTTGTACGCTACTCCACACGGAACATGATTTTGAACTTTTCTTGTACTAGATTTTTTTTAGGATCATTTTCTAAGCCAAGTACAGGTTGAAGTAAGCATTCAAAATCAGCGTATATGACGAAAGCAATTTTTAGTTTATGATTATAATGGACAAACTGTAACACACTATCTTTTTCAGATGGCATTTTTATTCTTTGTACTGCAAATGATTTTGTAATGTTTCATTGTTTGTACAGCCATGCAAGCAGCGGTAACAAAAGAACTTTTTTTTGTTATTCTTATTGTACTGTCTACCAACTAGTCCGTTAAAGTTTTTGATCCAAACGTAATGATTTTTATAAAACAGTAAATTTATAGTCGATTGTGAAGCTTTTTCTGAAATATATCTCAGATATACATCCTCTTTTTCATCTAGTCCGAAAACGTTAATTGAAATATTATTTTGCTTTTCAAATTTTGGTATTTGATTTTCTGCCACTGGAAAGTTACTATCTTTAAAATTTAATCTTGACACGTGACTGATATACTTTTCAACACGAGTAGCGTTTTTTTCTGTTGGAAATAGCGCGGAAAGAACAGCCCATTGGAAACATTTGTTATCTACGTTTTTGATGTTTATACAACATTTTTTACTTTTTATTTTTGTGGCAGGTTGATGTATGAACTACCTCGTAATGCGTTATATTTCATCATGTGAAACAATATTTCTTTGATCATTTCAAACTTCCAATCCGAACCTAATTCAGTGAATTCCTCTATTTTTTTTCCAGATTTCTTGGTGTATTTCATCAGATAGTGATAAAAGATCAGTCCCAAGCAAAACACGTCTTGATTTTGCGTTCATACAAGGATCTGCAATTTCCTTGTTAGTTAATTCTTCCGTTATAACTATCTTTGAAAATATAACATGATATTGCACTAATAATCTAATACTTTTGTGTTTTTCGAGCTCACGTTTTACAGTTGTCTGTAGTAGGTGGTAAAGATTTGTTGCAGTAAAATTTACTAAAACGTTTTGATTATCAAACTGATAACTATTGTCAAAACCTGTAAAAGCAGTCGCTATTTTATCAGGTTCTCCCATAAGACTTCTCTTGGCTATATCAAACAATTTTAACATTATTATATTATAATATAATCTCTAATTGATATTTTACCTCACACTGCGCATGCGCTAAACAACAATTAGAGATAAAAAATATCACCTATAATATAATGACAGCAAATCTGACAAACGCACGTGAGCAAGAGGTATATCATTTTCACCCAAAATATAACTTTACCTCACACTGCGCATGCGCTAAAAATCAATTAGAGAAAAAAATATCACCTGTAATATAATGACAGCAAATCTGACAAGCGCATATGAGCAAGAAGCATATAATATTCACCCAAAATATAACCTATACGCTGGAAATGCTGTAGGTTCGGTTATTAACATTAAAACTGGAATATCTGTTGGCAAATTAACGTCAGCGGGTTATCAGTTTAATGCAAAGGGAGATAATACTGAGAGGATTACAATGCTTAAAAAAGATTTTATTTACACGTTGTTCTGCGATGACATTCCAGAGGGACAGCGTGTATATCATGTGAACGGTGCAGTCACTGATTATAACATTGACAACTTATCTTTACAAGATGAGTTTCAGCCGCATCCGGTCTTTGATTTATACGAGGCTAACGATTGTGGTATTATTAGAAACAGAAAAACTAAAAAAAGTTCTTAGTACTATGAACAATATGGGATATATCATTGTAACTGTTAGAAAAACATCGACAAATCAAGTTCATTTTTTTGGTCATCGTTTTGTTTACGAGGTGTTCAACAGATCTATACCCGATGGTCTAGTTATTAATCACATTAATAATGTAAAAACAGACAATCGATTGGAAAATCTAGAGCTAGGGACGCAACAGGAAAATGTGAGAAAAGGAAAAAATAGTAATGGTATTAATTTTAGATGTCCAGCAAAACCTGTTATTTCCAAAAACCTCAAAACGGATGAAGAGATGAAATTCAAATCGATTACAGCTGCGGCAAAGCATTATAAGATAAATTCCAGAGCAGTACAATTTATAGCCGATAGAGTAACAAAATCAGCTTTTTCAAGCGAATACGATGCCAGGATTGTTTTTAGATATGATGATCAATAATATTTGATAGCTCGGTTTTAGTCAAACAATGATGAGCAAATGCTATGATATCATCGCAATCAAATTTTAGTGTCGTTACTGCACTATCATTAATTATATTTTTTTCTGCTTCTGTTAGCAATATTTTATGAGAATCACCTTGCATTACAATAACGTCAACAGAATATACACTATAACCCAACAAACATTTTCTTACCGCTTCGGCTAGTTCGTTGTAATTTAATATATTAACTTTTTGGTGATATTTTATCTCATCAATCATCTTATAACAATAAATTAGATAAAAATATATTATAATAGAATTATACGAAGAAGATACTAGTGATGAGGTCATGCATAGTATTACATTTTCCAAAGATTTCATAGACAAATCTATTAGTTATAATGAAGATGATATTTTGTATAACAACGAATCTGATGATGATGGTGAAAAAGACACTGTTGCTGACAGATCAAATTACAGCAGATCAGCAACTAAACGATATAATGTCAAGTATCACATTGCAAAAACAATAATGAAATTTAATTTTACCGTTGCCTAACAGCAAATATCTTGGCAGCTAATCAAACCTTTCTTAAACATCAGAATTCCAGGCTGACAAAAAAATATCAAATTCGATTTCATATTTGTCAAGATTTTTAATCTAATGACGATCTCTGACGATCGAAGACAATATCTAATATCGTTATGTAAACCAGTAAAATGTAAATCTGTCAAACAAAAGTATGAAGAAATTTATAATAGCATTATATCATAATTTGTTTGGTTGGGATCCAACTGTTAAATTTATCGCTATACCCACGCCATTTGACTAAACTCTTATCTCCTTTTTTCCTAATCACTTTTTCAATAACGAAGACATCCTGCTCAGTTTTCTGTAGTTCTTGTTCGTAAAAACTACCTATGATAGGTTCCCCTGCCAGATCTTTTAACGCGTATGTTACAGGTATTGTGAAAAGTTCCTTAGCAACTACAAATACTTCTTCGCTCCAGTTCGGAGTAAATCCTTTTGCAAATACCTTTTTTATCAAAGAAATTCTAACTTTATCACCAACCTTAAATTTATGTCTGCGGTACATGTTTTCATTTGCTAATATCGGATTTTTAATAACATTATTGGGTAACATTTTGATGGTTCGATGTTTCGTGTTATTATATTCACCTACGATTTGAGAAAGGTCATCGATGTACCTGTTGGTGTTTTTAGCTGTCATATGTTTATGTATTTTCTCGTTTAACGTACGATTAAATCTCTCAACAACAACGCTTTTACATTCGTTTCCTGTAACATATTTTTTAAATATTATTTTGTTCTAGAAACTGCTCAAACTTTTTGTTAAAAAACTCGGATCCATGATCAGTCCAGATTTTATTCGGTTTTCTTTCTGTACTCGTTATTATTTGTTTTAGCGCATCAGTCATTGAAGTTCCTGTCTTATCCGAAACAGGTACACTAAAAGCGTATTTACTAAAAACATCTATAACGATAAACAAATACTTTTTTGGAGCACCATCAGCGCCAACGTTAAACTGAGCCAGATTGGATACATCCACCAAATCTATTACCCAGATATCATCTACACCATTAGCGACAACTTTACATCGTGGGAACTTTTTTTTAGGTCTGTGTAGTTCGACTGCAAGATCATCGTATACTTTTTTCCAAGTCCTAATTTATATTTTGCTCCAATTATTCACTGAACAAATCTTCTATCAAAACGTTCTCGTAGATTTGTTGGCTCCATATCACGTAATTCGTCTAACATTACTTTATCACAATCTGATTTTGAGTTTTTATGATCACGATAACAGATATCATGACGCATTGCTATTGCATTCACTTGATTGTAAGGCTCTTGTCCTGGCAATGGATTGTAGTTTTCATCTAGTTGTTGATCTAGCGGATTGTAAGTTCCTGTATACCGATGACCTGGCAAAGTCCAACCGCCTTTTGGTTTTGGAAATTTTCCAATAATTTTATGTATATCTATACCTGACCCTATTATTTCTCTGTTGTTACAACATTGACAGTATGCGACAATTTTATTTTGCTCAAGACACAAATCTCTGTCAGAATCACAGTTGCATATCATTCTATATTTTTAGTCGTCGACTAAAATAATATCAGGATAACCAGATCCTACGGAATTTTTCGCTGACGACGTCGCTGGGGACACTTTCTTTAAAAACATATTTTTTCTTTTTCCGCAGACTGCACAAAAACTTTTTAATATTATCCTGTTGTTTTTTGTTTTTTCTGTTGTTTCATCAATATTTTCTATTTTCTGTTTTAGTTCTACACTTGAGACAGTATGTTGACATTATTATATTTATAAGTTTAGATAAAATTAATTGCAATCTCATCATTAGCGTGAGAAGGTTGCTTGACAAACTGTAAAATAAATTTTAAAAAATTGAGATTTCTGCTCATCTGTTGGATAAACATTATACAATAATATCCGCAAGCAGACGTTCCAAAAGGTTGGAGTTGATTTGACGAATAATATATCGTTTTAAATTTTTTATTCATATACTTTTTTATTACATCGCTTGGAGGAAGTCCAAACGAGTCGAAATAATTATTATTATAAACTGCTACCCAATGTGTGCCGGATCCTTCATTAAAATCTTGTATATTAATAACACACGAACTTACAGCTGATGGTGATTTTATTGATGCGAGTTCATCTTTAGAATAAACTCCGTGAAATCCAGGAACCGCTTTTAACTTATCAATGATATCAAAATTACTCAACGGGGTGGTCGAGTTCCTGGTAATGTTAGACCACGTCCGATTCCTAAAAGATTTGTCAGCAGACTTCCCGCTAGTCCCACCAAAAGTGAAGCGATCGGAATAATTCCTCCTTGTTTTGTTTGATTGCATTTGCATTTGCATTTTGGTGTTGGCGATTTTGTTTTTGTTGTTTTCTTTTTTTCTTGGCGATTTCTTTTTCTTTTGTGGCATTATAATATATCATTTACATAAAATTTACAATTTTTTTTATTCCACTTCCACGAATGATACCATTACCCTCGACTGCTTTCTTCGTTGCGCCAGATATTGCTCCAGACGCTGCTGCTAGTCCTAATGTTCCTAAGACTGGTAAAACTTTAGGTATTATTGTACTAGTTAATACTGATAATGCTGGACCAAGAAAACCACCTTTAACAACAATGTCGTTTGCCATCGCTGTCATTTGTGCAGCACTCAAATTTAAAACAAAAGTTTTTTTTACGATCATACTATTTTACTTGATTTTTTTGTTAGCATTAATTTTGTTAAAACACCATCAGAAATATTAGGATTGATTTTTAATGATACCTGTTCTCTCTGATATTTGAGTTCCATCTTCAACATCCTGATATTTTTGAATTGCGTCAAGCAGGTACATATACGGTCGAGTAATATTTTTATTAGCGTCATCAGCAAAATTGCATTCCATAGCTCGTTCTGGATATTCCTTTGAATTTAATCTTGCGTGTATTCGTCTGACATCAGCGTGGTCAAATATTGCATTATTTTGTTGTTGATTATCTCGTCGGGCTTGCTGTTGAAATACGACAAATATTTGTCTCGGCAATTGTTCGCTTGATGTTGTTGTGACCCGCCACGTGTAGTCGGTAGTATTTGAAACCGCTGTCTGATATATTTTATGCTGCTTAAAGTAAATTCTGTTCGTATGCTTATCAAGCGTGCTATTTAGTTCTGACATTTTAGTGATTGATGGTGTTATATGTGGCATCCACAAAGCAAGTTTGTTTATGATAAACTGTACATCAGCCCCTCCAGATCTAAACAAGCAATCGTTTTGGTCTGCTCGATCTAAAATAAGCGTATGTTTAACTCCGCGAAATACTTTATCATAATCGCGAAAAAAGCCGAAAATCATGCTTAGTGGAAGCATCATTGTAATTTGACGTGATCCTGCTGTAAGTTTTCTTCGCCCTAGCAAAACCTTCATTATAACGCGGATTTCTCACGTCAAGTGTGTTAAGAAGTAAATTTAACATCGCAGTACCGTTTACATCTGCAGCTGGTGGTGTTATATTTAGATTATTAAAAGCTGCTATAAGAGAAACTCTTGTGGCGTTTGCATTAGCATCTGCAACAGGTGCGACAATATCTAGAGCAGCAGCATTAGCAATGAGAAAATTTCTCACAATTACAGCATTTGCATCAGCATCAGCTCCGTGTACTATAGCACCTCTCTTTAAAAATTCCGTTGATTCAGCTATACCCCGTCCAGTATCTTTAAACCACATCATGTTAGTTGCAGTTGATCTTGAGTAATCATCTGAAAACGAAATAAGATTTAAAATTGTACTTGCAACTTGTCGATGACCTGAAATATCTTCTATAGTTTGATTGGCCAGTTGATATCTAGCACTTTTAAATAAACTCCAGCCGTTATTTATAAGAGCTACTTCTGCTCCAACTGCAATTGCAGCAGGTGGATTGGCTACTGTCATAATCTGACCACGAACTTCTAACATAGCCTTATGTGGCAGTAGAAATACATCTTCGTCTCTGGTGTTAAAGGTTCTAATACCAGCTTTATTTGGTTCGTTAGAATTCTCATCAAGATACTCAACAAACTCAAATTCTGTCACATCATTGTCGATGTCAAAGTTTCTGTTAACTCGAGATAATTTTTAACAGACATTTTATTTTATTAGATTATATAAAATTTTATTGCGGCACTGTTACTTTAGATATTAATTTTTGTATGATCTGCTCGCCCTTTGGTGATAATTTTTTTTGTTGTTGTTATCATAGCTCGCTGGATTTCTTTTGTTGGAGCGATTTCTGAGATAGCTTGTTTTATTTCAGATGCAGTCGGTAGATCACCTTTTATTTTATCAGCTATTTTTTGTCCCACCGCAGTCCCAGCGGCAGATGCAGCTCCAGTTGCAAACGCTTTACCCGCGTCAATAGCAATTTGTGCAACTTTACGCGCTATACCCGGAATATTTTCAATAACTTTAGTAAACGTATTTCCAAAAAATCTTCCTACTATTTTTCTTCGATAAACTTTTTTTCTTTGTTTCATTATATTTGATGTTGCATAATTTTTACTTTTGCTAGCGTAGATGTAAATAATAAGTTACAACTTCATTATTAACATGTAACTGTTTTCCTGATTGATCTGTCAACTGCATTATTATACTTGATATTTGATCTTCAACGTTTAAAGGATAATATATAATATGTCGTGGAGTTATTTGCACGAGAGAACCTGGCGGAACTTCAGGTGAGAAACTGTAAATCGTTTGACCTTTGCTACCTTTTGATGTATAAGAGCCATAAGCAATAGAACAATTTACTAATATCGTATTTACTTCTGTTATATTTACTGGCAGTTCACTGTCATATGTAATAGGCTGATCAAGTGCAGTGTAAGTTTTTTCAGTAAATCCTAACAGTTGTGCAATACTTCTTTCTCTTGGTTCAAGACTGATTACTATATTTTTCAAAGTTATCCTAGCTCGCAATGTGTTATAATTTGCTGCCAATTCAATATTATCAGCCACACCACCAGCTTTTGTGATGAGCTCTTTGATTGTCCTGTTTAGATCAGTAATATTATAAGCTCCTTGCGGAATTTTATTTTTTTGTTGTAGATATTGGAGATGTTGTAATCATAGTAAAATACATTTCATCGTTAACATCATTTTTCACGTTAGGTATAGCATTCCAGCAAGTACAAGAAATTAATCCAATTTCATATTGTTTTGTAGGATCTAGATGGATAGGTGGAATATAATTTACTGAAAAATTTGCGCTATCTATCGCAGACTCACTAGAGTTTAGTAATAATGTTGTTTGCATTCCTTTTATATTATATCATTTTACAAAATTAAGTCGCCGCGATTAAGTCGCGGTGTAAAGTTTCATATTCGTCAGATGTTAATAATTCACTCGATCTTAGATGATCAAGTATGTCAATGATTTCATTATCAAGTTCAACACTAACATTCCCAACTTCTTTTGACGATATTAATAACATTAATCTACCTATCATTTCAGTAGTTGAAGTAAATATTTTTACACCAGTTCATGTTCTTACTTCTCTACTTTTCTCTACACGAGTTTTATCGAGTGTATCAAATTTCCTTTTAAAACTCCACCCTTTACCAAAAGGTTTTAATCTACTATTTTCTGCTGTTTTTTTAAACGTGAGAGCAATAACACCATATCTCATCCTATCATAAAGTAGAATTATATCATCAATTTCTGTTACCGTGTTTATTTCATCTTTAGCAGTAACTCCGTCATTAAATATTATATTTAATCTATCGAGTAATTCTTGATATTCTGCATCAGTCCACTTGTTTATATTATTAATATCTCTTATATTTTCTTTCTTTAAAAAATCATCATATTCACTATCTTTTATCACATCACTTGCTCTTTTTATAAAATGAAGTCTTTGATCTCCAACTTCCATAAACTTTACAGTAAGCTCACCAACTCTTTGTTGCTCCTCTTTGATCTTTTATATCTCCTGATAAATTTTTTATAATATTTGTTATTCCTTGCGTTGTTAACTCTGCTAATCTTCGCTCAAGTTTCAGCGGATTGTTTATCAATCGGTCTGTTTCAGCTTGTCTAGCCGCAGGATCAGCTATATTTGCTGTAAGTGCCTCAATTAGTTTTCTTTTTTCTTCATCAGATCTAGTAACAAGTTTTGCAGCAGCTGCTTCCTGTTGTTCTTTAACAATTCCAACCAAGCCTTTTTCCTGCAGTTGTTTAAGTTCTTCTTCTGACAGTGGTTTAGTTTCAGGTTGTTTATCTAATAGTGCTTCAGTAACCGGCTTGAAAATTGTAGCTGTTGCTTCTGTAACGGTTACTTGCCAACGTCGTGCTTGTTGTACTTTTTGCTTAAGCGATGTCTGAGATTGAGCAAGTTTTTTTAGATCTTCTATGTGTTGTCTATATCTTGCTCGTTTGTCCATTATTATTATTATAAATTTTATAAAATTGAAACTCTTACTGTAAGTAAGTGTCAATACAACAGCGAAACATTTTAGTTGGATCATTTGTAAGTTTATCAAATAAGAAAAAGTTGTATTTATCTTTTGTAGCATTACGGTAAAGTTCAATAAACTTATCTTTTGTCACGTCACCGCATTGTTCGCTTGCAATATTTCTAACGTCAACATTGTCCAGTCCTGGAAATAATATAAAACAACCCGTATTTCGCCGAATAAATCTGTCAACATTATAAAATCCTTGAGCGAGATAAACAGAATTACATTGTTTGTTACGTGACAGTGAGAAATACGATCTTATTTTGTTCATCTCCATGTTATTTAGCGGAATATCGTCAAAAACTACTATCTTATGTTCATCTGCATCAAGTTGATTAACTGGAATAAGATCTTCTGGCTGCCTAATTATAAAAAAATCTTCACCAGCCTTAAGTTCATCACGAAGTTGTTTGTCATAATCGCTTAATAACTCATACTTATCTTGCTGTGGATTGATTGTGTAAATATAGACTCTATCGTAGTTAAAATTATCACCATGAAGCAAGTTCATAAGCAAATTTGTTTTTCCTGATCCAGTTCGCCCAACAATAAGATAATGACAATCAGGAAGTTCATTGTTATGTTTGTGTTTCACCAGCTTCTCTGTATCAAAGTTTAATATCGACGATTTTGCCATTTTGTATAATATTAAACTAGTGTTGATAATTTTATCTAAGACAGTAAATAATGAGTTACTATACAAAATTTGGAACACTATCAGGAGATTTATCCACAGAAGGTTATCAAGGTGACTTATCCAAATATGCAACTCTTGATCAGCTCAAAAACGAAATCAATAATCTATTAAATGTTGCCAGTGTAGATCCAAATGAAGTCGTCGTTTTCCAAGACAAAGAAGGACGATTAATGACGAGTAATGTAAAACTGCCAGATGTACTTGTACGAATTCCTAATGCGGTTGCTGATAATATCGTGACTTTTAACAATCGAGGTAAGATACAAGATTCTGGTAGGTCAGTAAATGATTTTGTTAAAAAAGCTGGTGATTTATTTAATGGGAATATTGTTATGAACCAGAACAAGATTACAGATCTTGGATATCCAACTACAGACGGAGACGCTGTAACAAAGAAATACGTCGATGATCAGGACGTTCCAATCAATAATGAAATAACAGCGCTCAAAAATTAATTTCTTGGTCATGTGAACACGTTTTTAAGTTTTCAGAGAAACATAAACACACTTAAAAATGAATTTTTTGGAAATCCATCAAATGTTGACATTACACTCGCTAATATTAACACAAAACTCAATGATATTAACACAAAACTCAATGATATTATTAGTGGAATTCCTAATATTGTTGAGAAAACGAGTATGGTTAAAATTCCTCACAAACAGATTAAAAATATTGTGTATACTGTTGCTTCTGGGTTTGGTATATGGACAAGGCAAATCAACAATTATATCAAACACATTGCAGAAGTTACTGGTGTGGATAGATTGTCAGTGATTAGCATTACAGATTTTAAAATATATACCACATCATCTTCATTACGTAATTTTGATAGGTCTTCTGGAACTGTAACTATATTATTATTAAAAAATATTGAAAAAGAATTTACACTTGAACCGGTTAATACAATTCCAGTCGAAGCCAATTATTAGTGGTGTTTGGAATTTATAGCTGAGTTATCATAATTACCTATTACTTAACCAAACCTGAGGATTCTGTAAACAAATATTATAATGAAAAGAAGTATAGTTGATTTCAATCACATTTCAAAAGATATTCCAGTACAGGATATGGACGCATTAATACAATATTACAAATATTATTATAAAAAACTTTGGTGCGTAAAAAAATGTTACAAATATTATAACAAGATCCTTCAAGTAATATCATATCTGCCGTTGCTAATGACCAGTTCTGGTATAATTTCAAGTGGGGTATCATTAAATCCGTTTTTGTTAATCATATCCGG
This sequence comes from Potamilus streckersoni, assembly GCA_016746295.1. Classification (NCBI taxonomy): domain Eukaryota; kingdom Metazoa; phylum Mollusca; class Bivalvia; order Unionida; family Unionidae; genus Potamilus; species Potamilus streckersoni. The sequence continues at coordinate 300,977 of JAEAOA010001531.1, forward strand.
TATTGGTGTTTCACTTACTGCGGCGTGTAAAAAAGTAGAACCAAAACTTTTGATAAAAAAGCACAGTTGTTTAACATCTTTAAAAACTTACAAGAAACTACTTGATCAGATCCGATCTTACCTACGAGGAGTTCAATATAATATGGATGATTTATTACGTGAATTTCGTATTATTGACAATATGTTAACAGACGTTCTACCAATGAGGGTTAGCAAGTATGAAAAAAATTATCAGAACAAATACGAGTAACGTAAAATTTTATCTAAACTTATAAAATAATGTTTGAAAATTTGACATAATCTTTTCCAACTAAAATTGTATCTGAACTTAAGATATAATATCACTTACCTTCCTCTAATGCGTAGTTTAATTTCCGCCTTTTTAACTGAAACGTTCTAATGCACAATTTAATTTTCATCCTGTTATCTGATAAAAAAACTTGTGGTAGACTGATTATAAAACCCATTTGCCGTCTTTAGAATAATCGTATTCCACGCATGTGCTGTTCTAACAAATTCGTCACCTCTGTATGACAGAGCTTACCTGTGGGATAGGAGTCGTTGAGCTAGAAGCAGCCTTTTCCCTAAACAAAATTCATCACCTCTGTATGACAGAGCTTACCTGTGGGATAGGAGTCGTTGAGCTAGAATCAGCCTTTTCCCTAAACAAAATTCGTCACCTCTGTATGACAGAGCTTACCTGTGGGATAGGAGTCGTTGAGCTAGAATCAGCCTTTTCCCTTACTACTATTTGTCAGATGAACCATTAACTCAACTTTTGCCTGAGACAATAAGTTGTCTGATCTATGATGCAATAATAGACTGAGCTTCAACATTTTCTTCAGATGACTACTGAAGAATGAAGAATTTAATAAAATGATAACAACAGAAGAAAAAACAGGAAAGAATTATTTTGTATGCAAGATTGGACAGGACGTCTAAATCAGAGTATTAGATTATATGTGATGTGTATTTTCTTTAGGTGTTCAAGTACAAAATAGAACAATTTATACAATTCTGTTAATTCAAAAATCAAGTTTGAGATAAACAAGGATATATCTCAGATGAAAACAGAGCAACAAAACATCAACAGTATATTTCATATTCAAACGTTAGGCTAAGTATGTAGTTGGAAGTGATGACACTTTTTATAACCAGGTTATGAAAATAAGGCCTAATACAAATTTAAATCATTTATCAGGTTCTGCTGGGTTAGAAATAAACGTGTCTATAATTAAAACGAGGTATAATGTAAAACCAGCAGCTGATAACAAGTCTACAAATATTATTCAGCAAATTTATTATGGAGAAACCGCAGAATTTAACCATGATGCTATTATTAATAGACAATCATTAAATTAAGACTCTTGTTGTTGTTTCATAAAATCCTTCATTATCTTTGCTGTAATGCGTCTCGCTACTGCTGAAATATTTGTAATTGTTACGAAAACCAATCGCAATATTTTCATCAATAAGATTCTGTATTTTCAGCTCCGATATTTTGTAAGTCACCAAATATATCCAATAATATATGGATATAATAAAGATCAATCTTATCAATGTAAGATTTTTTTGATCTAATTGCTATAAATTATCGCTGCATTTTTTCGGTATCACGTTTTTATTCTTGCTCTAATAGTATCAATTATGATTATATATCTCTCTAGATGACATGATGTTTTATAGACTTAAAACTCATTTAATAGGCTATAAATCTCGTTTTATATCAGAAGATTTAGCAGATGTTCACTGTTTGAGCTAATTCCAATTAGAAGTTGTATTTCAGCAATAGTTCTCAGCAGAAGGTTTACCTGCTTTTGAAATTATGTAACTTTTTTAAAAAAGGAGATTACTTGACTTTTACTGCTAATTGATAATTTTTAAATTTGAGCAAAATATTTTGGGTAGTTCGTGCGCGCGTGTGTATGATATGTAACACAGCTTTAACAATTTTACACTCATATCGCTACGATATCTGCATTCTGACATCATGCCACAGATAGCAAACTGACACCGGGCCAAACAGTAATAACACTAACCTAATAATGCTGATCGCCAAGCGAGGCAGCTGGCTAGTACATTTCCAAAAACAAAATATTAGTCATGATTTGATGGTTCATAATGACTTTTTGGTTTCACTTGTTTGTGAAAATATAGTCGAATTTACAGACTGCGTGTTGGTATTGTTCTGGATTTGTAATGCTAGAAATGTGTGCCGTTGATTGTCACTTAACTTTCTGAAAATGAGTGTATCAGATATTAAGCCAACTGCAATAAACATTAGAGCGATATAGTGTGAGAGATTGCCGCACGATGACTTGGAAAGACTACACGAAACTGGTTTCGCAGATGAGATTGTAATCATCGTGGTTGACTCTCGTGATTGTTTTATTAACGACAATCTGTATCATAACATCAATATCACCCAATGTACGATGTGTTTCAATCGCCTTAGAACTCATAATCAGTGCTAAGGCTTCGTATACATCATTCAAAATCTTCAATATAGGTTGTGCGAACCATCCTTAGGTTCACGATGTTCTTGGTGAGTATCTGCTGACAAGTCGATGAAGCCTCGTTGATGTCTTCTGGCACGTCTTCTTTGCCCGCGTAAAATGATTCTGTGAGAATTTCGAACTGGTACACGAGTAAACCGCTCCATGACTGAAGGTTTGATTTGATTTTCTGGGCTGTACATGTCAAGGTTATTGTTACTAAGGCATTATGAGACAGTTTTGTTGTAAATTTCACCACCATGATCAAGCCATAATTTGCTAGGCACCTACAATGTGGAATCTTAGAGATGCTGTGAATGTTTTAGACACATTAAAATGAAAAATGGGATACAAAACTGCGACTTCATCAAGCGATATCTGTGTTCCTGTATCTGTCTTTTGGTATTTTTGCATGGACTCCATGAGTATCATATACGTGCGTGAATAATTTATTGTAGCTACAGCAAAATTACACTCAAAAACTCGTTCTGGATATTTTCTGATTTTGACGGACGTGAATTCGAAACGAACTTAAGTTATTAAAAATTGATTATCACGCTGCTCAACTTATTTAAATGCTAAGATAATATGCTTTGAAAGTTCGGTACCTAGCGGATAATCTCCACGAATAGACTGTTTTGCCCGTGCACATTGCTGTATGTCAATTTGACTTTACTAAAAGTAAATATTTTTTGGGAAATCGAGCCAAAGTAGCTTCAAATTTATCATAAGAACAGCAGAGGGTTTAAGTTTAGTTATCCACAATGCCTGCCACGTGTTGGTAAATTGGCCATCGGGTGGAGCTCAAGCTGAAACGAATTTGTGCATACACTGAATCTAACCCTTTTGAAAACTGTATGAATATCGGGGCGTTTTCAAAAAATGCTTCTCAGAGAAAGCATCTGACAAATTTCTCGACAAGTTGGGTGTACAGCGAATTCAACATTGTACTTTCCGTGACGTGCAATAGAAACATTGGCTCTGAAACTTAATTAAATCACATCAGCATCATTAGCCATAGCTGCCTCTGCGAGCATATCTGCTGTGGCAGTATATTCAGTATTTGTTGCAGTGCCAGTATTTTTATCTTTAAACCTCCACCTGCTGGTAGCACACAATCACATGTAATCATCGATGAACATAAATTAAAGATCGTACTAATATGTGGTAAATAGCCTTTGATTTCGTGTGCGTGTTTGGAGCAATGGCTGCTTGCTTTAGAATCAAGACTGGGTAATATTGATCGAATAGAATAAAAAAAATCATGGAAAAAACACTCACAATTTTACGTCGTGCTGTGTGCAATTTCCTTTTCTTTTATACTTTTATCAACAACTATTTTAAGATGTTGGCCACTACTTCGCTGACCGAATTGTTGGTAGAAAAACTATCTCCAAGCAAAACTGCTTTACAGGATGAGTCGGATAAGAAAGTCAAACATTGTGAGTAAAATACAGTCATATATGAGAGAGCTAAATTTGATATGCCTATATTTT